>CAWUFW010007129.1:600000-1049992 GCA_963921515.1 Calotriton arnoldi
TATCGGTGACCAGAATATCAACCTTAAGGTAAGTAAAATATTTTTTATTTATATCGAAGTAAGTAATATCGAAGTAAGTAATATCGTTAGCAAAAATATCGTTGTTAATAATATCGATATTTATATTAGTGTTATGTACTTTAGTATGTATTTTATATGTATGTGTTTAACATTTTTTGTAATGTTTTTTAATTATTTTCAAATATATGTATTAAATGTTTAGAAATTAGTAAAAAAAAATTAAGTAAATTTTATGCGTTTTAGTATTAGAGCGGGTTGTGGGTTTATAGGGGAATAGGGTGGGAAGTAATTTAATTATAATTAATTAATTAATATTTTTATTTATTTTTATTGATTACTAATTTATTGTTAATTAATTATTAATTGGCAACTAATTGTTATTAATTGATTAATTTATAACTATATTAATTATAATAAATGTATTATTATTTTTTATTCATTGTTATTGTTAATTAATTTATTGTTAATTAATTATTAATGGGTAATAAATTTTTATTAATTGATTAATTGATAATTTAATAAATTGTGGTATTTTTTATGGGTAGTGGGTTGTGCGTTTATAGGGGAATAGGGTGGGAAGTAATTTAATGTTATTTAAGTAAATATTTATTTAATTTTATTGGTATTTAATATTAATATTATTGTTAATTAATTATTAATATGTTATTTATTTAAAAAAAAATAATTAATAAGTATGTTAATTTAACCCCTACGCTATCCTACATTTTCCACACTGTTACACTCACTGGAGTTGGAATAGTAATTTTAACCCTAACGCTATCCAACACTTTCCCTACTGTTGCACTCACTGGAGTGGGAATAGTAATTTGTACCCCTACGCTATCCAACACTTTCCCTACTGTTGCACTCACTGGAGTGGGAATAGTAATTTTAACCCCTACGCTATTCAACACTTTCCCTACTGTTGCACTCACTGGAGTGGGAATAGTGATTTTTACCCCTACGCTATCCAACATTTTCCCTACTGTTGCTCTCACTGGAGTGGGAATAGTAATTTTAACCTCTACGCTATCCAACACTTTCCCTACTGTTGCACTCACTGGAGTGGGACTAGTAATTTTTACCCCTACGTTATCCAACACTTTCCCTACTGTTGCACTCACTGGAGTGGGAATAGTAATTTTTACCCCAACACTATCCAACACTTTCCCTACTGTTGCACTCACTGGAGTGGGAATAGTAATTTTAACCCCTACGCTATCCAACACTTTCCCTACTGTTGCACTCACTGGAGTGGGAATTGTAATTTTTACCCCTACGCTATCCAACACTTTCCCTACTGTTGCACTCACTGGAGTGGGAATAGTAATTTTACCCCTACGCTATCCAACACTTTCCCTACTGTTGCACTAATTGGAGTTGGAATAGTAATTTTATTCCCTCCGCTATCTAATATTTTTTGTATTATTTTAGTTAATGTAGTATATAATTAATTTTAAAAATATAAAAAATAATTGTAATTTTTTTAATTTGTTATATATATTTATTTAATTTTTATTTATATTATTGTTTTATGTGTAGAGATGTATTTGTAATTTATAAGATATTTTTTAACAATGTATAAGTTATTAAAATAATTATTAAAAAATATTATTAAGTATATATATTATATATTATATGTATATGTTTAATTTATTTTTACATTATATATATTAGTTATAATTTTTAAACATTTTAAAATATTTTTAACTATGTTTATTTTAATTATATGTATTTACTTTATTTTACATTATTTTTGTAACTTAAAAAAACCCGATATTTTTAACAACAATATTTTTGACATCGATATTATTTTTTCGATATTTTTGTACTTACCATAATGTAGATAGGATGTCGATATTCTTGACTTCGATATTTTTGCGTCGCTATTTCTGTAGGTTGATTTTCTGACTCAATATTCTGTCCGTGATTCCTGTATTTTGAGTTCATTGTGATACCAGAACATGTTTCGTCATCCAATTGTGTCTATGTTGTTTTCACAGCCACTTTAGGGTTGAATGGGGATTGGAGTTTTGACAGAAATGTTGCTTTGCCCCATATCAAATGGCAGACTTATCACCATCAAATATGGGCACCTTTCATTTATTTCCATATATAGTTACACATTTTGATAAGGTGCAACCTGTCCCTTTGAAGCTGCTATAGGAAACTCTACGGTGACTGCATATCAGAAAAGAGAGTTGCTCATCCTAGGCCCAAACCCTCAGATTTAGAATAGCGATTGGTGGCCTCGTGAATTAGGTTCTCCTCCTCTTTCAGTTCAAACAATATGCAATTTAGGAGTGAAATTTGATTCCCACCTCTCCTTCATTCCAAAAAATCAAAATGTCATGGTTACCTGCTTTGGGTTTCTAAAAACAATTCCTAAGATTCTTCCATTTTTCCCTTTTATAGCTAGGAAGACGGGAATTCACACCAAAATCACCTCCAGACTACTCTAATGCTCTTTACTTTGGGCTAGCATAAAACTGTGTTGGCAAACTGCAGCCCATTCAAAATGCAGCTGCTAGGCTCCTGTTTCACACTCCAAGACGCTGCTCGATATTGAATAGTTTAAAGGTTCTCCATTGGCTGCCAGTAGCAAAAATAATCCTGTTGGAAATTGGGCTACTGGTTGAGGGGCTGATACCCTACACAAGCAGCAACAACAATCTTCATCATGGTGAAATACAAGCAAATCCCAAATTAACTTGTGCTTAACCCTCTGATAACGTGGCACAAAAGCAGTCAGGCTTAACTTAGGAACAATGTGTAAAGTATTTATCCAGCACTTCAAACAGTAATAAAGTGAAAACATAACACAAGAAAATCACAACACCAATTTAGACACCAAAACTACAAAATTCAATCAGTAGAACCAGAGATATGCAATTTCAAAGATTTCAAGTAAGTAAAGCGTCTAAAAGCACAAAGCGCCACTCGCAGTTTTCTGGTCGTGTGGACCGGGTGAAAGTCACAAGATCAGGCCAACTGCTGTGGAGCACCAGCTGGATACAGGGATCAGGTTAGTTCAGCTGAAAGAGTTACCTTCAAAGTCCATTGCGAAGAGTTACGTTTCTGGTGGAAGGGGGCATGAGGAGCAGGGAGAGCGTTGCAGATGATTGTCAATATAGAGTGAACAGCAGGCTGGACGCTGCAGATGGTTGTCGCTGTAGCACGAAGATCCTGTCGGGAGTCACAGACAGTCATCGCTGGAGCTTCATGCTGGCAGTGTTACCGTGAGCTGTTGATGCTGTAGCGAGAAGTGCAGATCTTGTGCTGCCGGGCGTCGTTGGCGGTCTCTGTGGCAGAAAAAGTTGGTCTTGCTAGAATTCCACATTGGTGGGTGGAGAACGGGCTCGCTCATATTCAGGAAGAGCCCAAAACTTCAGGAGTTCTCCTTTTCTTTAGAGAGGAGCTCAACTAAGGGCACACCAAGGGTCTAGGACCTCACTCCAGCAGAAGACAACAGGAGTCAGGCAGTTACAGTTGCAGATCTAGGCAGCAATTAGCTGGGCAGTTGCAGGGAGCCCCTGAAGCTCAAAATAGGAGGTCAGTCTGCTGAACCTTGGAGTCACTTCAGCCAGGGAAGAAGGGAGGAGGTCCAGTATTCCTACTCAGCAAGCAGGACAACAGGGCTACAGAGCAGCAGAGTAGCATGGCAGCAGAGTGGCAGTCCTTCTGATAGCAAAGCAGCACATCAGTCCTTCTTGTGTAGCATCAACAGGTCCAGGAGTGTGCTGAAGAGTGGGTCTGAGGGTCCCTTTTATTACACATGGTACCTTCTTTGAAGTAGGAGAAGTTTCTAGTGAATTCCTTTAGATGTGCTTGAAGTTTCCTGACTCCCCTGCCATGGCTCCAAGCTGGCTGCATGAACAATGCAGGAGTGAGAAGTCACGGGTCTCCAACCAGTTGCTCATGACCTACTGTAGCTCTCCAGCTACCTCTGAGTAGCTCACATGTGTGCAGCCCAGCTTATTAAATTAGAAAGTTTTTGCTTGGTTGAATTATTATACATATAAAAAATTTAATTATACAGCACTAATAATATTAGTAGCTGTTAATGCGTTTCATTAAACATGAGTAGCTCTCAGTACAGAAAAGGTTAAAGAACCCAGAGCACAGCCCATTCCATTGCAAGTGGGGCTGTGCCTAGCTCCCCCTCTCATCCTGCCACTTGATGACACATCCAGGCACAACTAATCCCCCTATTGTGTGGCTGTCAGGGAAGAATAAACAAAGTCCAACTGCCAACTACACTGAGTCATATGACCCAAGAACAGGCTGCAGGCACCAAATATGGCAGGAAAATGGCAACTTTAAAAAAGCCGCATTTTCAAAATTGTAACTTGGAATTCAACATTACCATTAAAGAGGATTTTTAATTATGATTTCTCAGACACCAAACACAAAATGCTTAGCTGTTTTTAATCAAAAGTTAGCTTAATAAATCTAATAACGCAACCCAAAGTTATTCTATGGGACAGGTAGGCCTCACAGTTGCGAAAAACATATTTAGGAGTTTTTCACTACCAGGACATGTAAAACATTAAATTGCATGTCCAACTTTTTAGCTACAATGCATCCTGCCCTATGGGCTTCTTAGGGCCTACCTTAGGTATGACTTATTTGCAATAAAAGCAGAGTTTAAGGCTTGGCAAAGGGGTTATATTGTCAAGTTGAATTGGCAGTTTAAAACTTAATTCAGGGTGCAGCGGCAGAACTGGGGCATGTTTGGAGAGGCTACTTAAGTGAGTGGCACAATATGGAAATCAGGTGTAAGCCAATTTTACCATGTTTAAGGGAAGGAGAACATGCACTTTGGCACTGGTTAGCAGTAATATGTTGCACAGAGTCCTTAAGTCGACAAAAACTTCTCAGACTAGAGCTCCTTCCCATTGTCCAGTTACAAAGCGGAGGGGAAGTACATAGAACAGGAGCATTAGAATCAGTTAGAAACGTGCTATTGTAGCAAGGAGATGGACTAATGGGGGCTGGAAGGTCACTCAAACCAAAAGGATAGGGAGTGACCACTGCATCTGTGAGTGAATTTACCACTTGCAAATAGTTCAAAATATTATACCTATTTGAGAGTGTAAGAGAAAATAAGATGATTACCAGGAGTAGGGGGGGGTCAAAGGGTCCACAGTCAGAACCAGCAGGCACCTGGGATAGATGGTGATAGAAAAAACCTTAGGGAAGAAGCAGGACGTTACCCCCCTTGGGGGAATCTCCTCTGAAAACCTAGGATGCCTAAAATTGATAATGGCACAATCCCCAACAAAGGATTCCCTAGACGGGCTGATCCAGCCCACTCTACGTGTCATCAGGATTTGATCTACACCAGAGCTTAGACAAACAAACCCAGAGATGTTAGAATCACCCTCCTTCATGAGCCCAGGAACCCCATATTTTTGGCTAAATTGGGTGGGTTCACAATGCAAAACTGAGGGGGGGGGCGTCAGCTGTCTGTCTATCCCTGGGGTAACTAGAGATTGAAATATGATCTCAAGGGGGTGATGTGGGGTGAGTTGGCAGCCCTCCAACCACCTGGGAGTGCATAGTAGGTTGCGGAGCAGTAGAAGTAGCCCACCTTGCCTTAACACTAGAAAAAAGTTCTGCAATGGTCCCCAGCCTAGAACATATAGGTGCAAGCAATCTTTCAATCACACCCCTAACATTGTGCAAGAAAGTCTTCTGAAAGGAGTCTTTGACCAAAAATACACATCTTATGTTAAGGTAGAATCAAATGCATAAGTAAATTGGGGGGCTACGAGTGGGTCGGGCTTCCTCAGTCCCTGGCGTTTATTTCGCCTAGCAGGGAGGCCATTATTATGTGGTAAAATGATGTCCATACCAGGAGTCAGTCGATGATCTACAGAAGAAACATCATTGGTGGAACAGGGTCCTGCACAATGTCATGTTATGTTCCATATAGGTACCCTAATATAGGCTCAGGTCATCACCTAACCTTTCACCTATATTCTCCCTACCATTACACTACATAACTATTCTTAGTACTGACCTTTTACCTAGTTATGGTAATGTCCAAAGATAACATGGGGGTTTCTCCGAAAAGCTTAAGCCTCATTCATTATGCATGAGGATTCTTGGAATCACAGCAGGACAGCAGGCCTACCATTTCCTGCATAATAACTATGTATAAGGGTCATTCCTTCCGTCATCCCAGTCCGACATGACACAGCAAGGTATATCCCCAGGGGGTACCACTTTGGGTCTATATACATCATCTCTTGCTGAGATAAGCAGAGGAGAAAAGGACTTCCATGCCGACACATTGACGCGAGACGCAGAGGCTCCTGCACGCAGACACTCCAGGTCACAGTGGTCTGACATCCCTTGCGGGGTGTCCATCTCGAGACCAAGACGGGGTCCCACATTCTGTCACTTCAGGTAATGGGGTTGACTTTATCCAATAGGGATTCTTGGCTTTTACACCCACATACATGCTAGGTACACTTAGGTACATCTAGTTAGGGTCGCATCGTAGGAGTATGCATTTATTACTGTCATGTATTTTATATACTTGCCTGTATTCATTGTTTTAGCACGATGGTAGAAATCTACCATCCTTTTACTCTATTAGTGCTTATAATCATTTATATCTGTTACTGTCTAATGGTTGTTTCAGCACAACCTATTTTAAGCTAGAATGACGCTGGTTCAATAAATGCTTATTGAAAACGTCCCCACTGCTTATTCTGTGTATCTCTCTGAGACGAAGCGGGCACGAGTGACTGAGCGAAAAGTAGTACACTGTTTCCACGATCACTGATGGGACAGGGTTGTCATGTTCGATAGTTGCCAAGAACTATTCTTTCCTTATTAAGAGGGGCTTCTAGTGACACTGTGAGCAAGCTGGTATATAGGCTAACATATTCGGTAGGGGTATCTAGAATCAGTCTGACTCCAATCCTACAGTATATGTTGTCTTAACGCGCAGATCCTATATAGGTTTATAGGAACTACACAACAGTCACACAAAACCTCTGAACCAGATCCCCCCGAAGGTCCCACCCGAGCTAATGTGCAAGCATGCAAGAGATCAGTGCAGACAGGAATAAGGATGTCAGTACATTCTTACAAGTGAATAGCTACAGTACCTGGGAGGTATGAAGCAATCTTATCGAAGAAACCAGGCAGCACCCAGTCGCAAAGCCAAGGGGAGGTGGGCCTGGCCTGTCTCTTCCTGGTGCTGACGTGTTCAGGACAGGCCTCCCCTTGGCTTCTCCCAGGAGGTTTCGAGGCGCTTTATGCGCGGCGACATGGGAATGCGGCAGGAGCCCCTCCTCTCATGGCTGGGCAGAATAATTCTTCTTGGGACTGCGAGTCTCCAACAGACCTCCTGTCCCAGAATGGCAATGGAAGAGATTGTATGCCGCGGGAGGTGGCTAGGCACTTTATACGCGGCAGCGCTGGAATGCGGCAGGAGCCCCTCCTCTCAGGGCTGGGCAGAAGAATGCTCCTTGGGACTGCGAGTCCCCAACTGACCTTTTGGCCTGCAACGGCAATGGAAGTGTGTATAGTTTTGTACTTTATTATGTAGTATATATGTTTTCATAACATTTTGGTGCATCATTTGATTTCATTTTTGTGAAAAATGTCACACCGCTCAATGAAGGTTTTTTTATTAATTTATAGAAAGTACCACAAATTCAAATTTCAGATTCTTTGAAAAAGAGTCAAATTGTATGTTTTTTTGAGAAATTAATGATGAGCCAACAATTTCTTAGATTTCCTTGCTAGGCTACAATCCTTGAGAGGATTAGAGATTTGTTCACAGAAGGGGGATAAAGTGAATAGTCCACATGCTAACATTAAGACATCACGTTTTACATCCTTTGGTGGTGACTTGTTGGGTGTTGTCCTCAACCGGGTCATATGGACGACACCTCTTGAGGGCCACCGAAGTGGTAAACAGGGGAGGTGGTGACAGGTGGCTCGGTGTGCAACAGTGTTCTACTTTAAGTGGAGTTGCCGACTGGAAATGTTTCAGGGACCAAGCTGGCAACAGAATGTACTTTACCATAGAACGTAGCGGCTAAATTACACACTATTGCAGACCATTCTCTGAAGCCATCCTGCACCACCCCAGACTGTAAATTGTGGACACTCAGGTACACTCCAGGAAATCATTTTGGGACTTCTGGGTCTCATTTTGGACCCACATGAGATCATTCTAGGCACTTATATGTTCAATAACCTGGCTAAGCTTTTCCTCCTGCCTCATATCTGCACCCATCTGTGTTGGCCCACAGTGCTTACATTGCTGGCCACACCCTTAGCCTCACTCCACACAGCAGGCCCTGCTCTTGCTCTTTTTAAATCACACTGTGACCTTGACCGGGTCGGTATAGGTGTAGTTTGTCCGTGCTGCACATCGGATGTTATGGTCTGTGGTTGTCACAGATGCTGGGCAGGGATGGCCACAATTATTGGGGGTGTGGTTGAACAGGGGTCATGTGTTAGCACTGATATACAAAATGGAGACAGGACTCAGCTTGATGTAGTTGATGTAATGTTCTGAGGGAAAGGGAGAGGCGTAGGGTGCTGGCACAAAACATGAGGAGGGCAGGTTACTCATCAAGATATTTCTCATTGTCAGGAGTGCTGCTCTCACTGAAGGCATATGATCTTCTTTCCTGAAGCAGCACAGACAATACAGTTGATGCTGATGCTACTTGACCCTGGAAAATAAGAAAAATAAAATTATTTACACATTGATAGTGTACATTTTTTGAGTAATATATTAACTCAAAAACATTTTGTGCCTGATGTAGAGCTGGTGAAACGGGTTAGCTTGTGACAAACATTACGTATCTCCTGTCTGCCTTATAACAAGCGCAATATATCTTATGACTCTTGTAATAGGTTGTAGGGGATATCTGTCACGTTTGTGTCACAGTAATCCATCTGTCAAACTCTAAATTCATATTTATAAAATCAAGCTGCTCTTCAATGTATTTCTTGCCACTTCTGATCAAACTGATGGACTTTACAGATTTGATCATTTGTATTAAACTAAAAACTTTGGAAAAAGATCAATACTGGATGAAGTAATGTTAATCGTAGGATCAGAGTTCAGGGCTGAGTTAATGGGTATGAGCTTTCAAAGCTAGGGTTGGTTGACTGTCCTTCCCCAGGATACATCTTATGATGCCATAGCAACAGCCTGTGATGTTAAGTCCCTAAAATAGTGTTATGTAAATAACATAAAGTTAGAAGCCTTGTTCTGTAGTTTAATGAGGATATTCACCACTATTTGTTCGCAACATTGAAGATATAGACAATTTAAAATATTTACATTCACAATGAATCAGTTGGAATTGAAGGACAAATAGCAGTTGTAAGACATGGGCTCTTAGTTAAGAGGGATGGAAGGCCTACTGAAATAATAAACACTGTCCTTGTCAGTGTGAACAACACAACTCACTAAATTAACCTGTGCTTAACCCTCTGGTAGCTTTGTGAACAAGCATTGGCATAGCCAATAGGTCTCGCTTTTGGGACCTTATAAGTATTTAGTTATGCAGCACAATATCCTTGGTGCAACAATATCAACCGTTGCATGGCTAAACACTTATAAGGTCCCAAACGCGAGACCTATTGGCTCATGCATATGACCCATCAAACAAAACCATAATTTGCCATGGTCAACGTTAGACTGTTTTGTCAATGCCCAAACCGACATTAAAATCAGAAGTTACCTGATGAATGTAAATATTAAATGAGGATGGTAAGTAGGTAATCCTTAAGCAAATCTATAAATATTCATGATGGAAGGAAAGACAAGAGAAACAGCGCCATTTGTAGATATGGCCCTGTCATGCACTCCGACTGACGCAATGCAGCGCAGAAAGTTTGTTTGGTGCATTTTGTGACATATTCGTGAATCTCCCTAAAGTCTCTTGCCAACGTCCTTCAGACAACAAGGCCCCTCAACTTCTACCTGAATTACTAGCTTGACCTATAGAGGAACACATAGAACAAACGCATATGGCGTATTCTCACTTCAGCCAGCCACCACGAAGCCTGTTCACTCCACACTCCTGGCAAACTGAGCTGAAAGCGCCGCTTTTCCTGCTCCACTATATAAAATAATAATACAGAAAAACATAAAACGACTTCTCAAGGGAGGTGCCTAGCAAAATGACAGCTTTGTTGAGGAGGCCGTGAACGCACGTTAAGCTGGGGTCATGGCACTGGAAATTACCAAGGGGGAATTCACGGCTGAACGAATTAAAGAAAAGAAAACAATCCGCGCCGAACAAGGACGTGCAGTGTGTGATTTATGTAACCATAGTTCCGCTCGCAGGCCTCCCCTACCTTTCCTCGACGGAGCGCTAGCTTGACGTGTTACCGCAACACATGTTCTTTGCTGTGCCTGGGGGGGTGCACGAGGGACTGCACAAGGGCGGGCTTTCCTCGCCACGAATGTCCTGCAGCAGCCCTGGCCCACCTTCCGTCCTCGGGCACAGGAGCAGTGGCGCAGCACGGGAACCACGCCTCCGATGTAACCAATCACAACCCTCTGCTGAGTACCAAAAGACAACCGCAATTGAGATGCGGTTTCCTCCCAGGACCTGGGTGCCTCTGTACCTGTTGTATTTTTGATCGCAAAGCCTTTGCAATAACGGCAGTTGTGCTCGCTCGCTCTGTGATTTCAAGGGCGTTTCATGTTTATGTATGACACCATTTTTGCCTCATTAAAGTTGTGCACAGTCGTGTCATTTTTGCCAGTAATTAAATTAACTCCCAGGAAAATTACGTGAATGAGGTACTTTGGGTAGTTCGAGTAAAACTGAATGCGACGGCAAACCTCATGTTAAACAAGCACGGAGGAGCGAGGCGAGCGAGCGCGGTGAGCCTGCAAGCAGTCCCAGAAGCAGCTGCCAAAGCGTCGTGGCTGGCCTTTGGATGAGTACGCGCGGCAGACATGGTTTCCACTTATCGCGCCCGCGTCTGGGCACGATAATTGGAAACACATGTTTGCCGCGCGTACCCATCTCAAAAGGCCAGCCACGACACACGAGCGTTTGTTGGACTGCTTTTGAAACCGCTTACATTAAGTCTTCGCCTCTAAGCAGCGCTTGCGCGCTACTCGAGGCTCGACCTAAAAAGCAGTCAGGCTTAACTTAGAGGCAATGTGTAAAGCCATTATGCAGCACTCAAGCAGTAATAAGGTGAACACACAACACAAGAAAAATCTTAAACAAACATAGAAAAACAGAGCTAAATTTAATAAATAGAATGATATCAAAATGAGAAAACTCCAATCAGTTGAACCGGAGATACAAATGTTTAAATTTGCAGCCAATAATAGCACCAAGAAGCACAAAGCACCACCCGTGGTTATCTGTCTTTCTGGATTGGGGAAAAGTAACAAGTTCAGGCTGACCACGATGTAGTGTGAGTCAGATACAGGGACCCGGTTAGTTCCACTGAAGAATTACCTTCTTAAGTCCGTCGCAAAGTGTGCTATTCACATTGGTAGGGGGCGCGAGGAGGAGGCCTGTAGAAGAATTTTGTGGGTTTATATTTTCTTGAATCATGAACAATGTGTAGTATGCATTTTCACACATATTTAGACTGAATTAAAATAATTGCATTTGAAACAAACTTCCTAGGATGTGTAGAAGTGTATTTATTAATGTGTTTTATTTAGGCCACATTTCTGTATAAAACAACATCTTGAGCAAGATGGAAGTAATCACTGTTGCTCACTCATGCTCCCACCGCACACATCCTCTCCCCACAGATTCTGCTGTACATAGTCATGCTGACTAGAACTGACAAGTGCCTCAGCAGTAGAGGGCCATTCTGTACAGTCTACTGCCTGAGCAGGGAAGCTCATCAAGGTATTGATTAGTCTACCCTGGCTTCAGGCTGGAGGGGTATTGTGTTGGACTTGGCCGTCTCTGCAGGGTCACACCCAAACCTTTTGCCTTCACCCCTCTATTTTTTGCTGAATTCATTTTTGATGGCCTTAGGACTCTGTGCACTTAACCGCTGCTTACCATTGGTAAAGTGCGTGTGCTCTCCCCTTTAAACATTGTAAATTTGGCTTACACTTGATTGGCATATTTAATTTAGTTTTAAGTCTCTTGTAGAGTGGTATACTATATACCAAGGGCCTGTAAATTAAATGCTTTTAGTAGGTCTGAAGCTCTCATTGTGCCACCCACTTAAGTACCTCCTTAAAACATGTCCCAGGTCTGTCATTGCAGCCTGAATGCAGTTTTAAATTGCCAATTCAACTTTCCAATATAACCCCCTTGCCAAGTCTTATACTCCCCTTTAATTGCACATAAGTCACACCTAAGGTAGGCCCTAGGTAGCCCATAGAGCAGGGTGCATTGTGAATAAAAGCTTGGGCATGTACTTTTCAGTTTAACATGACCTGGTTTTGAAAAACTCCTAAATTCATTTCTGCCTCCTGTGTGGCCTACCTGTGCCATAGGATATCATTGGGTTGCCTTATTACATTTATTAAGTGCTAACTTTTGATTCGGAACAGCTACGCATTTAGGGGCCGATACACAGAACTAAACTGAGACAAAATCCTAAACTTACTACTTTTGGTATTCACAGAACGCACTTACGATTTATGGTATTCACAGAAATCACTTACGACTACTAACTTTACGTCCGCACTCGGGCCGGAATTTCCGCACTCGGAGCAGAGTTTCCGCACGCGGAGCGGAATCTCCACCTCCGGGCCAGAATCTTCACCTCCGGGCTCGGAATCTCCACCTCTGGGCCAGAATCTCCACCTCTGGGCCGCAATCTCCACCTCCGGGCCGGAATCTCCACCTCTGGGCCAGAATCTCCACCTCCGGGCCGGAATCTCCACCTCCGGGCCGAAATCTCCGAAATTGAACCGGAACCCATTATTTCATACAGGAAATGACATACAGGAAGTGGGAGACAGGAAATACATCACAGGAAGTTGTTGGCAGCCACTTTTGTGTTCATTCTGAGTCATCCTCTCTCACAGATCAGATCCTCTGCCATCCTGCTGCTCTGTTCGACCTTATTTCCCCCAAAATGGCTGAGGGTTATGAAGAGAAAACACCCCTTTTCAGTGAAAGGGAATTAGACATCTTAGCTAAGGGGGTGATACTCAAATATCCTCAGCTATATGGGGGGCCAGAGGACCAGCTGAGTAATGGGCCGACATTGGTGAGCGCTGCAGTACAGTGGGCGTTCACACCAGGAACACGAGGGCATGCCGCAAGCGCTGGGAGGACCCAAAACGCTGGGCCCGGCACAAGGCTGAGGAGCTACTGGGCCAGTCTTCCCAGCACCATGTGCATCGTCCTCGCCTCTCGCCACTGTACAGGAGGGTCACTGCGTGCAGCTCATTCGACCCTCCATGCTCAGCTGGAGGAGCATGAGCAGCAGAGACCTGGTGGATTATATGCAATATGTGTCTGGAAGTATGATGTGAGTGAAGACAGAGCTGTACCATCGTGTGTCCCATGCCTCCATTCACCTATTCTGTGTCTTACCAGGTCTCTGCTGCTCATGCTACTCCAGCTGAGCATGGAGGGTCGGATGAGCTGCACGCAGGACCCTCCTGTACAGTGGCGAGAGGCGAGGACGATGCACATGGTACTGGGAAGACTGGCCCAGTAGCTCCTCAGCCCAACGTTTTAGGTCCTCCCAGCGCTTGCGGCATGCCCTCGCGTTCCTGGTGTGAACGCCCACTGTACTGCAGCGCTCACCAATGTCGGCCCATAGTCTGGCCTGCGCTGCATTACTCAGCTGGTCCTCTGGCCCCCCATATAGCTGAGGATATTTGAATATCACCCCCCCAGCTAAGATGTCTACTTCCCTTTAATTGAAAGTGGGTGCTTTCTCTTCATAACCCTCAGCCATTTTGGGGGAAATAAGGTCGAAAAGAGCAGCAGGATGGCAGAGGATCTGATCTGTGAGAGAGGATGACTCAGAATGAACACAAAATGGCTGCCAACAACTTGCTGTGATGTATTTCCTGTCTCCCACCTCCTGTATGTCATTTCCTGTGTGAAATAATGGGTCCCGGTTCAATTTCGGAGATTCTGGCCGGGAGGCGGAGATTCCGGCCCGGAGGTGGAGATTCCGGCCCGGAGGCAGAGATTCCGGCCCGGATGTGGAGATTCCGGCCCGGAGGTGGAGATTCCGTCCCAGAGGTGGAGATTCCGCTCCGGGTGCGGAAACTCCGCTCCGAGTGCGGAAATTCCGGCCCGAGTGCGGACGTAAAGTTAATAGTTGTAAGTGATTTCTGTGAATACCATAAATCGTAAGTGCCTTCTGTGAATACCAAAAGTAGTAAGTTTAGGATTTTGTCTCAGATTAGTTCTGTGAATCGGCCCCTTAGTGTTTAGTGTCTGAGAAATTGGAATTAAAATCCTCTTTGAAGTTAAAGTTGGATTTTAAGGTCCAATTTTGAAAATGCCTCTTTTAGAAAGTCGCATTTTCCAGTCACACAGTAGAGGGCTTATGTGTGCCTGGATGGACCATCAAGTGGCAGGATGTGGGGCGGAGCTGGACACAGCCCCACTTGCATCTGGATAGGCCTTCACACAAAGGACTTCACACAAAGGACTTGTTATCACTCAATTTTTCCGGCAGCCAGCTTGGAGCCAGAGCAGGGGAGTCAGGAAACTTCAAGACTTCAAAGGGCATCCTCTAGAAACTTCTCCTACTTCAAAGAAGGTACCCTGAAAATAAAGGGACCTTCAGACCCACTCTTCAGTTCACTTACTGGACCTATGGAAGGACTCTCATTAGGAGTGCCTGCTGCTGTGGCCTGCTGTGTACTCCACAAGACTGCTTTGCTGGACCTGAAAGGACTGCTTTGCTGCCTAGAGCCTAACTTCACCCCTCAGAGATATGGCCTGCTGCCTGAGCCCTGCTTCATCACCTGAACTAAGGACTATCAGAGTGACTCCAAGGACTAGTGTGCTGGCCTCCTTTCCAGAGCCTCAGAGACAGAAAACCACACCTGGACCCATCCTGAGTGAGTTTTACCCCCCCAAGCAGTGCCCTCCAGTCCTTGGATCATTGGTGGTGGTGCTAAAGGTGCCCAGGTTGCAAAAATCTACAACTTGGGACTTGACAAATGTTGGGCTAAAAACTGCTCTGGGGACCAAGTGAAGACCAGTACCAACCTGCCCGTCTAGCCGCCCAAGGTGCAATGCTGGTCGGCCTGACTTCCCAGCAGCTCCTGCTCCATTCTTCTCTGCAGCAGTAAATCCTATTCAGGGGTCTTTCACCAAAGGGGTATCCAGCCTCGTAGGACTCTCATCAGCTACAACCTTCTACCTCATCCTGCAGGAGATTTATGTTGGATTCCCAAAAAAGTGACTAATTATGAACGTAGGAAACTTCAACGTGACTTCTTCCAATTGCTTCCTGATGATGATGCTCCCTCCCCAGTCACCGCCTGCAGCTCACCTGAACTTTACTTTCTCAAAACATTTTTCTTAGAATTTTGTCCAAGTCTGAAGGTAAGCACTGACTGGGCCCAACCTACATTTTGTATCCTACCTGCGATCCATTATAGTCGGAAATCTGATTTTTACTTGAACCCTCTCTCACACAACTAGATGCCTCCTCTTAGCACTTTGATCTTTTAGGCAATACATTTTTCTTTAACTTTTAAAAATTCATAATTACGAGTCTACTGATTGGAATTTTGCCGTTTGGGTGTCAAATAATGTATTACTATTTACTCTATCGTTCTAAATTGGTGTGGGATTTTTCTTGTGTTTTTATTTTATTACTGTTTAAGTGCTGCATAAATACTTTACATATTGCCTCTAAGTTAAGCTTGACTGCTTTTGTGAACAGGTTCATTTAGTGACTTTTTGTGCTTCACCCTGACAGTGATTGTGGCTGTTGCTTTAAAAGGTATCACCCGCCCCCACCTTTCAACCAACAACCCAATTTCTCACAGACAGACTCTTCAGTACACTTCAAAGGAGGCTCTATGATTCATAGAGATGCCACTGCGAAGGACCCTGGGCACATTTCAGGAAGGGGATTGGGCTGATAAGGGAATCATAAAGAAAATGGCAGATGCCCTGGGGTAACCTTTTGATACATATATAACTGTGACTGACTTCCAGGTGTGAAACTCCAGTCATCCCATAGCCTATGTTATGGGGCTATCAGATTTGGAGTCGTTCCTGCTGTGACAGACTGCTTTCTGAAGGAATGGCAGGGCAGAAGAGAGGGTACTGCAAAAAGAAGGAAAACTCCAACATAAACTTCAAAGACTTAGGCCCAGATGTACGACCATTTTGCATGCGCAAAATCGGTCGCAAAATGATTTGAGCATGCAAAAATGGCTGTATACAATGTACGAAAGGCACTCGCAATTGTCAAAATTGCGCTGCAAGCAAATACTGACTTGCAAAAAAAGCGACCGCTTTTTGCGTTTCAAAAATTGCGAATCGCAAATTGCGACACACAAAATTGCATGTACGGAGCAGTCGCAAATTGCGACTAAGTGCAAAAAAGCACATTTGCGCATGCAATTTACCACTAACCAGAACCAGGTGGTAATCTGGCCCAACCTATAAAAACAGACCCAGAATGCATCACAAACCTTTCCACAATGGCTGCCCTGTACGTGTGAGTGAGGTGGAGGCGGATAATGGCAGCAGTGCAGAGGAGGAGGAGACAGGAGAGGATATTCAGAGTCAGGCTGACATTGTTGGATAAGACAGATGAGGAGACTTATGAGTAACCCTGGGCAAAGCACTACGCTACGCTCGCGTAGTTTGCGAAGTTTGCGCTACTTCGCACAACGCGAATTGCACGTAGCACAGTGCAAACACGCGTAGCGTAGTGCAGCGGTCATTTTTTGCTTGCTCGCGGTCCTCAACGTCAAGTTGGCGACCATGAGCAAGCAAAATGACATCCCGGCGAGACTTTTTCTTGTTCGCGATCAGCAACATCAAGTTGCCGATCGCGAGCGTGGAAAATAAACCTCCCGGCGAGATTCTCAACGCGGAAGGTCAGGTTTCTCATTGCGAGTGGTCGCGTATGCTCGCGACCGCTCGCGATGAGAAACTACCAGTCCGCATTGAGAAAGCTGCCGCTTCGAGTGAAAAATCTACTCGAGCGGCAGTAAAGACAGCTCGCACTGTGCAAGATGCCGTTTTCAATGATTGCACAGTGCGGACAAGCATCCGGCACTGTGCAATCATTGCGAGACAGTGCACTACGCAGTTCGGCGTGAGTGCTACGCGTAGCTCGCGTAGTGCGAACTGCACTTTGCGTAGCTTCGCGTAGCGCTACTTCGCGAACTACGCCCAGGCTTACTTATGAGCAGTACAGGCTAAGTAGCAGTGTCATACTAGACTTCATAGACACCTTGAAGCCACAACTTGAGAGCAGAACCTTGCGCAGCAATGCAATTCCCACACATGTGCAAAAGCACACATTCCCTGAATATCCAAGTATTGTGTGACACTAAAAGCACTACATACTACGCTAGCATTGTAGCCAAATTCCCTGGAAGCACCCATGATGCATACATTTTCAGACACAGTAGTCTATACCAAAGGTTAGAAAGAGGTGACTTTGATGATGGATACCTCCTAGGTAATGTTATTACCAGTCCCCGGATAAATGTTTATACACTTGTATGTCTGTAAGCATTTAACCTCACCATCACATATGTCACAACAGGTGACAGAGCGTATGCCCTGCGTCCGTGGATCCTCACGCAGTATCTGTCTCCCAACAATATACATGAAAGGCGGTACAACACTGCACACAGGCGCACAAGGACAGTGTTTGAGCGTACTTTTGGAACCATGAAATCACGCTTCAGGTGCCTGCACAAGAGTGGAGCTCTGCAGTATGCACCAGAGACAGTCTGTAAAATTGTGGCAACATGTGCCATGCTGCACAACATGGCCTGCAGGGGTGGAATGCCCATGGATGTGTCTGACACAGATTCTGAGGATGAGGACCCGGGACCACCTGCCCTACATCAAAGGGATGGTAGCGCTGCAGCAGAGGGGAGGGAGCGCAGGGACAAGATTGCCAACAACTATTTTTGAAAGGTACGTACACATCAGTTAGACACTCACCTGTACATAAGACAGAACAATTTGTGACTATTAATTGGTGCTTTATTGTGCAAGCATCCATTACCAAACTTAGGACAACATGCCCATCTGTAAATGTAGGCATAAACTACAAAAAAAATAAGTTGGGGTTACGTCACCACAAATTATGATTCTTAAGGCATCTTAATATCATGTTGGGAGATAACACAGTTCATTTCCTGTCCCTTTGAGAAGCCTGGCCAGAGCTGCCACTACCCAAACCAAGGTGCCGACTGCTGCTATAGCGCATCACTGGTGTCTCCGTAGCTGAAACGCTGCTACGGCTTGTCACCTCGCTATCAGTGCCACCCATGCCACCTCCACCAACGATCACATTAGTCTGCAGTGTTTCTACTGCTGCAGTGATCTTCTCTAGACCACGAGCAACATCACCACTGTAGTGGCCCATCTCCACCTGCAGCCCAAGGGTGCGCTGGCTGTGTTTATTGGTAGCATGCGCAAGCCTATTAATGGCCCTGCTCAGTGTGTCTAGTCTGCGGCCCCTGTTGCGCTCCATGCGCCTAAGATTTGCCCTTTCCGCAGCCCACTCTTTGGCTAGGTCTGCCACTGTGTTGTTGAGGGCATCCAGTTTTGCCTCAATCCGGGCCTGATTCTCTGCAAGTTTGTCCGTAATCATGCGGAAGCCCTGTGTCATCCTGACATTTCTTTGTCTTTGTGTCTTGTGTTGCAGGCGCTGGATTAGCAACATCTCACGATCTAGTGCTGCAGACATGGCCTGACTGGCTGATCTAGTGGAGGACAAACTTTGCTTCTGACGCAGGGACTGCTGTGTTGGCCGTGAGAGCCGCACCCTGGTGGCCAGAGAGCCTCGTGATGTTGTGTTCTGCTGTGCAACTGGAGTGACAATGGGTGAGGCCTGTGAAGTGGTTGCTGCCTCAGTTGCTGGGACTTCAGAAAAACTGTGCCCACTTGTTTCCCCCACATCCTGCCCTTCCTCCACCTGCTCAGGCTCCTGGCTACCCGCTGTGTCATCTGCAGTGTTCTCTCCTTCCAATGCTGTGTCTATGTGACAAAAGATGATAGAAAAAAGTAAAATATGTGAGTCGCTGTTTCAGTGGTGTTGCAATGTTTATCAGCTCAAGTCATTCCCTCACTACACTGTATTTGTCACAGACTACATCTCCCATGATGCAACACTGGTGTTGTTTGTTTGTTGTACATGGATGTTTGTTTGTGGTTGATTAGTATGCATGCACAGTACAGGCATTAGTGGGTATTCACACATCACATTCACATTTCTCACTTACCAGGATTTCTTGCTGGCTGGGATGTGTCAAGGCTCCTAAAGCCTGCTACAGCTGCCCTCTCCAGGGTAGCTTCCACCATGGCTTCAGCTGCTGATGGCTCAGCTGAAGTGGATGGTCCCCTTCCGGTACGTTTTGCCTCTTCCAGCCGTGCTGCCACCCTCTACTTTGCCCTGGAGCGAAGATCGTACCAGCTCTTTTTGATGTCGTCAATGGAGCGGTGTGCAACTCCAAGCGCATTTATGTGCTGCTGCATACGGCGCCAGATCTTGCTCTTCTCAGACTCTGACAGACGGTGTGAGGCACTACCAAATAGCTCCTCGTGGTGGTTGCAACATTCCTCCGTTATTATGGTCAACTCCTTGTCAGAAATGTCAGCTTCCTCAGCCTCTCCTTGCTACCCTTCTTGCTGGCCTTGCTGCTCATGCTTTCTGTGATGCTCAATCAGCAATGTGGAACAGTGCTGCTGCACCTGGACATGTGCTTGGCTATTGATCAGGAGTATCCTTGGACACCACTTCCTGTTTTGGGGTCCTTCAGCTCAACCAGGAAGTGGTTTCTTCTTAAAACTTTTTTTTCGCTATTTGCGACTGATTTATTAGGCTGTTTCAAGCACACTCGCAAATTGCGGATGCAAACTGGGTCTTTTTAATGGGACTCGCTATTTGCGTGACTTTAGCAACTCGCAAATAGCGAGTTGGCGAAATAGCGTTGCGAGTCAATACCGACTCGCAATCATGTTTTCTATTGGGTTTGTAGGTACCAAATAGCGACTCACTATTTGCGAGTCGCAATTTGTCGCAAATAGCGAGTCGCAATTTTCACGGGTCGTACATCTGGCCCCAAGACTATAAATCACATTTAGCGTCTGGAAATGGACTATACGAAGGGGAGCTGAGGCCCCCAAAACTGTCAACTGTCAAACAGTCAGTCGGGCTGTGTGTGGAAAAGAAGCACTGCAAGACTTCTGACTGTGACCAGGACTGGGGGCAAAGGCCTTCCAATCTACTAGCTAGGTGAGGGAACATCCCCCAAGCACTTAAAAAACACCTGCCCCTAGAGTCTGGAGTACCATTGCATGCCTGCTTGCCAAGACCAGTGTGCTCTTGAGGGAGAGGAGGGCATTGGAGTGAGCGAGGTCCAGTAGGGGATCCTGTTGATTCGATCACTGTCACGAGGTGTGAAGAGACGGCTGCCGTACTGATCAGTTTGTTGCCCATGTGCAGGGAAAAGTTAGCCACCCCCTTATGTCGGAGGAGGCCGTCTTGAAGAGAGGTGTGACTGTTGCTGCACCAACTGCGCCATCGCCCGTGTGCAGGCTAAGTCAGCGACTGTGCATGTCAGGTGGGGCCACCGTGGAAAGTGATGCCGTGCAAATCGGTCCATAATCTATTTGCAGAGCTAAGTCGGTGACTTTGTATGCTAAGTGGGGCCACCTTGGAGAGTGCTGCTGTGCCAATTAGGCCAAAAACTAGTCTGTCAGAGAGGAAAGGAGGCTGCTGTGTTGACCAGAGGGGGCCCAAGCTGTGACTGAGGACCAGCACCAAAAGCACTGCACCCCCCACCTGTAGGGAGGATCCCAAGGAACTTTTCAACATTGGCGGAGCATTAAGAACCCCCCGGCCACAGTTGCTGCAGCTTCAGCACCCATGAAAAGGGTGTCCTCCGAGACTCCAGTTACTTCGATCCTGCTAGTGCGGGTAAGACTGACTTACGGGCCAGACAATTCTGGTGTGACTTGCCTTCCAGATAGCACTTTGGCTCTAGAACAATTTGGACTTTAATAAAGAGTCAGAGTGGTACTCCTGAGACTCAGGCTACTAGTAGGGCTTAAACTGTCGCCTATAGTGAGTGGGAAATAACCACTACCGCTAGAGAGAGGGTAGCGGGACACTAGAGCCCTGACCGCAGGGGACTGTGTGCATTGTTTGTAAATCTCCTTTGTTTTTACTTTGTTTTATATATAAATGCTCCTTTTTCATAAATTCAAGTATTTGACTGAACAATCATTTATTGCTGCTGCTAAGCATATTTTGAGTTGTGAGCCTGTGTTCACACCTGTGTCTACCTCCCCTACCCAGAGAAGCCTTGGAGTGCTCCACCTGCGCTAGCACTGAGAGTCAATTGCTGAAGGGGTACTTGACCCAGTGGCTCAGGATTCATAGCAGGCCAGGCTCCAGGACATCAAGAGTAAAAAGCCTCAACACCCATATTTTGGGGCCAGTAGTGCCTCCTTGCCCCATGGCAGTCTGAACAGGGGTTCTGACAAACTCCCATTCAAATTTAGGCAAGCAGGTATGAAGGAGATGAGCACGAACATTTTCTAGTGTTCAATTGTTCCATGCTCTTCTAAAAGATTGGCCATGTCAACAGAGCACATGTGGTTTCAGTTTGACTGGTACTCCTTCAGTCGCTTCAGAAGTCTAAAACATCAGATGACTAGAGCAATAAACTGAGGGAAGCAAAGAAATAAGATGAAATTCATTCAAAGGCCTCCTTGTGGCCTTATTCTGTTCATGTAAGTGTTAGTTGAGAAGTGAGAGACGTGAATTCAAGTAATTTGTGGCTTAGAATACTAGAAATCAAGCAGGACCAAGCAGGACCATGCCTAGTCGGTCCAGTGGCTGTCCAAACTCTGCCATCTTGGGCGCAGTCTCCCATCTGAAGAAAATGCAGCAGAAGACAAGGAAGTGGGTGGTGTCTGGGCATATCATCAATATCTAGAACAGGACTTCCTGCCCTGCAGAACAGTGAAAGAAGCCCACAAACCTAGAAGAGTTTTAAAATGGCGATAATGTGACATCACTGCTCACTTATGACAAGCAAATAGTACCTTTGTTTTCATTATAGATGCGAAATGTAACGTCTGAACCTGCCAGTAATATGAAAATGGTGGTCCTCAATTTTGAGGCCCTACCGGCACTTTTGCGCCACCGGAATGTCACTTTTTTGACGTTCCGGTGGAGAAATGTGCCACTGGCATCGCCACATAAAGCAACGTTACGTGGCTTTTCATGGTCTTATAAATATGTGCCCCTTTCACGCAGAAAACTGCATGCAATGGGCGTTTCATGGGTGTTGCTGGGGGCGTTCCCAGCAACATCCATGGCTTTTTGACACTGCCCCAGATTTCTGAGAAATCGTAAGTCTTAGGCAGGGCCAAAGACTTACGCCTCCCCAGGGAAGATGTAAGGGAGGAACAACGAAGAGAAATATCTTTATTACTCCTCGTTTTCCCTCTTTCTATGTGTGCTGCATTCTGCAGCACCAATACACAGAGGAAAAAGCCTCTTGTGATTGTTTTTGTGCTGTAAGGTTTTTCTTCCTGCACAAAAGTAATCATCCCCGCAACTCGGGCACCCATGCACCATGGTGCAACGGTGCCTGCTTTGGCGCAGGGCAGCCCATTGTGCGCCAGCGCAGAGGAAAAGGACAGGAATGCGCTGTATCTAACAGATATGGCGCATTCCTGCCCTTTTCTTTTGTCCTAGGGCAGCGCAAAGGCAAAAAACCCATAAATGAGGTACGAAGTGTGCCAGTTTATAGGGAGATTGCAAATTCCTAATTATTTTATATTGATAAAAATTACTTTTCGTAATAATTATGGTCAAGCTAATATGCAGTACGACCTAAAATATTTAGGCAATATTTCTTTTCTAGCACTTTTGAGGACGTTCTTTTTTTATCTACATTTTCCAGTCTATTATTCCAAAGTTCATACTAGAGATATCAGGAATTTGCATTTTGAGCAGTTGCCCCATCACACACACTTTACAACCACCTCTTGTGCTGAATGTCTTGTCAACTGCGGCACTCTTATGTTGACCTTTCCGGGAACAGACAAAAAAACCATGTCAAGTTGCTCAGTGCCTTTAAAAATTAATTGCGACTCGTATGGCACCGGCATATTACAGATGTCTGGAACTTCAGTTTGCCATTTTTCAACAGTGTACGTCTTTATACGAACTGGACAAAGAAGGAGCAAATGTCAGACTTTAAATTTGTAATTACTTCCTTTCGGTTTGTCATCCACAGAGCTCTTCTAGCGGAGAAGGTATCAGCAGAGAGCTTATCTTCACCCCGGGATAAAGTGGAAAATGCAGTTGTAAAGTGGCATTTGCTGCTCTCTTCAGCGGCAGTAATCCAAGCATTGAAATGTTACTAAGATTGCTTCGCCTGACCCTTTTTAACAAGATTACAGCTTTTAGCATTTCAAGTGCCCTTATCAAGCCGGCCCAGAAATGCTTTAGGGAGGTTTGAGGTACACGCTGTAAGGTGTTGGGAAAAGTCAATCAGTTTCATGTGCTCAGCTATTCTTATCTGAAATCTCTTGCTCGTCACAGGTGCGTGTGATTGTTCCGGTCGCTGCTCTAAAAATAAATGCAGTAAGGAGTGGATCTTACAGTTTTAGGCCTCGATTGTTTAATGATAAAAACACTTTTTTTTTCGGTGTTTAACAGAATCTCCATTTGTAAAAAGTCATAGCGAATTATACATTGTATCATGTTTGCATGCGAGAGCTATTTATGGGTTAAACACACGCACACACCCACATACTCATATGTACATAAATCTAGTTCGGTGCGCACCATTCGAAATCCACATGCGAACATACATGCATACTTAAACTCTAAAATCAAGGCAACAGAGCTCTATTTATCCACCCCAGCACGGGAAACGGCCACTACAACGCGGCCGTTTCCACGCATAACTTAACCACGCATGCATTACAACACATGCGTGGTTACCACGAATAGCCTTTACCACGCATACCTTTACTACGAAATACGTAGTAAAGGCATGTGTGTTAAAGGCTAAAAACAGGCTTAGGGGCCCCCCAAAAACGTGAAAAAAAGGGGGATTGGGGGGTTTCCCCCAAAAGAAACCGCACCTATTTAAGTAGGGATGTGGAGGCAATCGGGAGGCAATCAGCGTCGTTAGAGGAAACGGAAAAACACTTCCGTTTCCTCTATGCAACGTCAACACGGAAGAAAAAAGAGAAGAGACGACGTGGAATTTTAAATTTAATTTAAAAAAAAGCAGGGGTCCTATTTTAGGGTTAAGGGGAGGGGTATTTGTAAGAAGGGTTTAGGGGTGGGGGAATAACCTTTACCAAGAGTATGCCCTTACCATGCATGAATTTACAACGAAAATCGTTGTAAAAGTATGCGTGGTAAAGGAATATTCGTGGTAAAGGTTATGCGTGGGAATGGCATTCGCGTTGTAACGCATGCATGGTAAAGGCATGCGTTGCAACGGAATGCGTTGTAACGTCATACAACCCCCCAGAACAGGAAGGACATCTCATATTCGTCATGGCCGCAACTCTGCTCCAATTTAGGAAAGAGCTCAAGACCGACATCTATGAAAACACTCCATCAGGACCTGAAGACCGACATCTATGAAAACACTCCATCAGGACCTGAAGACCGACATCTATAAAAACACTGATCAGGCGAGGGCAACTCTTCACTTCAGCTTTTAGAACCCTATTTCCCCTCTAATCTCTAATTGACTTATAATTGCTTTTCTCCCTGAATCACTCTACAGCGCTCCACTTCTTCAAGGCTAGGGCCATATTTATGAAAAAAGGGGCACAGCGCAGGAATAAGGCAATACAGCTCATTCCTGTCCTTCCCCTGCACTGGTCCACAATGGTCTACCTGGCCGCAATTCAGGCACCCTTGCACCATGGCGAAAGGGTGCCTGCATTGTACGCAGGATTGTTTTTGTGCAGGAAGGGGCAGTTTCCTCTTTTTATTTGTGCTTCAGAATGCAGCACACATAGAATGAGGAAAAAACAAACAGAAATAAAGATGTTTCTCCTCGTTATGCCTCTCTTCGGGAGGCATATCTTTTTGGCTCATTCCCAGGTTTACCTGTTGTTACAAATCTGAAAATGCGTCAAAATCCATGGATGCTTCAATCTGTTACATTAATCAAGATTTATGAAACCATGCAGGACTATGCAAGGTGGCCCTACGTGAATTCATACATCTCATTTTCCATTTTCGTCGCTCTTGAACCACGTTGAATGGTGCAAGATTGACACAAAGGGGCTCATAAATATGCCCCTAGGTTTAGATTCAAGGTCCACGTCTCTGTGTAATGCTGCGTTCATGGGTGGATTAATAGAGCCACATGTTTCAACTGTCACCTGGAGTGTCAAAGTGCACTAAGCTCAAGTGAAGGATTAAGGTCCATGCTCTGAGAGGAAACATACTAATAACACTAATATCTAGGGATGTTTCATTCAATTCAAGAGATCATTATTAGAGCATTAACAGGACTGCCAAAGTGGGCTATTAATTGAACAAATATTTAATCAGACAAATAAATCACCGATGTGGGCCAATACTCCATTTTCAGTTCATATTCATATCTAATTATATTGAAAACCATTAAATATTTATGCTTCTGACAACTTGGTTGATTCACCCCGATAGAAATACAAATTACATGTACATTAAAATCCATGAAAATTGTACAACAGTCAACATAGCTGACAGTGTATTCAGATTCTAATTTCCATAAGGACCTAACTCTGTCACTTCCTCTAGGGCGGCTTTCGACTTTCATCCATTCCAAAATAACTGGTAGGTCTGGGTTATGATTGTGAAGTTGGGCAAAATGGTTTGAGATAAGTTATTATAGGAAAGTGAATTATTAATTGGGTTGGACAGTAGCCCACTGTAATAAATTTCGTGTATTATTTAAAGGGGATGGTGATCCACCTTAAGTAATAATCACAATCCTTGTTGAGTATGAATCACTGAAATCACTATATTAACCTGAGCTAAACCCCCTGGGCGCGGTGGACCTGAGCAGACAGGTTTAACTTACAGGCAATTTGCAAAGTATTTATGCAGTTCAAAAACAATAGTAAAGTAAAAAAACAACAACAAAATATCTGAAAGCAATTCAGAATAATAGAGTAAATCTTAATAAGTGAAATGGCACCATAACAATAAAAAAATCCAATAAATGGAAACAGCGTTATGAATCTTTTAAAGTTTAAATACCAATAGCACCAAAAAGCATTAAGCACCAACCATGGTCAACTGGTTGCACAGACTGGGACCTAGGCACATATTGAGGCCGACCGCGAGGGAGCTACAGAAGCCAGATTCAACCCAGTCAGAAGCTTTACCTTCAACATTAGTCTTTGAAATGGAAGTCCAAAGTCTTAAGCAAGGCAAGGCAGCAGACTGTGGCCAAGAAGTGCTCCACAAGGACCGATATCCATTGGATGAGTTCCTGGTGAAGCCGATGATTTTTGGCGTGAATGTCCTGAGTGAGAGAAATTTGAATTTCACGCCAAGAAAGGTCCTTGCAGGAAGGATGCTTTGGTACCTATGCCCAATGAAGATTTGTATGTTCAGACTAAGGCACTGTTTTGGAGTGTGGATTTCTCCAACTGGGCAAACTGCAGGCTGTAACCAAAGAGGATACCTTCACTGCGAGGTCCAGCTGAATTAGATTTGATGGGGGAGGGGAAGCTCATATTGGGGCAAACATGAATCTTCAACACAGTGGCACCACACCTTTGTCAGGTTAGCTTGCCAGGTTAATCCTCCAGGGGTCTTTGGACCATAAGGTCTCTAAGTCCCAGTTTTCTTAGGTTTCTTAGGATGGTGGGAAAAGTACACTTTGACACAGCCCAGGGTCACTCAAAATCAGTTCTCGGGCTAGCTCCTCTCCCACTGGGTTTAGAGCCAGGCTGGCTGGATGAACAAATGTTCACCTTCTCCAGGTCTCACTTTACATTTACTGGTGATAGGGCAGACCCCTTTACAAATTAATGAAGTTCCTAATGCCATCAAAGCTGGGCTTCCTTCAAGAGGAAGAAAAACACTTCCTCACACATAGGCCATTGTCTCTGATCTGGGAGCAGTTTTTACACCTTATTAAGGTATAGCACCTGCTGGGCAGTAACTGGAGAGGTAATACAAATTAGCCTTCAGGAACTTGAGGTAGTTACTAAAAGTTACTCTTCCAAAATATTTATAAAAAATCCAACTACACCATTGTATTGAACTTTTACTAAATGTTGAAAATAGTGGTTGAACTATTTTTCCAGCTAGTCCCAAATCTAAAGAGCAGAATCAAAATATAATATTGGTTCTCGCTGTTTCTCATGGGCCAGCCAAAGCCTTTTACAGTGTAAATAGCTTTTGGGTGCTAATTACTGTAGGGGCATACTAAACTTATCTTTCTATGTGTCCCTTTTTAAATGCCATGCACTCTACCTTGTATACTACAAGGTGTACATAGAGGTAAAATTAATATTTTAAAAGAAAGTTTTATTTTGACATGGTAGACCGCAAGTTTAATCTGCAGCAGTCAAGCCACAGTGGTAGACCTGAAGTCCTACTTGCCTTGTCACACTGCTGGATGGCACAAAAGATGCTGCAGTCCACAGGTGACATGTAACTCCCTATGCCATAGGGTATTTCTGTACCATATACTATGGTCTTATATGAAAGTTAAATACACCTATTAGTAGTAAGCCAATTAAATCATGTTGTGGGGCCAGAACTCATATGCTAGGTCTCATTGGCAGTGTTTCAGTGCAAAAAGCAACATCTGTCCAAACAATATATGGCAACCAGGCACAAACAGGCACTTTCTTACAGGAATCCTTTCTCTTGGTTCGTAATGGCTCTTTTGTGCTCTGAAATGCACCTTTTGACAGGAAAAAATTAACTGATGATGATCCAATACTTAGAAAGCATAACAGCTGTCTAGGCAAGGCCTCCTAGTGCTAATTGCCTGTCAGTTGCAAAACCTCTTTCGAGTCACTTCTTTCATTTAATATTTCCTTAAATCTCAAAATCAAATGTCCTTATCTTTTCCAAAGGAAACTTTTAAACAGCATTTTCTTCTGGCTGCAAGTGTTTCACCAGAAGGAATCTTCCTTTTAAGTCTCTATGGATTTGAGAATTTAGCATGTAAAAGGCTACTCCTTGCTATGAACTTGCATAAAAGGGATGTTTGTAATTAATTGCCTAATACTTCAACTAAAAGTACTTGATCTTACTGTGATTTATCTTTGCTGTGATCTGGATATTGTAATTTTCCTCATTCAAGTCCTTCACAAATCATTTTGCCACTCCAGTGTATCTCCTTCAAAAAGAAAAGACTCATTTATATACCTTAGCCATAATACTATCCACCTCATCCACTATTCTGAGGCAAGTCCATAGTCCACCGGCTATTCCTATCAGCCCATGAACAAATATGCATAACTAAGGGGGAAGCAGATGCCCATCACCTTGCCTTTGTTTCTTTCTAACTACTGTCACTATTAAAGGAAAATATATTTTATTCTAGGCATAACTTCATCATGAACAGTAGCATGTTAGTTTGTTTCAGGTAATTAATTGGTCTGGTTACTGATCATTATTAAACATTCTTCCCAATTGATATCAATGATCAATGATCAGCTGTTTTCTAAAAGGCTACCAATAGAGAAGACAGTTGCAAGAACTAAGGGACACTGTGAGTTTATGGACCTTGGATATCTTGTAGAATGTGGGCTTTATAGGATTGACCTTCGTTAGAAATCTATACTCTCTCAGTGTATCCATTCAGTAAGTAAATCATAATATTTTTGTATCATATCTTGGTATATTTCTAAGACAATGCATGAATAACATAGAGAATCATTTAATTGATACATCACTTCCTTTACATATAATTTGTAGTCCAAAATACACATTTCTCCCTTTTTCATAGGGTTTAATAATATTTTATCAATCTTTTCTAATTTCCTAATAGCTTATGTCATATTATGCCCTAATGGTTGTGTCTTTTCAAATTTTATCCAGTTTTAAATCACACAATTATGAAAGACATCATTTGCTTCTGTTGGAATATTTTGTTTATATTGGGATGGCATCATAAAAACCACTCTCCCAGCTCTGCCCGTATTAAATTGTTAATTAATGTCCCTTCTCCAGTTCATATAAAATTTCTAAAATGTCCATGTCTCTAATGATCAGATTAGGCTGCGTTTATTGATGGATCTTTTTGGTCCTCTCCTACCTCCTCTTCTTGCTCATCTTATGTACTTCCATTTGTTTAAATTTCCTTTTCGGCTGGGGTTCTGAATATTATGAATGACGTGTTGATGATTGTCTACAATTTTTATTTGTGTGTGTGCCTTCATTTTTCATGAAGGGTTGCTGTTGTTGTGTTGTTTGCTTTTTTTCTCTCTTCTGGCTTTGTCTTTTTCTACTATTTTTTTCTCTTTTCTGACAATCTTTCTGCAATGTCTACCATCTGCTTGTTGCATAATCCCACTGTATTATCCACTTCTAATTTGCTCAAAATTATGTTTATTTGTTTTTTCAATTCAACAATAGATTTTTGATTTGATGTTTCAGCTGATTCCTTCTCCATGAAGACAACCTCTTTTAACAATTCATCTCTGTCAATCTATGAGTACTTGAATAATATAGCCAACATCCCCTTCCTTGAGGTGGCACAGTGGGTTCTACATTCCTCCAGCAAACGAGGGTATGGGTTTTCAAAATCCAGTGGTATAAAAATCCATCATTCACACGGAACTGTGAAATATGAGATTGTTATATTTTCTTTATATTCATTCATGTTAAAAAGCCATCAAATATATAAATTCAAATATTATATAATTAGATATTCATATAAATTGCATGAAAACTGAAAAGCAGCTGCTAGAAGTCAGTAAAACTAGAGGGGGGGTTGGATACGCATGTGGACAAATGGCGTGCACTGCGACGGATTGCCCACCCGTGGAGACTGGATGAAGGGCTTGGCTGCAAGCCAGGGCCGATGACCACCCCCCACCATGCATGGCCAAAGGTAGTGTGTGAAGGGTGATTGGCCACCCACAGTGGCTTGGGCTCAACCACCCACCAACTGTGCACAGCACGGGCGTTGGCTTCCTGCAGGGAATTGGGAACAGTCTGAACACAGACCAGGCCCTGCAGCCAACTCCTTGCTGCACATGGAGGACTCGGCTGCCTGCAGGAGTTTGGGTGCAGAGCTTTGCTGCAAGCCAGGCAAAGTAGCCAACCCCCTGCCTTGCGCAGCCCAAAGTGTTTTATGCTTCGCTAATAACTTTGAAGCCCTTTAATGAATCTTAACGAAACTTTCCAAAACTAAATTTCATTCACCTCAGCTTCTTACTGGAAAGTTTTGTGGCAATCCATTAAGCAGTGGGGCAAGAAAAAGGAAGGGTCCCAAAACATTGATTTCCCATTAAATTTCTTTGGAAATTTTGGGAATCAATACAGAAAAAAATCAGCCAAACAGATTTAAACCAAATTTGCCAGAACATTAAAATTTTACTCAGAAAGTGTGTTTTTCTGTATTTGGTGTTCAGCCATTTTTGAGAAATTTGCATTTTAAGTGGTTTTTCGGTTAAAATGTTAGTGAGATCTGAACTGTTTGTGTCCAGAATAGATATGCTCTGATAGGCCACTTTAAAGGGGATTAGTCAGTACCGACAGGGTGGCCACAACCTGAACAATATGTTGTGGCAACTCAGGGACTTAGGGCCAGATGTACGACCCTATTTTGCATGCGCAAACGGGTTTGTGACCCGTTTGCGCATGCAAAATGTGAAAGGGCTATGTATAATTCCTAAATAGCGAGTCGCAATTTATTTGCGACTCGCTATTTAGGAATTGCGAGTCGCTATTAGGAAGGGGCGTTCCCTTCCTAATAGCGATCGCAACCCCATGCATGAATGTTTTGCAACCACAATTGCGGTCGCAAAACACTCGCAAATTGCCACCCTCTTCAAGAGGGTGATAATGCACTCGCAAATGGGAAGGGGTCTCCAGTGGGCCCCTTCCACTTTGTGACTGTCTCTAAAAATATTTTTTAAGGGCAGGCAGTGGTCCCTCGGACCACTGCCTGCCCTTAAAAAATGAAACGAAAACATTTCATTTTTGTTTTTTAAATGCATCCCGTTTTCCTTTAAGGAAAACGGGCTGCATTTAAAAAAAAAATGCTTTATTTAAAAGCAGTCCCAGACATGGTGTTCTGCTGAGCCCAGCAGGCCACCATCCCTGGGAGGGCCTGTCATTCCCAATGGGGTCGCAAATTGCGAGAGGCTCATTAATATTCATGAGCCTCACAATTTGCGACCCCATTGGGAATCGCAAACAGTGTTAAACACACTGTTGTACATGCCAAATAGCGCCTCGCAAATTGCGAGTCGCAAATGAGTCGCAATTTGCGAGGCGCTATTTTGCAGGTCGTACATCTGGCCCATAGTCTCCATTGAAATGCATTGCAGTGAATGCTCGGTTTTGGTGGTCACAAAAAGGGTGACAAATAATGTTTGGTGTCACCATACTAATTTCAGGAATTCTGATGTCTTCGTTAGCGTGGTTTTACCCCTTGAAAAATGCTGACCTTCTACTGGGATTTGAGGAACCATGTTTTAATGAAAACCGATTGGTCTCATGATTTTCTAATGAGGTAATAGAAGATGCTCCAGAAGCTAAACTCAAAGCACATTTTCTATAGGATCGCACTATCTTCTGCTTCCATGTGAGCATAAAGTCTGCTATTCTGAGCAAAGCATGCTTCCCACCGCAACAGCAGTCTGACAGTTTTTTCCCCAGTGTTCTACTGTGGCTTCCCACAGTGGTCTAAAGAACAACTAGAGCACTAACATTCTGTATTTATGATACAAGTGTGTCAAACGTAAAGCATTTTGTTTAGAAATGAACAAAATGAGAGGGGGTTTGTCATCGAAATTATGGTTAGAGCTCTAAAAAGCTAAAATGAGGCCACATTTTCTATAAATCATTCTGACATGCAGAGTGAAGCCTGTACGTCCAACACCAGCAGCAGTCTGTCGGTTAACTTCCTAATAATTAACTGCAGCTTCCCCACAGAGTTCTAATGAACAGGTAGAGTGTTACCATTTTGCATTAAAGACAAAAATGAGACACATCTGAACGTCATTTTCTTGGAATAGGAGTCATTGAATGTATAGCCTTCCCTTAAGAGCAGGCTGAAACAAATCAGCATTGAGAAGATTTTAATGTAAACATAAAGCGAGAGGATTACACGTGCGAGGAGAGGTGTGGGGAATAGCTATTTGAGGCATATGTATTTTTAAAGGGGCTAAGAATAATTAGAAAGAAAGATGCCTGCATAAGTACAGCATTCATTTCCACATCTGTTTAATCAGCCCACCCATCTTCTCAGTCACTTCTCTTTTTTTTTATAACTTTTTATTAAACATACATCGGACACATGGACAACATACAGAGGAAGCATCAAGGTATACATCATATAAATCTCAGGGGTAGTTCTAATCATTTTACACAGAAGGAATGTTACGGAGGGAGGGGAATGTCACGTTCAGCAGTACAGGGAGGGGCACAGATTTCTCCGCGATAAGTATTCCAGGGGCCCCATATTCGTGCCCATTTCCCAGGGCAACCCCTTGCCAAATATACAGTTTTTTCTCTAAACATACACCAGTCTAAATCCTTTCCCCAGTCATCCAGAGCGGGTGTGTTCGCCGCTCCCCATAGCTGTGCAATGTTCCTCTTGGCGAGCATGAGCCCAAGTGTAACCCATTGTATATGGTGGGTATTTAGGTCAGTAGGCTCCCAGATATTCAAGAGGCATCGTCGTGCTTCTGGGAGGAGACGAACTGACAGAACCGAGTTGATCACATCGTGGATTTTCTGCCAGTAGAGACCCACCTGTGTACACTCCCAGATAATGTGCATGAATGTCCCTATGTGTCCACACCGTCGCCTACATTCCCCACTGTCCGCAAGTCCCATGCAGATCAGGCGGGGTCCTGTGACATAGGCTCTATGTAGGATTTTAAGCTGGACAAGCCTGAGTCGTGCTGAGATGGCTACCACCCGGGGGGAGGAGACCGCATCCTGCCACTCCTCGTCATCTATTTCCAGCCCGTCTGTTACCCATTTACTCCGCAGGGCCTGGAGAGGATCTTCGGTGTTGTTGACTAATTTTTGGTAGATCAGTGAAATAGTTTTATCAGGTAGGTGGCCATCGAGTATCCTGTCTTCTAGTGGGGAGGCGTCAGGAGGGAGCTTGCCCTCGGGGAGTGCCCGTAGGAGTGAATGGGATATCTGCGCATACCGGAAGTACTCAGTGTTTGCAAGTGCATATTCCGCTTGGAGCTCAGTGAATGTCTTGATCCCTCCCGGGCCCCAGATGTCTTTAACTTGAGAGATGCCAATACGATCCCACCTGTCAAATCCTTTTGTTTTCCATAGGCTACCTAATGTCTCTGAGTCCCATAGTGGGGTAGACATCGTTAATTGCCGGCCCCACCCGAGTGAGGAGGACGCCTCGTGCCAGACGCGGACCGTGTGTTTAGTAGGCCCCGTCAAGACATATTTCCGGGGTCTTGCATATAATGCCCTATTATAATTACCCCCAGGTAGTATCCACTTATCCATCGCATAGCCAGGATCATCAACTCTTCCATAGGTACCGTGGTTAACTGCTGCCAATTGCGCAGCCCAATAATATTTTTTAATATCCGGGAGGCTGATGCCTCCGTCATACCAGTTTAGCATCAGTTTGTTTAGGGCGATTCGAGGTCGCCCTCCCAAAGCAGCTGCCTCTGTAGTCCTTCAATTTCCTTATAATATTGCGGGGGATGGGATCCAGAGTGTTATGCAATATGTACAGGAATCGCGGCAGGGACATCATTTTGAACAGAGTAGCTCTACCCAAGAGGGAGATGGGAAGTGATTTCCACCTAGCTACATCTGCTTTAAGTCTGCTCAGAGGCGGAAGGAGGTTATGGTCATAGCGGGATTGGGGATCTAGGGAGATAAAAATACCCAAATACTTGAAGCCCACCGTGGTAATTTGTATTGGACAATCTTGGGGGAGCAGGGGTCGATCCCCACTCAAGACGAATAGGGAGGACTTACTCCAGTTGACCGTGAAGCCAGAGAGTCTGCCAAAGACTTTAAGGATATCTAGCACTACTATCAAAGATCTTCTGGGGGACGCAAGGTAGAGCAATATGTCATCTGCGTATAATGAGATGCGGTCCTCACATTCCGAAGACCACTTCAATCCTCTCACTCTAGGGTCACGTCGTATCCATGCTGCCAAAGGCTCAAGGGCCAATGCGAAGAGGAGGGGGAGAGTGGGCAGCCCTGACGGGTTCCCCGGCTGAGCTGGAATGTGGTGGAAATCTTATTGTTAACAACTACCTGGGCCAAGGGTTCATTATACAAGAGTCGCACCCACTGAATAAATTTCGGGCCAAATCCCAGTTTTGACAGCACCGCCCAGAGATATGGCCACTCGAGTGTGTCGAATGCCATTGTCGCGTCTAAAGAAGCTATTATCGCAGGTTCCTGAATGGTATGCGCTCTCCCTATCACTCCATGCACTCTTCGGAGATTCAATGCCGTGTTTCTGCGGGGTATAAATCCGGACTGGTCCGGGTGGACCAGTTCACCAATTACTTTGATAAGGCGATTGGCCAAGAGTTTGGCGAGAATTTTAGGCTCCGCATTCAGGAGGGAAATTGGCCTATATGAGGCACATTCTGTCCTGGGTTTACCCTCTTTATGAATAGCCACTATGGTGGCTACCCTCTGATCTCTAGGCAACATGCCCAATTCCCTAGACTCCTCAAACATAGATTTTAAATATGGCGCTAGTTTATCAGGTTGTAGCTTATAAAGCTCAATGGGGAGCCCATTGGGGCCGAGGGCCTTGCCTGAGTTCAGGGAACGGATTGCTTGCGCAATTTCGTCCGCTGTTAACTCACCATCCATAAGATCGCGATCACTTAGTGACAGACAGGGGAGTGCGATGTCTCTTATCATTTCTTGTGAGTCTTCCTCAGAACCCCCGGCCAATGTGGTGTATACTGTCTGGAAGTGGTTAGCAAAGCCATTAACAATTTCTTGGGGGTCCGTGATGATAGTATCAGTGTCGCTTCTGAGTTCAGGGACCAATCTACTCGCCAGTTCCTTTTTGTCGAGCCATGCTATCAATTTCCTGCTTTGTCTCCTAAGTCATAAAGTCTACCTTGTCGTTCTCTACCAAGGATTTTTGCTTTCTCAGTGACCACTGCCCTGTACTCGTGTTGTTTAAGGCTCAGCAGATGAAGCCTCTCTGGGGTGACTCCCGCCTCCAGATCACTTTCTAGCCTGTTAATCTCGGCCTCCATATCTGAGGCCTCCTTCTGGTTCTCTTTTTTGGTTCCCGCAATCAGTGAGACTGCCTGGCCACGGATCACCGTTTTAAATGCCTCCCATAGAGACTGAGAGGAGAGCACCGTACCTTCATTTTCGGTAAAGTAGTCACTCATAGTTTTGATAAGGTGCGTGCGGATTTTGGGATTGCGGAGATGCCAAGGATTAATGGGCGCTATTTTACCCACTGTATTATGACTAAGGGCAATGTGGATCCACAATGGTGAGTGATCTGATATCCCCTGGCCAGGTGCCGGATCTCATGAATATATTTGATCTGCTCTGCCGGCACCAGACAGTAGTCTAACCGAGAGAGGCTATGGTGTGCGCCAGAGTGGAAAGTGTATTGGGCCTGGTCTGGATGATAGGACCTCCACCCGTCCACCAACCCCATAGCGTCAAGAAAGTCGGGTAACCACCGGGAAGAGGGCCCTATATCCCGCGGAGGGAATCTGTCAAGTGTACCTGAGACTACGGCGTTAAAGTCGCCCCCCAGAATGAGAAGACCCTCCGGGATAGAGAGTAATACCGAGCCCAGGTCAGTAAAGGTAGAGCACTGCAGTCCAGGGGGGACATATATTGACATGAGTGTGATGGGCCGGCCCTCCCACATCCCCGAGACTCCAGCATATCTGCCCCTGTCATCCACCCAAGTCGATGTGACTGCGAGGGGAAGGGAGATCTTAATCATGATACCCACTACTCGGGACCCCGTCGTGAATCCCGCATGTGCAGCCATTTTATAGCCCCCTCTTTGCATAACCTTACATACATTTCCCATTAAATGTGTTTCCTGCAACAGGACTACGTCTGGAGCCCGTTGTTTGCAGTATTGAAGTACAACACTGCGCTTTACCTTGTCCCCCAACCCGTTGACATTCCAGCTCAACACTTTAAGATGTTTGTCCCCCATGTTGCATGCTGTACATAACCTTGGATTGCAGTTTCCTCACCAGCTATTTCGGATTCGGACGCCGATGCAATAACAATAACATAAAACCAATATAACACTCCCACCCAACTACCCCCACCCTGCTACCCTGCCCTCTGGACTTTAAACTGCCCATAGAAAACTTGCAGAGTGCCTGTCGCCCTATTGTGATCTAATAGTAGAACTTGTGCGGACGTGGCTTCTCGTCCCTCTGCTTCCTCCTCTGAGGATGAACTCCCTTACTGCCCCCCTGGTGCATAAGTCCGCGCCGTTGATGATACCCTTTAATGAAGGAGAGTAACCCCTCTGGGACTGGCCGCCACCCCCCCTTAACCTATCTCAGACCCCAGCAGGGAGTATTATACATTACTTTCGGAGCCATAGTTAGTCTGTGTAGATCGGTTAGACAGGAGTCCTGGAACCTGCTTCTCCTCCCGCGTCGCCACTTCGCTCTGTCCGCCCCATGTGGTGTTCAAACCAGTCATCTGCCTCCTCCGGCCGTTCAAAAAACAAAGCCCTCCCCTCCGCTTCCACACGGAGACGTGCAGGAAACAGCATTGAGTATTTCAGTCCCGAGTCTCGAAGCTTACGCTTTATCATCATGAAAGATAGTCTCTGTTTCTGCACCCGCTGCGTAAAGTCCGGGAAGAAGGAGATGGCCGCGTTTTCGAAGCGGAGGGGGGTCCGGTTCCGGGCATGCTGGAGTACGGCATCCCTGTCGCGAAAATTGAGGACTCTTGCCAACATCGGTCGAGGAGGGGCCCCCGGCCTAGGTGGACCACCAGGTACCCTGTGTGCCCGCTCCACAACAAAGAACTTACTGAGTCCCTTGGGCTGAAGCTGCTGTAATATGAGGTCTTCGACGAATAGGTCCGGTGCCTGTCCTTCCGCTTTCTCCGGCACCCCCAAAATGCGAAGGTTGTTGCGCCGGAGGCGCCCTCATAGTCGTCCAGCTTAAGTTCAGTGGCTTTGCGGAACGTCTGTAAGTCCCGGAGCTCTCCCTGCACTTGGTTCACATCTTCGACCAAACTAGCAGTAGTCAGTTCCACTTGCGCCACTTTTTCATGGACCTTAGAAAGGTCTGCCCGGATTAGGCTGACATCAATAGCCATTGTGTCTATTTTATGTTCCAAAGTGGTCTGGACCGTTGCGATAGCCTTCATTACATCTTTTAGGGATAACTCCGGTTCCTCTGCGCTCTGTTCGGCTGCTGCCCCTCCCAAGGATTGCCGACCATGCAGTGCTTCCTTGGGCAAAGCATATCGGTCCAATTTATTGGTTTGTATTGTTTTGGACCCCCTAGTGCCTGTCCCTTTCCCTTTCTCCATGGTAGTCATAAATTGTAGCCACCACGCTGAAGGTGCGCACCACCGCAGCCCCTCTTCGATTAGGGACAGAGAAGTTATGTGGTTGACAGTCACGGCAGTGCCAGTGGTCGCGAGGGTCCCCGCTGGACTAGGCGCAGCTTCTCTTCGCCACTGGTCACCGTAGCTCGCCGGAGCAGGGCGTCGTCTCACAGGCGGTTTAGACACCAGCGCACCCTACGCTCCAGTCCGTCAAGGCGCACCGCAGCCAACACACAGCTGTACCCACAAGTTCAGTCCACCAGGAATCCTGCCCACCGAGCCGTCACCTCACCAGTCGCTCATGGGCTCTCATGGACCCCTGCGAGGCACGTCCTCCACCCGGCGTTGATCAGGGGCAAGGGTAACCCAGACACACACAGCATTACAGAGTCCATCAGCACCCCCAAACAGCCGCTGTATCTTTACCTCCGGCAGAGATCGTCTCCAAGTCTATACCCCCTCACACCACCCGGGTTGGCAATTACGTGCCTGCTCCCAAGGTCGTGGGGGGCTCCGGTAATGTAGTCCTGGGGGGCTGTAGGTGGAGGCGCTCCAGCGGTGATCCACCGGTTTCCTCCCCTGTCTCCGCTTGCAGGCAGGTCGCAGGTCGTGTCCCGCAGGCCCCGCAGCTACAGTCCTGAGCTCCCAGCCCCGGGCCCTCAGCACGCCGACGTCGGTCGGCTTTCCTCCGTCCGGGCGACGGTCTTCAATTAACAGCTGTGGCAGCCAGACAGACACAGCCCCGCTCGGCCCTCCCGGGTCTCGCTACCGTGGCAATCCTCCTGTCGTCCACGCGCGACTCGTCCACAACGGCCACTCCTTTTCACGGACCCGGTCCGGCCGCAAAATCGAGCCCCCGGCTTCACCTCTTCGGACAGGCCCGGAACCACCGGGGCCCGTATCTCCGCTCCCCGCTGCCGTAGCTCCGCGGGGGTGGGGTGACGGCGCACCGCTAATATTCCGGCGCAGGACACCCGCTTCGGGCAGTAAGGATATGTGGGCAGGATAGACGGAGGAGGAAGGAGGATCACGGAGCTAGTGGCTTAAGCGGCCATTTTGCTCCGACACTTGGCCACACCCCCTTCTCAGTCACTTCTCAAGTCTTGAAATATCCTTATAATGTACAGCACGGGTACTTTATCCCATAGAGTTTAAAAAAATGAAGCTGATACCATGAATATCTCCTTTCTGCTGATCACAATTCATTTTAGAAAAGTCAGACCAGGAGAAGTAAAAAAAGTTCCTGTTTTTCCATTGTCTAAACATCATCTGTAATTATGATGTGTGACTTGCCTTTCACCTTGGCTATGGCTCTGGCAGCGGACTTTGGGACATCAACACTCAACTGTAATGATCTATTACAGTTGAGTAGCTACATCATTCTGTATTACAAGTGAATAAAAACGTCACAACTCAACTGTAATAAGGAAATTAGAGACAGGCTATGCACCGATTGAAGGACCTCATGCATTTTACTTTTCGTAATAACCCACCTCATGGGCTGGACAAACAGCCTTGCTTTTTACCTTTGTTCAGATTCAATTTTAAAAGAAGTGCTTATTATGCTATATTACCACTGGACTGCTTGCCCTCGTTGGTATTCATGCACACTATACAAAAAGGGAGCACAGCACGGTTATCTTTCTGTTACGACTAACTAAGATTATCTTGTGTGAGGGGGAAGATTGCTCAACGAAGTTGTGGGGAAAAACACCCTGAAAGGCCCGTCTTACTGTGATTAGTGGTTGAAGGTACGTCTGATGCACGAAGCATCGATTCTGAGCTGGAACTCGTCTTTGCCGGTGTTATGACTTTGGGTCACTGATTTTGATGTGGGACCAGAATTTAACTGCACTTATGCATGCTGAAAAGGAGAATCTATCCATATCTTCTCCGCATCCATGGTTTGCGCATTTTCTATGCACACTGAAAACTTGTTTACTAAACAAACATAAGGTGCTCAGTTTCTGTTGTGGATTTGGCTGATTCTTTGTGTTCTATGCAGTTGCGGCTCGCATGACTCACAGGTGGGGGGGGCAGGGAGGTCGCGCAGGGGTTCGTGCGGGGGGATTTAAAAAATAAAGAAAACAAAACTTACCTTACCGGGTCCCGCGCCGCCTCCGCTCCTGGCCGGGTCCCGTGCCCGTGTTTTTCTGCTGCTGTCCTGCTTTTCCAGGAACAGGAAGCAGGCATTCTCCCTCTCCTAAGCCAATCACAACGCTGCAATGGCAGCGTTGTGATTGGTGCGGACGGCGCCCAGCCGGGCGCCTGTACGGAGGCCATTTTTTCTATGTAGGCTGCATGCAGCCTACATAGAGAAACGGAGAGTGCGCATGACTGGTTTGGTCGGCCCCAGACGGCCGACCAAACAGTCAGGGCCCATGGTGCATGTGTGCTGTCATCGGTGGTGTCATGCTTACTTCTGCCCATGATCAGTCTCGTACACGGTGCATCATCATATTCTTGTCACAGAAATGCTGCCCTGTGCAGACAATTTGTATGTGCGTGGTGTTGAGGCAAGGGGGCCATTTTGATACCCTGCCACATCTCCAGGCAATGTGCCCCTTTGCTTGTTCATGAGATGCTGCCCTGTGTCCACCAAGTTAGAAAGCATGTAGTGAGTCTGCATACCATGAACACATGCATTGTCACAACATAGTGATCATGCAGCCTTCTGTCTAAAAGCCACAATGCACACATTCAGCACAGTTGATTCATAATGTGATGTCATACTATGAGCAGGGGGATATGCCTACAACAGGTCAGTGCATGGACTATGCATATCAGGAATGTGTCACCATAAAATTTACTACATGTCTTGTCTGTGTACCATACTCACAGAACTAAAATGTCCCTGTAAAGAAGTATGAAAAGTTAAGTATGACACCAAGCAAGAATAGCAATTTAGCACCAAAGCATGTCAACCTGCAAAATGGCACCATCACCCCTCAGGTCAAAATGCAGTCCTCTACTCTCAAGTGTACACATGTGCCATACAGAAAACAGTATCCTACATTAGTCCTGGTGTGAGTTGCCCAATACACCTTGATGTGCATGGAAACAAGTATTTTGGGAAAGTCTACAGTGTCAGTGAACAAATATGCTGTCATGTCTGCTAACATCCGCACACAAACACCAGCATTCAATCATCTTTGACATAACAGCATGTATCATCCATGTGACCATCTGCGTGGCATATTCCCAAACACACATCACCCTGCCAATCGCACCTGATGTGATGTTGGGGGGGTGATAGGGCCTGAGCACCACTAATAAGCCCTTTTTTAAATCTACAGCCATGGAATATAGGCCCACTTACACACTGCACGTGGTGTCAACATTGAGGGTAATCCATCATTGACAATGTGCCTGAAGGGGTCCCTCCTCACACATAAACATTCTCACCACAAACCCATGCACGTGTGCACTACCCAGCAAAGCTGCCTATCTGTGTGCCACACTGACAAGGCAAGTGACAGTGCATGATGAAACACATGCCAGCACCATGAACATGTTAACATGGTGCAGGCCCCGGTCAGTGCAGTGGCTGAGTGTGGAGTTCATCCTTAAAGGAGCAGGTCTCACTCTGTCACTTCCTCGTGTTCATACAACCCCTGATGTAAGAAAGACATCTGCTGGCCAACAATGCACAAGTGTCCCAACTGTGACCAAGACCCATATTTCCTCAAACTTGCAACATCTCACCATTGGAAATGCACATAAGTGAAAGTGTCACTGTGTGAAAGAGATAAGGGGCAGTAAAACCAAAGCTGCACCATACCTGCAGATCAACATGCATCCATTAAGATGGCATTACTCCCTTTGACTTAACAAAATGAACAAGTATCTACACTGTGTGTATCATGGCAAATCAAGCATACCTCCCTGCCCATATCATGTGGCACATCACATCAACCCAGATCACAACAGTGGGATAGCCCTAATCATGGCACAACAACAATCATGTTGCATTGCCAACAGCAAGGTGTGGCACCATGCAATCCACCCCTCCTAAAAAGAACAATCTTTAAAAATATCAGGATGTACTGAGTAGGGGTGACTCTCCCACAATGCAGTGCACAGACACATAAATCTGAGCTAATCAACATTGACAACAATGTGGTACAAACAGCATCACTGTCACTACTGAACAGAGGACACAACTGGTGCTGCATGTGTTTGGATATTGGCCACTCACATTTGACATACTTGTAAACTGTGAAATAATAATGTACAACTGAAATTTCACATCTGTGATGTTGTAAAATGAATCACTATCCAGCATGTAATATGCTTCTCCTCCGAAACATTCTGAATGCACATTGTCATGCAGTCTGCTTGTAAACTTATCTAATGCATGATCATACTTGAAACATACATACAACTGCATCTCCCCTTTTCATTGCAGAGGGAGAAACATCACCTCCTGTACAGCCGCCTGTCCCACTCTTCAATGATGAAGATGAAGACATCGCAACGATCGACCAGGACACCCTCCAAGAGCTGCTCAACTCCATTGGCACCTCATCTCCGGAAGCAGGGCCATCCAGCAGAGTCATGGGAACTCCACCCCCAGTACAAAACACCCAGCAGCAAGCACCTACCACCACAGCTGTCTCCCAGGACCTTGAGGACCCACTTCTGACATTTCAACGTAGTGTGGCAGCGGTCCAGCAGGAGATGGCTGGTCAGGTGCGGGTGGGGTTTGACAGCCTGGCAGCCAAATTAGATGGGATACGTGGGTGTCTCAGTCCCATTTGGGACCACAGACAGACCATCACAGACACCCACAGTCCGCTCCATGCTCTCCAGCATTCCATGGCTGACATCGCTGGAGTACTGACTCAGAGACAAGAACAGCTTTCTAGTCAGAGTGGCTCCAGCGATGTCACCAGGGAGTTGCGTCACATGTGAATGATCATGGAGAACATGGAGCGGATGCAAGCCTCACACTTGGCTGCCACGGCTGCACACCACAGAGATGTTGCTGGAATCTTCCAAGCCCTGCAGCTGCTCATCACAGCAGTGCTGCCTCAAGGTTTGGCACAGATGAATGCTGCTGCAGCTTCAACATCCACATCTCAGCCCCCTGATGTGTCAGTGCCTCACAGTGCCCCAGCCAATCTAACATCACGCACAAGGGAGGCACATGACACATCAGAGGATGACGATGTGGACGATTCAACATTCTTGCAAAGACGAAAGTGGTAGCATTCATCTATGCCAAATGGACTGTTTCTGCTTGGATCTGTGCTTAGCATCATGCCCCGAAACATCAGCTTCCACTGTCCGCTGATTCACTCTGCAACACTCATCTTGGACATCGATATGGACTGCCATAATTTGTGTTGTTCCCAATGACACTGCAATCAGCCTGCTGACTGAACTCTGCCTCTTCCTCAACATGTCTCTGGACATGTTACCCCCAAAGGCCTCTGTCAGGCCCTCCACTGGGCATCTATAGAATGTGGGGTTTGTTTGACCAAGTACTGGGCCAGTCTTCTACCAATGTCACTGCACATGCTAATAAAACAAGTTAAGTCACACAGATGTGTGTTGCCAATGACCATTCAAGTATAGAAGTCTTAAAAAATGTTGGGCCAGTGATTCCATCAAAACTTACACAGAGGGACATATGATAAATGATCATGTTGAATCTGTGTCCCATATAGGCAGTGAGATGACCGGGTATGTGTGAACTAGCTGTGCCCTCATTGCTCAAATACTACATTCTTGAAAGATTCCAACATTGCCCTACGTACATGATGGGAATAGGCATGTGCGGAAATATGTCAAAGTCAGTCTCATGCCACAAGTAGTGTCTTCATTTAGCATTGCTAACAAGTCTCACTTGGCAGATCTACTCACACTCAATGGGGTGGGCAAAGCTTGTTGTGATGGGGGACATGGCATGTCACTTTTCAAGATAGAGCACACACCAGATTCACATAGATGATGAATCGTAATGGCACATATCTACCACCCGCTATTGGAACCACAATGTCTGTTTCAGTGAAGTAGTGTTGGCAATAGGGACGTATCCTAAAGTGCAAGTCCTCAGTCAGCCACTTCCTGTGGCTTAACAATGCCTTCGAAATAAGGAACCCTCTCATGCTGTGCTCACTGTGAAAGGAGAGGGCAATGTGTCTAGTGGTGTGTAGTGCACTGCAATTCGCATATAGTCAGATGCTGTACCACCATTTCAAGGGTGGCATCACTATGAGGCAATGCCAAAAGTAACAGCTGGGAAAAGTGGGTATAACACTGGCACAACAGGGAGCAATGCTTCATTTGCCCTCCAGTTTGCTGTAGAATTGTGTTCTGCCTTGTGCAGTGCACATTTGATCAGCAAAAGGTCAACATTCTGTATGGTCCGGAAGGTGAGCCTATCTGCACAGAAACATCCTATTTCAATAATGCTGACACACTTACACTACGTAGCAAGTGTGCCTGTGGCTGTGCATGGTAGATGGACTCTGCGCCAGGCTCATGTGAAATGCAGGGTGGGGCCGTAATCTGGGGAACACAGCACATACATCCATTTTCATGATGGATAAGAGTTGCAATGTCAATGTTTGCTCAAGCCCATGCCCCTACATTGTGTTGTAAATGTGCAACAATGTGGTGTACAACTCTGTGAGTCACACATAAGATGTTAAAATTTACAAACTAGTGTCCCTAGCCTAGGGCATAACTCCTATTTGCCATCCTGTAATCCATGAAGGTTTCCTGTGCACAAATCAACTGGATCCTGACACTATCCGTCCGGCTAAATTACATGTCATGACACCACGTACACAATCAAATGATTGTTCTGTGATTGAATAAGTCAAAAAGCACCACTGCACCAATGCACTTCTGACATAAGTGCAACCACAATTCAAAAACAGTAAAATATTTATTAGAACTTCAGAAAATGAACTATCCTAACTAACACTAAGCACTACTACAACTAACCTAATCCTAACTAACTAGAACTAAGTGAATGCTACTCTAAACTATCCTAAACACGCAACAACATGCAACAATATATCTGAAGCATCAACCCCCCTCCCACGCTTAAAACACATCAGCAGACAGGGCAAATACATCTTAGCTAAACATAAACTAACTACACATTTATCCTACACAAATATATATTGTTTTGGTTTTTAATTTTTTTATATAACAACAAATACATCAACCCACCACCCAAAAGAAAAGGGAACTTAGCCCAGAATACTACATCAAGAGAATAAAAAATCTAAAACATTGTTAAAATCTTACACTACTTATTCCTACACTACAACTACACTACCTAACACTTAAAAACCTACACAATTACTAATTGGAAATATAAAAGAACATTGGGGGACTGGTGAAATGGGGGATGGGTCACTACTTGTCCATGTCAAAATGGGAGGCCCAGGGCATCCTTGATGTCCTGGAGGTGGGTGCTCTGCTCTGACATCTCCCTTTCTATTCGGGCCAGTCTGACATTCATGTCCATCATGCACCGCCGGTCCCTTATTGGGAATCCCACAGCATGAGTCGGTGCTGCAGATGGCAGTGTGGCAGTCCCCTGTCCGCGTGGCTGTGAGGGGGCACCTGCCTGTGTGCCGGATCCTGTAGCAGCAGGTTGGCTGTGTGGTGTCTGTGTCTGATGGGAAGATCTTAGGCCATGTCTGGACCCACGCCTGTCGTCCAAAGGGCCAGGTAAGGCCTGTGTTTCCCTCTGCAAACTTTGTAGTGCAACTTGGGGCAGAGACTTCAATCTTCCAGCTGCCTGGTCAGCTCTGTACCTCCTAGTCATGGTACCATATGCCTTGGCCACCCGGCGACCTGAAATTCGTGGGACTCCTCTGGCGACATGTTGTCTGTAAAATAAGAGCAATGATAATATGTGAGTCCAGATTACTAAGTCAATGTTCTCCATTTAACTCTGAAACAGAAGGTCAGTAAAACATGTGAGCCTACACTCTAACAAAAGATTGTGAAGTTCAAAAGTGACATGAACAATGCAATGTTGAAATAAGGATCAGTTACAACATGATGGTGACACTGACATGCCAGTGCATGGCATGTGACATGTAGTGTCACAACACAATGAGACTGTCAGTGTCAAATGATGGTGCTATCACATACCCTGACTTATGGGGACATGTACAAGGAAGTGGAGGAGAGAGGCATTAGCCCTCCGGGTGTAGCGCTTCGCTCCTCCACTTCTGAAACACAAGGCTGCACCATATGTACAATAATGTGGTGCGGCCCTGCATGTCCCCCTGACATGGCGCTGAGTTTATCAACTCAGAAGAGTGCAAGGGTGTCTGTGTGCAGGGGGGATTGTTCATGTGCAGGAAGGTTTCCCTTCCTCCACATGAACAATCCTGGAAAAGCCCTTCTGTCACTTTAATGCATGCTGCATCATGCAGCACTCATGGAAGCAACAAAATAGCATTTTCCCTATTATTTGTAAATGCACAGGAAGGGACACCTTCCTGTACAGAAAAAAATAATGCAATTGGTCTTTTTTAATGTGTTACTGCATAAGACATATTTAATGGATGAACTCACCAGTGGCGTGTGGGTCCCAGAAGGCGTAGATGTCCCCCTGAGTGATCAGTGGCCTGCCAGCTGTGAGAAGTGAAAAGTGAAAAGAAACGTGTGTTGGTATCAGACGTAAATTCACACGTGTCCTATTCATCATCAGATACATCTACATCAATGACAATGCCCTGTAACTGTACTGTTGCAGTTCAGGTTGCATACATTATTGTGTCTACTTTGCCTGTTGTTCCCACAAGACATGACCAATGCTGAGTTTGGCAACACAAGACAATCCTGCTTGCAACTTTGCACATTTTGCACACACTACTTGTGTGACACATTCCCAAGGCCACGTTTCTCCCAACAACATCATGTTCTCCATGGTCTGTAGACAATATCATTGCTGCAGATCTCACAAGGGTGTATCACAACAATTGATGGTGTATGATCACACCTTCTGTATGTGGCAGACTGACACTCCAAGAGATGGCCTATTTTAAAATACCAATTTTTCCTATATCATCATACGTTACACAAAACCTATGTACAAGGTCAGCGTACATAGCAGGCTGCGCCAAAAGTTAAGATCATGGAAAACCTGATCTTAACTTTGCAAAACGAGGACAAATGCAGTATTTCTCCTCGTTTTTGCTTTTTCCATGTGTCCTGCCATTGGTGCTTCCATTGTCGGACAGTCCTGTCCACACCGAGGATCCTTAGCATCTGACTTCTTACATGCTCCCACCTCACCTTCCGCACACGTACAGAATATCCCTGCAGGATCCAACCCCCACTCTCAACCATCAAGGGCAGGTAGAATTTTACCAGCCAGAGGAAGCCCCCGAATGCCCCCTCTAACATCCTGCCCTCCCTACCCACACCCACCAACTCCCAGAACACACCTAAACCCCTTAGTAAGAAAATTAAGCCCAAATATATACCCCAGAAACTATTAATAATGTAAATTTACCCCTTGGACAGACACCCGACAAGATTTGGTACAAGACGCAAAAAAACACGTAAGGACAAGTACACAAGACTTCACAGAGACACTAGGGACAGTTCACAGGACACAACAACACTTTCTACTTTCAAAAACACCAGCACACACCTCCAACACTCTCCACATTCACTAGCAGTGTGCTCAAAAGAGAAAGTGAAAGTGTACAGTACTCCTCAAGGACACAGGATGCATACTGACATCACTTCCTGTGTGTTTGCGGCCTGTTTTTTGACTATGCAGTAAGAATCTGCACGCAAATTGGCATTAGCGGTAATATTCTGTGTTGTTACATGTATTTTGCGATTATTTTCCATAGCGGTTATGTAAAAATATCGTTTTTGTGTTAAAGCGGTAAAAATTAAGACGCTAAGTGCAAGTTGTTCCTCAGATGAAACACACCCTAAAATTCATATCTGACCACCAAACACACACTAAAATTCATCTCTGACCCCCAAAACACACACTAAAATTCATCTCTCACCCCCAAACACACCCTAAAATTCATCTCTGACCCCCAAAACACACACTAAAATTCATCTCTGACCCCCAAACACACCCTAAAACTTAAAAAGCTCCATTACTAACCTTATAATGTTTACCTTTCACTTGTCAGACATATGAACTTATTCAGAGAATGAACATGCATCGAAGATTTTTGTGTAGTGATATTTTATTGCACAAACTAGGGTTATGTGCTTTTTATGAACAAATGTACACATGTGCATCTTTGGGCATTGTGATTAGGTGAAGAAATTTGTGATTATTAGATCCCTCCGTGCTGTTCCAGCAGCAGAAGCAGTGGTGTGTGCAGCATCTGCCTCTTCTTCCTGGTCATCCTCTGGATTGTCCGGATCCTCCAGCTCTTCAGCTCATGGCGTGTTTGTGCATACACATATGTTGTGCAAAATGCAACATGCCATGATGATTGTGCAGACAAATTCAGGTCTGTACAGCAATCTTCCGCCTGATACATCGAGGCACCGGAACGTTGAATTGAGCACTCTAAATGTCCTTTCAAAAATGGACCTGGTGTGTCCAAGGGCAACGTTGTACTCTCTCTGTGCCTGTGTGTGTGTTGCTCTGAGGGGCGTCATCAGCCATGAAGTGAGTGCATATCCTTCATCAACTGAGCCATATAATGGAGAGATGTGTCCATTAGTATTTGTGCCTGCTGTGTTTGCAGAGTGTCTATTTTGGTGTGTGTGATTTGTGCTAGTTTGGATATTCAGATTTGTCATGTGTAGCTTCAGACAATTGACCAGCATCACTGCAAATTAAATTGCCTATACTTGACAGCCTACACATCACCATGATGGCATTGTCTGGATCCTGTGTATTGCCTCCATGTCGTGACTGTCAGGATGTATGTTTAACTCGAAAATAGATTACAGTTTCTTTACAGGCCCGTTGCACATATTGATCCTCTCATGTGCACATATTTCATGGGGTGCACCAGTGGCACATGTGCTTGCTGAAACATCCCCCTTAAGTTTTTGACGATTACTATTTTGGAACATCATTTCTATACCTCATTGGGAGTGATTGTGCTGAGGGTAGCTGTGAGAGAGATTCCTTGTCTGCTAAACGTTAAAGTAATTGTGGGCTAATTACATCCACCTTGCCCCAAAGGTGGGTCAGTGTTTGAGTGACAGTGGCACTGCTACTTGGTACAATGGACTCACTGGGTCATGGGATGACAACGTACATATGCATTGATGTCCTTGTGCATGAATTGACTTTGACTCTGCATGTATGCATGTTTGAGTAATATCCATCAATATTTCAGTGTGTATCAGTTCACAATCAACACACATTGTTATTTCAGGTCTTTTACATCATATTGCTACACCTCACCGAGGTAGTCATATGCATGTAATAATAGGCTAAGGTAGAAGAGCCCTTCACCTAAGCCGCAAGGGTAGAGAGGTGTTCCCGGGTGTGTATACGTCCTCCCAAATTAAATACAATTCACCAGAGCTATCCCATTCAGTGTAATGAAAGCTCGGCACTGAACTCTTGTGGTGTCAACCGCTCAAATGCAATGTAGGAAGCAATTCCTTTTTGTTAAATAACCCTCACACACTCTAGTAGGGTCATGTCTCATCATCTGGTTCACCCTGACTCCTGAAGGTCAGGGTGGACTCAACCATATTTTAGGGTGCACTTAAGAGAGATAGGCAAGGGGGTCTGAAGATTACAAATCCTCATCCGTCTCAAGGTATCCCTTTAATAATGGAGTCGCAGGGGATATGAAAAAGAAAATAAATGGGTGTTGTCAGGAGATGATGGTCCTATTACCCTAATGCCATGCCAACATGTTTCACCCCTATTAGGTGTCCCACATGGGTCCTGGTTTTTCTTCAGGGCGAAAGGGGGTTCCCTCCCTGGGTCTTCAGTGGGGGTGTTTCCCTATCTTGTTCTTAATTGAGGGCGCAGACAGCTGCACTCTTGTGAAAAGGTGGAAGGTATACTTATCTCACATCCAGTTCTGTAGTGTTTTATGTGCGCACTATTCATGCAGATTTACTGTGTCTCAAGGGACTGCGGTTAGTGGGGGTAGCCTTGTATTCAAACTTTCCTCAAAGGTCCTGACCCTCCATCACACCTACTTGGTTCCCTCCTCTCTCTCATTTGTAAATGTGTGACGGAGGGGCAGGACCTTTGAGGAAAGTTTGACTACAAGGCTACCCCCACTAACCACAGTCCCTTGAGACACATTAAATCCACCCAAATTGGTAGTTATATGCATGCACAACATGTAGTGAGATTGTGAATTGCATTGTTTGCACGCTCTTCCTTTGCATGCTCCATTCTGCAACGACACAGAGTGATGTTTAATATACTTAGGCGAATATTTGTGTGCAGTTGGTGCTCCCCTCATGCAGCACTACATGCAATCTCATGATGCAGGAACACATGATGCATGGTGCATGGCTTTTTGCATGTCAGCTAATTGTGCAGCATGACATGTGAGTGCAGGGGATCTGTCATCTTCTTGTACATATGGCACATGTGTTTATTTCAACATGTATGTAGCACAGCAGCAGCACATGTTCTGTGTCATGTGCTGCATATATTTTTAAGAAAAATTATCAGGTGAGTTCTGCAAAATCTATATTCCATATGTGCCATACTGGTTTGTATTGGATTTTGTAGGCTACTCCCTGGTTGTGCTGTCTGACATATGTCTTAATCATTTGGCATTGTGTGCTTGTGTATAGTAGGTGGACCTGTTACAAGGCATGTCGTATTACATTTGCTACATGTGCATTATCACATATTTGAGCTACATGATTGGGGACTTGAAGTGTGTGGTGTGTTCAGTTTGCACTTTCCAACAAGCAGTCCATTTCCATATGTGCCATTCTTAAACTGCTGATTGATGATGCATTGTCGAAAGATGTAGGAGTCATGCACACTCCCTGGAAACTTTGCAACAACATTGATGAACAAGCCCCGGTGGTCCACAATTGCCTGCACGTTAATTGAGTGTGTGTGCTTCCTGTTCCTGTAGATATGTGCAGTGTCTGCAGAAGGCACAAGTAGAACATGGGTGCATTCACTTGCCCCCAACACATGCGGAAATCCAGCAATGTCATAGAATCCTTGCTTGTTCACAAGTGGTTCCTGTGCAGTGTTGGGGAAGCGTAGGTGCTGTGGCGTCGGGCTGATAATGGCATCCAAGACAGTTGGGTGGAACCTTGAGAAGGATGACTGGGAGACGCCACCAACTCTGGCAGTGGTTGGTTGGAAGGTACCAGAGGCCAACATGTGCAGCACTGCTAGTAGCTTTGTCTGCAGAGGGATGTTGGTGCTATGCTGTGATTGTGCCTGCAGCCTGGGGGCTATCTGGGTCAGTATGCGTAGGATGGAGGTCCTTTTCAGCCTGTAGTGGGCTATCACATCCTCTGGCATGAGGTCTATCAGGGTGAAGCGTTGGCGGTAGACCCGCTCTCTTCTTTGCCGCTGCCTCTGTGTTGGTCCTGGTGGCGGTGGCGGTTGTGGTCTTCTTGGGGCTCCAATCTGCAGGAGTAGTACCTCCATGGCATCAGTAGGTAAGTAAATGAGGGTCTGGGGTAGTCTACTTAGCACCATTTTTTAGACCAAATTCTTTCTGGTCTTAAAAACCAGCCGCTAACGGGCCTTAGCGGCTGTTTTTGGAAGGTATCGCCGGACCCGGAAATCATTGTAAATATCGCGAAGTGGGATTAGCGGCCTTTTTTGCACGGGAACGCCTACCTTGCATCTCATATTCGTTAGCTATCGCTTACAGAAGTGGCGATCTTGGAAATTAACGTTTTCGCCATGAAACTGTCGCTAACTGCGGTTAGCGGCAACTTGTGCGTATGGTGATAAAAAAAAGCCGCCGTAACGTCAAAAAATTGACGCTGCGACGGCGTTAAGTCCTTGTACATATGCCCCCAAGTGTTTTAAAATCTGTTAGGTATAAGGCTTTGATGTAAAATTTGACTGTCAGCTGAAACAAAGTTGTTTGGGTTGATGGCGCTCTTATCTCTTTAGCAAGGAGTGGTAAGTTCAGTCGAAGAGAGTGACATGAAAAGGTAGTGTCAGGTAGTATGAGCTCTAAATTGTTGTCTGTGATTGTAGGTGGCTTTGGAGATGTAAGCTGTGAGTATTGCCATTTATTTATTTATTTATTATGTGGTTCTAGGAAGTGCTGCGCTTCACATTTTAGTGACTTCAAAGCATATGACGCAGTCTGTATATTGTGAGTAGGGGGAAGGTAGAACTCAGTCAGCGATGGAGGGCACAGGAAGGTATTCCTCAGTCGCAAGGATTGAAAAGAACATAATAAGTCGGAGTTACTTATTGTTTTTGGTGCTGGATGAATTGGAAGATTGAAGTCAACTAGGTAAGTAATCAGCAAGGTGAGTGATGATAGTCTGTGACATGGAAATTGAGGAAATATTCGGAAAAATCATCTTTTTTTAAATTATTTTGGTTTTTGTCAGTTTCCAAGCATAACACATTTTCAATTAATTGAGACAAACTTATACAATGTGGTATCCTGGGTACCATATCCAGGTAGCAGGATGCCACAAGTTCTGGAACGTGGCTGGTGGAGTGCGGAGAAAAGGACAGCTGGAAAGAGTAATGGGTGTCAACAGGTTGTCACCAGCTTGCTATGAATAAAAGGCTTACCGCACGACTCTTGTCCAGTGTTTCTTACAAACTAGCAACAAGCAGGCCTTTGAGACTCTCAGTAGGACCATTACACGCAGTGCCTTTCAATTGCGGACGATACAGATGCCCAGGGGAGGAGAGCAAGTGGAGAGGAGTTTTTGTGGGGCGCAGGAGTTGTGCTTTGTGAAGGTGTTCGCCAAGCGGAGGCATTCCTTGGTGATTTTTTTATTGCAGTGGAATCACTGAATTGCTGGAAGCAGCTGTTGGAACCGGCACGGTGCAGAATTCACTGTAAACAAGCTCATGAGGCTACCTGCAGCCTTCAGTGAAACGTGGTCATGTCACTGCTGAACAACGTCAAGCAAAGAGCGCGTGTTCAACGAAGTGACATCAGCGCGTCATGCATGTCAGTGCCATCTTGAATTAAGCATCGGGAATGCACTAGTCTTACCTGCTGGCAATTTCCATGGTGCGCATCTCAGTGGTGAGCACACCAATTTCAGTCAGGTGGAGTCCGGCAGTGTGTCGTTTTCATCGCCGATGCACACGAGGGGTGAGTCGATTTGTCAATAAGTAAGTGATTGCTACAGCCCGGTGAGTCACACACCTTTCGTGAAATTTGTTTATTAGTGTGTGGTTCATGGTGATTAACACACCTTACAGAATACATTTACACTGATTTATGAAGGTTGTGGGGGTGGTTTATCCCTTGTGCTGATCCAGTGATTCTCATACCTGCATGTTCATTCCAGTGTGCCAATACGGTGATTCGCACACCTGTACTACTTATCACCTAAGGGAATATTACAATAGTAACTTTGAATAGTGGTAGAGTAACTATTACAGCATTCAAGAGAATATTACACTAGTAAGTTTTACATCGACAATAGAGAGCAGACCTCTACCTTAAGGAACAACAGTACAGATATTTCTTTAGTTTATTTTACACATATTAGGGGAAAAAAAGAAAGACAGAGAGTAAGTTGCACATCATTATGAGCACGCAAAGGTGTGGCCTGACACCACCTGTTCCATTTCTACCTTGCCCGGGTGAACCTTTATTAAAGTTGCCACACTGGAAAGAATAATTTTTGGACTATATATCAGCCTTAGAAGAAGAGAATGACGAAGAATTCATATCCTCCAGGAAGAAAATAATCCTATTACACAGTTTCGGTCCGGAGGGTTTGCCTGTTTACAGTCAGCTGGAAAAGAAAGTTAGGCCTACAGACAGTGGCGGCTCGCATAGGGCATGCTGTGGGGCGGTGGAGAGGTAGGGTGGGGGTAGTAAACTCGGACATACAATGGAACGGAGGAAAGTAATCATTACGTTCCTCCGTTCCGTCGTATGTCCGAGTTTACTACCCCCCACCCTCACCTCCCCCGCCCCGCCCCACCTCCCCGCAGCACGCCCTATGCGAGCCGCCACTGCCTACAGATGGTGGGGATGTTTTCAAGGATGCATTAGAAGATTTAGACATACACTACCATCCCACGGTTTGTGCAGCTATAGACAAGTTCAAAGGAAAAAGATGAAAAACGATTTGGTGGAAGACTATTTAGTTGCAATAAAGAAATTGGCGGTCACATGCAAATTTGGGACTTTACACGATGACCTCATAAGGAATCAGTTGGTAATGCCTTAAAAAATGTGGGGATTTAGGAGAAACTCTGGGTGTGTGGTGACTCGCCTATGCAAGAAATAATAGCGATCATTAAAAAGGCTGAGATGTCCAAAAAATGTGCAAGGGCAGCTTAGAAGATTAATAATGAAGGGGAGGTGGTAGGGAAGGTTACGGTAGCCGGGATACCACAACTCCCTTCTTTACACAACCCACAACGCTTACAACTTATTACACATTATGTTTCTATATTGTCTTACTAAAATATAATGTCTCATAAGTTATCAATACATTGCAATCTCACAAACATGGCTAACTTGTTAGGCAAAATACTTTAAGCACAAAATTGCACATTGTGAAGGTATAAAAATAGTCTGCATAGTATGCATCTGACCCACACTTCCCTTTTTCCAAAAATTTACATTAAGAAACTATCAAATTTCTGAGGAAGCACTCCAGTTCTTCCCATACATGTTGTCTTAGTACTACTACTATGAACTACAAATTCCGATACAGAATCCTGGGGTTCCTTTCCATTACTTCCACTCACTTCTCCTGATGCAGAATCAGCTACTACCTCTTTTCCCTTTGTCACCTCTTCCCACATCCAATCCACGGATAAAGAAATGTTATTCTCTCCAGTAGATTGCCAGTCAAGAATTCTGTTGCATCTAGCCATCTTGCTAAAATGCCACACTTTTTTTATCACTTAACACAGCTGATTTTGCATATACTTCCTCTACTTTCAACGGGTCTGAAAAATTGCTGTCCCCTTTCTTAGTCTTTTGACCCAATTTCACTCTCACCCAATGACCTGGTGCCAGATACACCTCTTTCACTCCATGTTTCTTATCATAAAAGGTATTGTAGAAATTTTGCAAGCTTCTCAAATTGGATCTCACAACAGCAATTTGTAAATAACGGAAATAACACACCTGAGTTAAAGATAGAATAGTGTCAGTGCTGAACAGTACACACAGACTGAGTATGTCTCATGAATGCATGTATACATGTGAGGTTACAATGCATTGCGGTATTTAGTGCTGAACAGAAAGTGTGCTAAAAATGTATACTGATTGAGTGTGCCTGCAATGCTACATTGTATGGAGGACCCTGGGCTCCATTTTGAATAGCCAAGGCCTGCTTGGTAAACACATGAGGAGAGGAATCCCCCCCAGACAGATTTGTGTATTGATGCATTCCTGTGAACTGGCTAGGGACACACTGGAGGGAAAAGGAAGAGACGTCCTTTACATTTCAAAAGATTGCTCTTTGATTCAGTGATAGATCACAAGGAAGGCGGCTGGACACCGCTCAGGAAGGGAGATGGGGCTGATATGAGAATCATAAAATGTAGGGCTCGGGATCTGAGATTAACCTTTAGATACACATATCACTGTGGCTGACAACCAGGTGGTAACTCGAGTCACTCCCATGAATTGGTTTGTGGACACTCAGCTTCTGAGTCATGCCTGCTGTGGCAGGCCTCTTTCATGAAGGAAGATTAAAAGGAAAAGTGCTCAATTCAAAAGAAGCAGAACCCCAAAATAAAACCTCCAATACCCAGACCGTAAATCCCATTTGGTGTCTGGAAAAGGAGTATAAGGGGAGGTTGAGTACCCCAAAATGTGTCATCTGCCAAGCAGCCAGATGGGCTGTGTGAGAATGGGAAGCTCTGCAAGACTTCTGCCTGTGACCAAGACTGGGTGCCAAGGCCTGCTAGCCTCCCTGCTTTTCAGTCCTGGTACAACTGGGAATGAGTTATGGTGTTATGGTAGAGCTACAATCTTTGAATCTAGAAAAACCAGGTTTGTCCCTCAGTGTCGGCTCAACATCCTATAATCCTAGGCAAATTACTTAATCTACCTGTGCCTACAAAAACTGAATCTGACCTTGTGTAATATGACTGGTGCTCAAGTAAAATATTCTAAAAAATGAGGCAACCCGGTATCCCAGGGACCTGGGTCGGACAATTATTATCAAAAAGATGGTCCCTATGGGGGAAGCGCAGCCCTGGACTTCCACTGCAATATTCTTGTAAAGAAAATTAAAGGAACTTTTTATCAAGTTTCCTTAGTTTATGCAATCATTTTAGGCAAATGAATTCAACCAATTAAGAGAAAATTCATGACTTTTTATCGAGTCTTCTTAGATAATGCAATCAATGCTTTTATTTATGGCAATTGGGTTCAAATAATGCGAAAAAGGTTCATAACTTTATTACACATTATATACATTGGTCAAAGGACAAGGTGCTCCTACAAAGTGACGGCGCAGTGAAAGTGACTAAAGTGATAAGAAAAGTGTACTTGTGCTAAATACAAATATATATATACATGTGACTGATTAGGATGAGGTTTTGTTATACATAACACTCATACTATGAGTGTCAGAAACCTTAATCCGGATTTAAAATCTGCCCACATATGTTGTTGTCGACATTTCAACCTTGTAGCACAGTTACTTAGAGCTGGGTCATCATCAGGACAAAAGTAAGAACAGGAAACACTCGAGGATTGGTGTGCAAAAACCAACAACCGTAGATGCATCAGTCTTAGTAGCATGGGAGCACTTCTGTAAACTCTAAGCAAGTAGCCAAGGACTAAGGACTAGGCCTCCACAGAGAGAGACAAGGGTACAAGGATCCACAATCATATACGCATCAGGCTTGTTTGCATGGGACAGACCCTCAAGCCTGTGAACAGGTAGCTTCCAACGATTAGTGGCACTACTGGAAAAAGTCCTCCATGACCGGTGGTCTCGGAAATGAGAACGAAAGTGGAATGCCAGTGCAGCAATTCTGTATCCCCTCCATTTTTTCAGAAAATAATTCACAAAAGAATTCATCCCTGCATTTCAATGCATGCAGCGTGCCAGCCGGATCTGTCTACTCCTTCGCAGCCCCATCTTTTTGATAATAATGGTGCTCAAGTAAAGCCCTCCAAAGCCTTTGGATCACGCTATATAAAATTGCAGAATAGGAAAAACAAAAGGTCCTGCCTCTCAGCTCTCCACAAAGGTTACTGACAGTGTTCTGATGATCTGGGGTGAGGGGCCACTTTGGTATGATTCACTAGCCAGTGTGTGGGGATGACCTTTGGCTACTCCTTAACCAATGAGAAAAAAAAGTTTCCAAGTGCAAACCTTCCCACTTTTGTTACAAATTGTGATTGTCTTCCTGCTAACTCTTCCACAGTGTGCTATCCTGAGCAAACTCCAACATAACAGAACCCTTCTGCCCATGGAGGCGACTGGTCGCTCAGCCAGGGGTGTGCTTAAGGATATGAGCAGTGCCCTCCTGCTCAATCACACCAAACTGGTTCTGGAACCGGTTGCCCCTCTCACTGGGCTGGTGCCAAGCTGGCTACAGTTGGCCAAGAGAACAAAGGTTTCACTTCCTCAGGTCTCCTTTTACACTTAACTATGAATGGGCAGACCTCACACTGGTCCCTTGCAAGTTAATGAATGTTCTGAACACTCATCCACCCTCCCTGAGCTGAGACAAGTCATATACCTCACATTCAGATTCTCCAGCCAAAAGGCCTAAGCCATTGTTTCCGCTCCAGGAGCAGTTTACATACCTCAGTAAGGAGAAAGCACTGAAAGGGGCAGGCTAATGCTAATTAGCCCATTGGAGTTTCAAGCAGGCAAGGTCTAACATTTTAAAAGTTATTTTTCCTGTATGTATCTATCTATGTTCGAGTACCCAGAAACGAAAGCGGAGATTCGAAACACAGCGTAGGAGCCGGAGAAGAGCAGGAGCCAGAGCTGAGCCAGAGCTGAGCCGGGGCCGAGCCGAGGCAGAAAAAACCAAAACGCCGTAACGGAGGTCAGACGGGTAGCGGCACCGAGGTAAGGGGCCTGAGCGCAGGGGATTACTCAACACTGCAGAGAGCGAGCCCGGGTCTCCCGCGGAAGCGGTCCAGCCAGGCTGGGCGCGGCTTGCGGTGATCTCGAGTGCTCCCGCTCGGGTCCCCCTCCTCCACGCTGAGAAGCCCAACCACGCGGAAATCCACTGCCCAAATACGCCAGACACCAGCCCCGGCCGAGCTCTGAGGGGAGGCAGCTGGAGTAGCAGGTAAAGGAGGGGGGGCGTGGAGCAGCAGGGGGGAATTGGCCTCCCACCCTGGCTATGAGCCTTAGCCCTGAGCAATGGGCTTTGTGATCTTGCTTCAGCTTAAACCCTGGGACTAGCGCCCTGACCTCCACTGAACTCCAGCAACACAGCCCTCAGCCCCCAGCCACACAGACCGGTAGCTTGTCGTCCCAGGCCACATCCCAGTTCCTCAGCTCCGTGGACAGCCTCCCGGTCAGCCTGGCTACCCAGACAGCGGACCCCGACAGCCGAGCCAGGATTGTTTGGCAGGAGATGGGGGCAGAACATAGGGCACCAGCAGGACACAAGCACACTAGCAGGACACCAGCAGCAATCCCACAGCTTCAGCGGTCCTACAGGGCCGATCTTCTAGGGGCAATAAGGACTGCGCCTCACTAACAAAAACTGGTCTACCCCCCCTGCACCCTCTCAATCACAATCCCGGGTCTGCAAGTGCGCAAAGTTCTGCCAAGCGCTAAGCACTAAGCCCTAAGCACTGAGGTCCGGGCCTCTGAGGCAGCAACCTCCAGCACTACGCGCCCATGCTGGTTGGATGCAGATGAGGTCAGGGAGAACCAGGGTGGCCATTCCCCCCAGGCCAGGGGGGAGAAAATTAGACAAATCCCACACCCTAGTGCTCAGCACAGCGCCGAATCTCCACTAATTGCAACAGACCTGGAACTAAAATACATGGCATTACCAAGTGGCTTAACTCATTCAAATCAACCAAATATTTATACAAAATTCAGCTTTCTAAAGGACGCATGATCTGTTCTTTGCTCAAGTAACACCACCCTCAAAGGTCTGCAGACCCCCCTGCTTCCCCTACAGCCACAACTGCCTTCTCCACTCACACTGCCACGAGAGGAGACTCGACAGTGTGCTAAGGATCTGAAGAGCCCACTAGCGCCTAGCAATGCAATAGCAAATCAGCTTACCCCAAAACTTTGCCTTACGGCACAAGAGGCATGCTGCTCTAGGAGACCTGCTTCTCCGCTCTGCACCAAACAGCTGGGGAGCCTAAGGGACATGCCTATTACTGTGAAAAAAAATCTGTTCCCAACCTGGCTACCAGGGCACCCAGGAATCCCTATGCTGCCCGAACAACAACAAGAAGCATGGCAATAAGTCCAAAACAAGCCCCGAGCCCCAACATATCCAGCTTCAGACCTAGCATCAGCGCTAGCCACACCACTGGCTATAGACGTGGGACTTGCGTGCCCAGCATGTGCCCCAAAAGCAATTAGCCCACGGGGTCTCTCACAAGAGAAACTCAGCTACAAAAGAAAACACGCAGACCCCACTGCCAGAGCTCGGTCCAGAGGCCAGGTACGTCCTGACTCAAGATGAGAGCAATGCCATGGGAGACACGGAGAGTGGATCGCAGGCACAACAAGTACCAGACATCACTCTCAGCCCAACACCAATCAATGTGAATAGTATGAATAGTATCCCCGCATCGACACCACAGCCTGCAAGCACAATCGTATCAACCCCAGCACCACTGTCTACACAATCCTGGCCGCTACTCCACCCAGGCGGGCTACTCGAAGGGACTCCCGACCCAATCCAGCAAGAGGAGGGGAAGGCGATCCTCTCGTACTTGAACACACAAGAATGGGAGGACATGCTTGCCAACTACTCGCCAGACCAGCAACAGAGGGCGCCTCCGCCCAAGGAGCTCCAACTGAACTCCCAATGCCTCAGCCAACCATCAAGGGATATGACTAAAGATGAGCCCAAAAGAACAAGCCGGCAGCACATGGGCCTCTCTCCTAAACACTATACAATTGGCCGTCGAAGCACTCCAATATCAGTCTGAAAAGATGGACATTCAGCTCTCATTAGTAAACACCTTGGCACTCTTCACGGCAGGCATCGATGAGAAACTGGGGGACCTAATCGGTCTAATCAAGAGAGCTCAATCCGACGCCCAACTTAGCTGCGGCTGCAGCTACATAGTTGACAAACTATCCACTCTTCCCTCAATGCTAAATAACATGCTAAAGGATATGAGGAATGCAACCTCTGGATCCACAAGCAAGCTCCCAGGTAATATCCATACCACACTGGGCACGGCCGAAGGCCAACAAGCAAATCTGATCAATAGGGAGCCACTCCAACGGAATCCACAGGAGGGCCCTGTCACCACGGTATCGTCTGGGAAGGAAGGAGTGCACAGCGAATCGATGGCAGAACCTCTAGAAGGAGCTCAAGTCCCAAAGCCCAATTCCAAACAATGCCATCAACAGAAAAGGAACGGGCGATATCGGAAAACTATTTCAAATCCAACAGCCTACTTTCCCATTATCTCCGGACAACACACCACTTCTGACATAAGTGCAACCACAATTCAAAAACAGTAAAAAATGTATTAGAACTTCACAAAATTAACTACCCTAAACTAACACTAAGCACTACTACAACTAACCTAATCTTAACTAACTGGAACTAAGTGAATGCTACTCTAAACTATCTACCTTAACTAATCCTAAACACACAACAACATATCTGAGACATCAACCCCCCTCCCACCCTTAAAGCACATCAGCAGACAGGACAAATACATATTAGCTAAACATAAACTAACTACACATTTATCTTACACAAATATATATTTTTTGGTTTTTAATTTTTTTATATAACAACAAATACATCAACCCCCCACCCAAAGGAAAAGGAAACTTAGCCCAGAATACTACATCAAGAGAATTAAAAATCTAAAACATTCTTAAAATCTTACACTACTTATTCCTACACTACAACTACACTACCTAACACTTAAAAACCTGCACAATTACTAATTAGAAATATAAAAGAACATTGGGGGACTGGCGAAATGGGGGATGGGTCACTACTTGTCCATGTCAAAATGGAAGACCCAGGGCAGCCTTGATGTCCTGGAGGCGGGTGCTCTGCTCCGACATTTCCCTTTCTATTCGGACCAGTCTGACATTCATTTCCATCATGCACCGCCGGTCCCTTATTGTGAATCCCACAGCATGAGTCGGTGCTGCAGATGGCAGTGTGGCAGCCCCCTGTCCGCGTGGCTGTGATGGGGCACCTGCCTGTGTGCCAGATCCTGTAGCAGCAGGTTGGCTGTGTGGTGTCTGTGTCTGATGGGCAGATCTTTGGCCATGTCTGGACCCATGCCTGTCGTCTGAAGGGCCAGGTATGGCCTGTGTGTCCCTCTTCAAATTTTGTAGTGCAACTTGGGGCAGAGACTTCCATCTCCCAGCTGCCCGGTCAGCTCTGTACCTCCTAGCCATAGTACGATAGCCCTTGGCCACCCAGTGACCTGAAATGCGTGGGCCTCCTCTGGCGACATGTTGTCTGTAAAATAAGAGCAATGACAATATGTGAGTCCAGATGACTATGTCAATGTTCTCCATTTAATTCTGAAACACAAGGTAAGTAAAACATGTGAGCCTACACTCTAACAAAAGATTGTGAAGTTCAAAAGTGACATGGACAATGCAATGTTGAATTAAGGATCAGTTACAACATGATGGTGACACTGACATGACAGTGCATGGCATTTGACATGTAGTGTCACAACACAATGAGACTGTCAGTGTCAAATGATGGCTCTGTCACATACCCTGACTGAGGGGGACATGTACAAGGAAGTGGAGGAGAGAGGCATTAGCCCTCCGGGTGTAGCGCCTCGCTCCTCAACTTCTGAAACACAAGGCTGCACCATATGTACAATAATGTGGTGCAGCCCTGAGTCTCCCCCTGCCATGGCACTGAGTTTATCAACTCAGCGCCAACACAGGCACCCTTGCACAAGAGTGCAAGGGTGTCTGTGTGCAGGGGGGATTGTTCATGTGCAGGAAGGGGTCCCTTCCTGCACATGAACAATCCTGGAAAAGCCCTTCTGTCACTTTCATGCGTGCTGCATCATGCAGCACTCATGGAGGCAACAAAATTGCATTTTCCCTATTATTTGTACATGCACAGGAAGGGACACCTTCCTGTACAGAAAAAAATAATGCAATTGGTCTTTTTCAATGTGTGCTGCACAAGGCAGCACACATGGAAAAACAACGTTAGGTGGCTGAACACTGACTTGTACATGAGACGCAGCCCCTCTCGCCACCACAACTTCACAATAGGTAACGTTGTGGTGGCGAGAGGGGCTTGTACATTTGCCCCTGAGTCTACCAGGAGAAGGAGCCCAATCAGACAGCTTGACAACACCATTGCAGACCCAAAACATGGCAATTAGATACGTATGGCCATCTTTGCTAGGTTGTTGGTGAGCGTGCCATTGGTATCCTTGGCTTAACGCTACGCCCTGCAACTTCTGGAAAGCTGGTATGCAGGAGACCAACAATAGTACTGTGCAGACCTGTGTCTGACCCCGCACGGCCTGAAAAACACTACCTCCTTGGGCATAATCTGGCCCACTTGCACAATGCTGCAAGTGTCTCTGCGTTGATGTGAAAGATTAGAAAGGGCCACAGAGTGGCCCTTCCTGCACATGACCATTCCTCATTCAGCACATGTTGAATTCACATGATGATATTCTCAGCACTGATTGTTCATATGATGTAAGTTGCACCTTCATGCACTTGAACAATCAATAGTGTCCTGTTCTCTCCTTGTGGACCGCACAACACAGAACACTTTTGAACAGCATGTTTGTGAACCAAATCAAGTAATCTCACCACTGTGCATAAACTGATACAATATGCCAAGGGTATCACACATTCCGCACTCCAAAACATTGTAGCTGCCCTTTTAGAGAGTGTCCAGACCTCCAAAGGTTTGTTTGTGCATGTATTCAGCGCCCAACCTTGGCACACAATATATGATGTGAAAAGATGGTGTAGAGCCCTTTTGTGCTTCATTCTCAGGCAGCCAGCTAAACGCTGCATTGTGACTCAGGCTAAGGCAATTGTGCTCCCACAATGCTGTACAATGTGACTTTGGTGATTAAATGTTGTGCTTGTGACATGCACCAACATGGCAAAGATATGACACATCAGATGAAAGACAATCACTATTGCCAGCAATCCTAGCTTGTGACCTAACTTTACATTACAGTGATGTCAACACATACAAAGTACGTGTGACTCTGGATCCTGCTGCAATAAATGTGTTATCACTGACCCAAGCTTACATATTGTGGATGTGACGGACTCTTTGTAGTGGTTTCTGTGAATGACACCTGGTGCAATAAAGCTTTGAACATCATTAACAGTCATCTCAGTCAAGGATGTACATGCATTCCATGTCTGGTCATTGTCATCACCAACACCACTCACAGGTCTCCTCTCCTGTCTTTACGCTGTGTAATCCACATGCATGTGCTGGAGTGACATAACCCATTGATATTTCTTGCATGGGTATTACACACTGGGGATGTGCAAAGTTACATCCGGAAGACATATGCATTGCTCCATCTTCACTTACTGATTTGATCACACTTCACACTTCGTTGAAACATCATCACAGTGGAGGCAACACCCCTACTGCATACTACTGCGTACAGGATTTTACCCAGACATTCATCACATCTCACAATGACAATAATTAATGGATGAACTCACCAGTGGCATGTGGGTCCTGGAAGGCATCGATGTCCCCCTGAGTGATCAGTGGTCTGCCAGCTGTGAGACGAGAAAAGAAGCGTGTGTTGGTATCAGACGTAAATTCACACATGTGTCCTATTCATCATCAGATACATCTACATCAATGACAATGCCCTGTAACTGTACTGTTGCAGTTCAGGTTGCATACATTATTGTGTCTACTTTGCCTGTTGTTCCCACAAGACATTACCAATGCTGAGTTTGGCAACACAAGACAATCCTGCTTGCAAATTTGCACATTTTGCACACACTACTTGTGTGACACAATCCCAAGGCCACGTGTCTCCCAACAAAATCATGTTCTCCATGGTCTGTAGACAATATCATCGCTGCAGATCTTACAAGTTTGTATCACAACAATTGATGGTGTATGATCACACGTTCTGTATGTGGCAGACTGACACTCCCAAGATGGCCTATTTTAAAATACCAATTTTTCCTATATCATCATACGTTACACAAAACCTATGTACAAGGGCAGCGCACAAAAGCAGGCTGTGCCAAAAGTTAAGATCATGGAAAACCTGATCTTAACTTTGCGAAACGAGGACAAATGCATTATTTCTCCTCGTTTTTGCTTTTTCCATGTGTGCTGCCTTGTGCAGCACACATGGAAAAAGCTAAATGCCTTTGATTGTTTATGTACAGGAAGGTCACCCTTCCTGTACATAAACAATCTTTCCCCTGCACGCAGACACCCTTACCCTATGGTGCAAGGGTGTCTGCGTTGGCACTACACTGCTAAGTGTAGCGCGAGGGCAGGGGGAAACGCAAGGCTGCACCATATCATTGTAAATATGGTGCAGCCTTGCGTTTCTGAAGTGGCAAAGGGAGGCATTTAGCCATGACGGCTAACGCCTCACTCCGCCACTTTCTTGAACATATGCCCCATTGTGTTACAGACTGCATTTTAGAATTTGTTACAAAAGTGTTAATTTAACAATTATGAGGTTGTACTTACCAACTTGTAGGCCAATGATGACTCCCAGGAGGTCCAACATGTCACCCTCACGGCCCACGCAATCCTGCCATCGGCGCTTCCATTGTCGAACAGTCCTGTCCACACCGAGGCTCCTCAGCATCTGACTTCTTACATGCTCCCACCTCACCTTCCACACACGTACGGAATATCCCTGCAGGATCCTACCCCCACTCTCAACCATCAAGGGCAAGTAGAGTTTTACCATCCAGAGGAAGTCCCCCAATGCCTCCCCTGACATCCTGCCCTCCCTACCCACATCCACCATCTCCCAAAACACACCTAAACCCACTAGTAAGAAAATCACGTCCAAATATATACCCCAGAAACTATTAATAATGTAAATGTAACCCTTGGACAGACACCCAACAAGATTTGGAACAAGACGCAAAAAACACGTAAGGACAAGTACACAAGACTTCACAGAAACACTAGGGACAGTTCACAGGACACAACAACACTCTCTACTTCGAAAAAAACCAGCACACAACTCCAAACACCTCCAACACTCTCCACATTTACTAGCAGTGTGCTCAAAAGAGAAAGTACAGTACTCCTCCAGTACACAGGATGCATACTGACATCACTTCCTGTGTGTTTGCAGTCCGTTTTTTGACTATGCGGTAAGAATCTGCATGCAAATTGGCTTTAGCTGTAATATTCCATGTTGTTACATGTATTTCGCGATTATTTTCCATAGCGTTTATGTAAAAAATATCGCTTTTGCGTTAAAGCGGTAAACATTTGGACGCTAAGTGCAAGTTGTTCCTCAGATGAACAGGATTTCATGGAATTCATCACTGATCCACAAAACACACCCTAAAATTAATCTCTGACCCCCAAAACACACACTAAAATTAATCTCTGACTCCCAAACACACCCTAAAACTTAAAAAGCTCCATTACTAACCTCACAATGTTTACCTTTCACTTGTGAGATATATGAACTTATGCAGAGAATAAACATACACGCAAGATTTTTGTGTAGTAATATTTTATTGCACAAACTAGGCTTATGAGCTTTTTATAAACAAATGTACATGTGCATTTTTGGACATTGTGATTATGTAAAGAAATGTGTGATTATTAGATCCCTCCATGCTGTTCCAGCAGCAGAAGCTGTGTTGTGTGCAGCATCTCCCTTTTCTTTCTGGTCATCCTCTGGATTGTCCAGATCCTCCAGCTCTTCAGCCCATGGCGTGTTTGTGAGTACATATATGTTGTGCAAAATGCAACATGCCATGATGATTTTGCAGACAAGTTCAGGGCTGTACAGCAGTCTGCCGTCTGATACATCGAGGCGCCGGAACCTTGACTTGAGCACTCCAAATGTCCTTTCAACAATGGACCTGGTGCGTCCAAAGGCAACGTTGTACTCTCTCTGTGCCTGTGTGTGTGTTGCTCTGAGGGGCGTCATCAGCCATGAAGTGAGTGCATATCCTTGATCACCTGAAACATATAATGGAGAGATGTATCCATTAGTATTCGTGCCTGCTGTGTTTGCAGAGTGTCTATTTTGGTGTGTGTGATTTGTGCTAGTTTGGATATTCAGATTTGTCATGTGTAGCCTCAGACAATTGACCAGCATCACTGCAAATTAAATTGCCTATACTTGACAGCCTACACATCACCATGGTGGCATTGTCTGGATCCTGTGTATTGCCTCCATGTCGTGACTGTCAGGATGTATGTTTAACTCGAAAATTTATTACAGTTTCTTTACAGGCCTGTTGCACATACTGATCCTCTCATGTGCACATATTTCATGGAGTGCACCATTGACACATGTGCTTGCTGAAACATCCCCCTTAAGTTTTTGACGATTACTATTTTGGAACATCATCTATATACCTCATTGTGAGTGATTGTGCTGAGGGTCGTTGTGAGAGAGAGTCCTTGTCTGCTAAACGTTGGAGTCATGGTGGGCTAATTACATCCACCTTTTCCCCAAAGGTGGGTCAGTGTTTGAGTGACAGCGGCACTGCTACCTGGTACAATGGACTCACTGGGACATGTGATGACAACGTACATATGCATTGATGTCCTTGTGCATGAATTGACTTTGACTCTGCATGTATGCATGTTTGAGTAATATCCATCAATATTTCAGTATGTGTCAGTTCACAATCAACACACATTGTTATTTCAGGTTTTGTGCATCATATTGCTACACCTCACCGGGGTAGTCATATGCATGTAGTACTAGGCTAAGGTAGAGGAGCCATTCACCTAAGCCGCAAGGGTAGAGAGGTATTCCCAGGTGTGTATACGTGCTCCCAAATTAAATACAATTCACCAGAGGTATCCCATCCAGTGTAATGAAAGCTCAGCACTGAACTCTTGTGGTGTCAACCGCTCAAATGCGGTGTAGGAAGCAATTCCTTTTTGTTAATTAACCCTCACACACTCTAGTAGGGTCATGCTTTATCATAGGGTTCACCCTGACTCCTGAAGGTCAGGGTGGACTCAACCATATTTCAGGGTGCACTTAGGAGAGATAGGCCAGGGGGTCTGAAGATTACAAATCCTCATCCGTCTCAAGGTATCCCTTTAATAATGGAGTCGCAGGGGATATGAAAAAGAAAATGAACTGGTGTCCTCAGGAGATGATGGTCCTATTACCCTAATGCCATGCCAACATGTTTCACCCTTATTAGGTGGCCCATATGGGTCCTGGTTTTTCTTCAGGGCGAAAGGGGGTTCTCTCGCTGGGTCTTCAGTGGGAGTGTTTCCCTATCTTGTTCTCAATTGAGGGCGCAGACAGCTGCACTCTTGTGAAAAGGTGGAAGGTATGCTTATCTCACATCCAGTTCTGTAGTGTTTTATGTGCACGCTATTCATGCGGATTTAATGTGTCTCAAGGGACTGCGGTTAGTGGGGGTAGCCTTGAATTCACACTTTCCTCAAAGGTCCTGACCCTCCGTCACACCTACTTGGTTTCCGCCTGTCTCCCGTCATTTGCAAATGTGTGACGGAGGGGCAGGACCTTTGAGGAAAGTTTGACTACAAGGCTACCCCCACTAACCGCAGTCCCTTGGGAAAAATTAAATCCACCCAAATTGGTAGTTATATACATGCACAACATGTAGTGAGATTGTGATTTGTATTGTTTGCATGCTCTTCCGTTGCATGCTCCATTCTCGAACGACACAGAGTGATGTTTAATATACTTAGGAGAATATTTGTGTGCAGCTGGTGCTCCCCTCATGCAGCACTACTTGCAATTCCATGATGCAGGAACACATGATGCATGGTGCATGGCTTTTTGCATGTCAGCTACTTGTGCACCATTACATGTGAGTGCAGGGGATCTGTCATCTTCTTATACATATGGCACATGTGTTTATTTCAACATGTATGTAGCACAGCAGGAGCACATGTTCTGTGTCATGTGCTGCATATATTTTTAAGAAAAATTATCAGGTGAGTTCTGCAAAATCTATATCCCATTTGTGCCATACTGGTTTGTGTTGGATTTTGTAGGCTGCTCCCTTGTTGTGCTGTCTGACATATGTCTTGATCATTTGGCATTGTGTGCTTGTGTATAGTAGGTGGACCTGTTACAAGGCATGTCATATTACATTTGCTACATGTGAATTATCACATATTTGAGCTACATGATTGGGGACTTGAGGTGTGTGGTGTGTTCAGTTTGTACTTTCCAACAAGCAGTCCATTTCCATATGTGCCATTCTTGAACTGCTGATTAATGATGCATTGTCGAAAGCTGTAGGAGTCATGCACACTCCCTGGAAACTTTGCAACAACATTGATGAACAAGCCCCGGTGGTCCACGATTGCCTGCACGTTAATTGAGTGTGTGTGCTTCCTGTTCCTGTAGATGTGTGCAGTGTCCGCAGGAGGCACAAGTAGAACATGGATGCAGTCAATTGCCCCAACACATGTGGAAATCCAGCAATGTCATAGAATCCCTGTTTGTTCACAAGTTGTTACTGTGCAGTGTTGGGCGAAGCGTAGGTGCTGTGGCGTCAGGCCGATAATGGCATCCAAGACAGTTGGGAGGAACCTTGAGAAGGATGACTGGGAGACTCCACCAACTCTGGCAGTGGTTAGTTGGAAGGTACCAGAGCCCAACATGTGCAGCACTGCTAGTAGCTTTGTTCGCGGAGGGATGTTGGTGCTACGCTGTGATGGTGCCTGCAGTCTGGGGGCTATCTGGATCAGTATGCGTAGGATGGAGGTCCTTTTCAGCCTGTAGTGGGCTATCACATCCTCTGGCGTGAGGTCTATCAGGGTGATGCGTTGGCGGTAGACCCGCACTCTTCTTTGTCGCTGCCTCTGTGGTGGTCCTGGTGACGGTGGTGGTGGTGGTTGTGGTCTTCTTGGGGCTCCAAGCTGCAGGACGAGCACCTCCATGGCATCAGTAGGTAAGCAAATGAGGGTCTGGGGTAGTCTACCTTATGTACTGGACTTTTTAGCACCATTTCTTAGACCAGCTATTTTCTGGTCTTAAAAACCAGCCGCTAACGAGCCTTAGCGGCTGTTTTTGGAAGGTATCACCGGACCGGGAAATCATTGTAAATACTGCAAAGTGGGGTTAGCCGCCGTTTTTGCACGGGAACGCCTACCTTGCATCTCATTTTCGTTAGCTATCGCTTACAGAAGTGGCGATCGTGGAAATTAACGTTTTCGCCAGGAAACTGTCGCGAACTGTGGTTAGCGGCAACTTGTACATATGGCGATAAAAAAAAGCTGCCGTAACGTCAAAAAATTGACGCTACGGCGGTGTTATGTCCTTGTACATATGCCCCCAAGTGTTTTAAAATTCTGTTAGGTATAAGGCTTTGATTTAAAATTTTACTGTCAGCTGAAACAAAGTTGTTTGGGTTGATCGCACTCATCTCTTTAGTGAGGAGTGGTAAGTTCAGTCGAAGAGAGTGACGTGAAAAGGTAGTGTCAGGTAGTATGAGCTCTAAATTGTTGTCTGTGATTGTAGGTGGCTTTGGAGATGTAAGCAGTGAGTATTGCCATTTATTTATTTATTATGTGGTTCTAGGAAGTGCTGCGCTTCATCTTTTAGTGACTTCAAAGCATATGTCGCAGTCTGTACATTGTGAGTAGGGGGAAGGTAGAACTCAGTCAGCGATGGAGGGCACGGGAAGGTATTCCTTAGTCGCAAGGATTGAAAAGAACATATTAAGTGGGAGTCACTTATTGTTTTTGGTGCAGGATGAAATGGAAGGTTGACGTCAACTAGGTAAGTAATCAGCTAGGTAAGTGATGCTAGCCTGTGACATGGAAATTGAGGAAATATTTGGAAAAATCATCTTTTTTTTATTTATTTTGGTTTTTGACAGTTTCAAAGCATAACACATTTACAATTAATTAAGACAAACTTATACAATGTGGTATCCTGGGTACCATATCCAGGTAGCAGGATGCCACAAGTTCTGGAACGTGGGTGGTGGAGTGCGGAAAAAAGGACAGGTGGAAGGAGTAATGGGTGGCAACAGGTTGTCACCAGCTTGCTCTGAATAAAAGGCCTACCGCACGACTCTTGTCCAGTGTTTCTTACAAACTAGCCACAAGCGGGCCTTAGAGACTCTCAATAGGACCATTACACGCAGGGCCTTTCAATTGCAGACGCTACAGACGCCCAGGGGAGGAGAGCAAGCAGAGAGGAGTTTTTGTTGGGCGCAGAAATTGTGCTTTGTGAAGGTGTTCGCCAAGCGAAGGCGTTCCTTTGTGATCTTTTTTATTGCAGTGAAATCACTGAATTGCAGGAATCAGCTGTTGGAACTGGCACGGTGCAGAATTCACTGTAAGCAAGCTCATGAGGCTACCTGCAGCCTTCGGTGAAACGTGGTCATGTCACTGTTGAACGACGTCAAGCAAAGAGCACGCGTCCAACGAAGTGAGATCAGCGCATCATACATGTCAGTGCCATCTTGAATTAAGCATCGGGAATGCACTAGTCTTACCTGCTGGCAATTTCCATGGTGCGCATTTCTGTGGTGCGCACACCAATTTCAGTCAGGTGGAGTCCGGCAGTGTGTCATTTTCATCGCCGATGCGCATGCCTAAATTGGGGGTCAGCAGATTTGTTAATAAGTAAGTGATTACTGCGGCACGGTGAGTCACACACCTTTGGTGAAATTTGTTTATTAGTGTGTGGTTCATGGTGATTAACACACCTTACAGAATACGTTTACACTGATTTATGAAGGTTGTGGGGATGGTTCATCCTGTGTGCTGATCCCTTGATTCACATACCTGCATGTTCATTCCAGTGTGCCAACACGGTGATTCGCACACCTGTACTACTTATCACCTAAGGGAATATTACAATAGTAACTTTGAATAGTGGTAGAGTAACTATTACAGCATCCAAGAGAATATTACACTAGTAAGTTTTACATTGACAATTGAGAGCAGACCTCTACCTTAAGGAACAACAGTACCAATATTTATTTAGTTTCTTTTACACATATTAGGGGGAAAAAAGGCAGAGACTAAGTTGCACATCATTATGAGCACGCAAAGGTGTGGCCTAACACCACCTGTTCCATTTCTACCTTGCCCGGGTGAAACTTTATTAAAGTTGCCACACTGGAAAGAATAATCACATTACACAGTTTGGGTCCGGAGGGTACGCCTGTTTACAGTCAGATGAAAAAGAAAGTTAGGCCTACAGATGGTGGGGATGTTTTCAAGGATGCATTAGAAGATTTAGACATACACTACCATCCCACGGTTTGTGCAGCTATAGACAAGTACACATTTTTTCAAAGGAAAAAGATGAAAAACGATTTGGTGGAAGACTATTTACCTGCAATAAAGAAATTGGCGGTCATATGCAAATTTGGGACTTTACACGATGACCTCATAAGGGATCAGTTGGTAATGCACTCAAAAAATGTGGCGATTTAGGAGAAACTCTGGGTGTGTGGTGACTCTCCTATGCAAGAAATAGTAGCGATCATTAAAAAGGCTGAGATGTCCAAAAAATGTGCAAGGGCAGCTTAGAAGATTACAAATGAAGAGGAGGTGGTAGGGGAGGTTACGGTAACCAGGATACCACAACTCCCTTCTTTACACAACCCACAAAGCTTACAACTTATTACACATTATGTTTCTATATTGTCTTACTAAAATATAATGTCTCATAAGTTATCAATACATTGCAATCTCACAACCATGGCTAACATGTTAGGCTAAATACTAAGCACAAAATTGCACAAATCTGACCCACACTTCCCTTTTATCAACAATTTACATTAAGAAACTATCAAAATTCTGAGGAAGCACTACAGGTCTTCCCATACATGTTGTCTTAGTACTATTACTATGAACTACAAATTACGATACAGAATCGTGGGGTTCATTTCCATTACTTCCACTCACTTCTTCTGATGCAGAATCAGCTACTACCTCTTTTCCTTTTGTCACCTCTTCCCACATCCAATTCATGGATAAAGAAATGTTATTCTCTCCAGTAGATTGCCAGTCAAGAATTCTGTTGCATCTAGGCATCTTGCTAAAATGCCACACTTTTTCTATCACTTAACACAGCTGATTTTGCATATACTTCCTCTACTTTCAACGGGTCTGAAAATGTGCTGTCCCCTTTCTTAGTCTTTTGACCCAATTTCACTCTCACCCAATGACCTGGTGCCAGATACACTTCTTTCACTCCATGTTTCTTATCATAATAGGTCTTGTAGAAATTTTGCATGCTTCTCAAATTGGATCTCACAACAGCAATTTGTAAATAACATAAATAACACACCCTAGTTAGTTAAGATAGAAAGGTGTCAGTGCTGAACAGTACACACAGACTTAATATTTCTCATGAATGCATGTATACATGTGAGGTTACAATGCATAGCGGTATTTAGTGCTGAACAGAAAGTGTGCTAAAAATGTATGCTGATTGAGTGTGCCTGCATTGCTACATTGTATGGAGAACCCTGGGCTCCATTTTGAATAGCCAAGGCCTGCTTGGTAAACACATGAGGAGAGGAATCCCCTCCAGACAGATTTGTGTATTGATGCATTCCTGTGAACTGGCTAGGGACACATTGGAGGGAAAAGGAGGAGACTCCCTTTACATTTCAAAAGATTGCTCTTTGATTCAGTGATAGATCACAAGGAAGGCGGCTGGACACCTCTCAGGAAGGGAGATGGGGCTGATATGAGAATCATAAAAAGTAGGGCTCGGGATCTGAGATTAACCTTTAGATGCACATATCACTGTGGCTGACATCCAGGTGGTAACTCTAGTCACTCCCATGAATTGGTTTGTGGACACTCAGCTTCTGAGTCATGCCTGCTGTGGCAGACCTCTTTCATGAAGGAAGATTAAAAGGAAAAGTGCTCACTTCAAAAGAAGCAGAACCCCCAAATAAAACCTCCAATACCCAGACCGTAAATCCCATTTGGTGTCTGGAAAAGGAGTATAAGAAGGGGAGGTTGAGTACCCCAAAATGTGTCATCTGCCAAGCAGCCAGACGGGCTGTGTGAGAATGGGAAGCTCTGCAAGACTTCTGCCTGTGACCAAGACTGGGTGCCAAGGCCTGCTAGCCTCCCTGCTTTTCAGCCCTGGTACAAGTGGGAGTGAGTTGTGGTGTTATGGTAGAGCAACAATCTTTGAATCTAGAAAAAACAGGTTTGTCCCCCAGTGTCAGCTCAACATCCTATAATCCTAGGCAAATCACTTAATCTACCTGTGCCTACAAAAACTGAATCTGACCTTGTGTAATATGACTGGTGCTCAAGTAAAATATTCTCAAAAATGAGGCAACCCGGTATCCCAGGGACCTGGGTCGGACAATTATTATCAAAAAGATGGTCCCTATTGGGGAAGCGCAGCCCTGGACTTCCACTGCAATATTCTCGTAAAGAAAATAAAGGAACTTTTTATCAAGTTTCCTTAGTTTATGCAATCATTTAAGGCAAATGAATTCAACCAATTAAGAGAAAATTCATGACTTTTTATCGAGTCTTCTTAGATAATGCAATCAATGCTTTTATTTATGGCAATTGGATTCAAATAATGCAAAAAAGGTTCATAACTTTATTACACATTATATACATTGGTCAAAAGACAAGGTGCTCCTACGAAGTGACAGCGCAGTGAAAGTGACTAAAGTGATAAGAAAAGTGCGCTTGTGCTAAATACAAATATATATACATGTGACTGATTGGGATGATGTGTTGTTATACATAACACTCATACTATGAGTGTCAGAAACCTTAATCAGGATTTAAAATCTGCCCACATATGGTGTTGTCGACATTTCAACCTTGTAGCACAGTTACTTAGAGCTGGGTCGTCATGTGCAAAAACCAACAACCGTAGATGCATCAGTCTTAGTAGCATGGGAGCACTTCTGTAAACTCTAAGCAAGTAGCCAAGGAGTAGGGACTAGGCCTCCACAGACTGAGACCAGGGTACAAGGATCCACAATCATATACGTATCAGTCTTGTTTGCATGGGACAGACCCTGCAGACTGTGAACAGGTAGCTTCCAACGATTACAGGCACTACTGGAGAAAGTCCTCCGTGGCCGGTGGTCTCGCAAATGAGAACAAAAGTGGAATGCCAGTTCAGCAATTCTGTATTCCCTCCATTTTTTCAGAAAAGAATTCACAAAAGAATTCATCCCTGCATTTCAACGCATGCAGCGTGCCAGCCGGATCTGTCTACTCCTTCGCAGCCCTATCTTTTTGATGATAATGGTGCTCAAGTAAAGCCCTCCAAAGCCTTTGCATCACGCTATATAAAACTGCAAAAAAGGAAAACCAAAAGGTCCTGCCTCTCAGCTCACCACAAAGGTAACTGACAGTGTTCTGATGATCAGGGGCGAGGGGCTTCTTTGGTATGATTCACTAGCCAGTGTGTGGGGATGACTTCTGGCTACTCCCTAACCAATGAGAAAAAAAGTTCCCAAATGCAAACCTTCCCACTTTTGTTACAAATTGTGTTTGTCTTCCTGCTAACTCTTCCACAGTGTGCTATCCTGAGCAAACTCCAACATAGCAGAACCCTTCTGCCCATGGAGGAGACTGGTGACTCAACCAGGGGTGTGCTTAAGGAAATGAGCTGTTCCCTCCTCCTCAATCACACCAAACTGGTGCTGGGACCGGTTCCCCCTTTCACTGGGCTGGTGCCAAGCTGGCTACAGTTGGCCAAGAGAACGAAGGTTTCTCTTCCTCAGGTCTCCTTTTACACTTAACTATGAATGGGCAGACCTCACACTGGTCCCTTGCAAGTTAATGAATGTTCTGAACATTCATCCACCCTCCTTGAGCTGAGACAAGTCATATACCTCACATTCAGATTCTCCAGCCAAAAGGCCTAAGCCATTGTTTCTGCTCTAGGAGCAGTTTACATACCTCAGTAAGGAGAAAGCACTGAAGGGGGCAGGCTAATTCTAATTAGCCCATTGGTGTTTCAAGCAGGCAAAGTCTAACATTTGAAACGTTTTTTTCCTGAATGTATCTATCAACTTTACTATTAAGTTAGACTTTCAATAAATATGTAAAATAGTGGTCGAAGCACGTTTGTTGCTTATCCCAAACCACAAGTAGCAAAACAGTGCCTTATTTGAACTGCGGTTCTTCTGGTAGGATCAGTCACAGCCCTGTTAAGTGAAAGTAGATTTTAGGGGGGCTTGTCACTGTAGGACTATGTCAATATAAAATTCCTAAGTGTTCCACTTTTATATAATAGGCATCCTTCCTTGTAGGCTACAAGATCACTTGGGTGTGACGTATTTAATATTTAGAAGTAGGGGTGCTTTCCGTCAAAAATATTTACTCTCTCAGGTTCACCTGCAGCTTTAAAAGCGGTCAAGCCACACACATAATGGATGGCACAATGAGTGCTGCAGTTTACAGGTGACATTTAACTTCCCTTTTCATTGATGTATTTTCCTGAATCATATACTCTGGTTTTACAGGAAAGCTAATTATGCCAATTGTGGATTAGCCAATCTTATGATATTTTAGGGATTGGAGCACATACTCTAGAAATGGGACAGTGGTGCCTTAAAGTGCACATTTAAAAACCTGCAAAACCATTCGACAAGATATGGTGGTGATCACACAAAAAGAGGGATTTTCTCATATGTCTCATCAGAACACAAGTAATATGTGTTGCTAAAATTGCTGTATTTTGAGTCCAGCGGTTCCATGTGAATGATGATAAAGATTGAAGAGGCAATAGAGCCCTTAGAATCTATTGGTGGAGTGTCATTTGTTTATATTGACATATATTTTGCAAGTATGTTGAAAATCAACTGACTGTGACTTTAAGCCCCAATCTATCTTTGAGAACATTCAGGAGAATGTGCTGATTCATAATGGCGAACGCAGTCCCTGGAATAAGGAGACAGGAGTCAACTTTTTCTTGAATGCTGAAAATTACTTTATTAAGTTGCAGTCTAAGTACTGTAATTCTACAGCCTAACCTTTTGTCTGTTTCGAGTTCATCTAGTAGTTATTTTTCTTCAAGAAATCAATGGCACTGAGTATCCACATACCTTCCTCATACTTCAGCATATATGTCATTAAGATTGTTGGAGTCCACAACACTTTTATAGCAAGGGAAAGATTGGCTTATTTTTGTCAAAGTTGTTTTTATTGTTTTCACATAGGTATCCCAGGATTACCTTAAGCTGGGTCAGTATTTCTGTCCAGGAGGGATGGCTGGCAGGACAATCCCACCAAATATGTTTAGATTGGCTTATTTTATAGGATTTTTGGATTATTCCTTGAGTTAATGAGATATATTAATAGGATTATCCAGTAGAGTGTACTAAAGTAGTGGAATTCAGTGGAGTTAACTAAAAACCCAGAGAGATTCCGCAAAGTCCCACCAATGGGTGAACATATGCACACCATGCTGCTCGCGCTGTGATGTAGCATTGGGAGCATGTTCTGTGCTGAGAAATCAGCGTGAACAGAATCATGGCATAGCTACTCAAGTAGATTTTCTACTTGAGCGGTAGCCTTCTGACTTTGAATGGTCTGACAGCCCACGTTAGAAACATCTTGTCGGATGTCCTCCTAGCGACTGGAAAGTGCACTAGGGAATGGCAAATCTCACTCATGCTCACCAGTTTACCATGCTGCATTATAAGAGTAATGCGGAGTTGCCAAAATTCCACCAATACTGCCGGTGGAACCGAATATTTTGCCCAAACTTGTACCAAAGTAGCTGATTTTTGTTAGAAGTGAGGTGGGAATCAGATCTGAGAAATGAAAAGAATGCTTAGGCTTGGAAATTGTACTTGTCAATTCCATGGGGATGACTTCTTGGAAGGAGTGACAAGTGGTCTGAGGTTTGTTTGAAGTGTCACTGTCAACCTAGGATTTCAAGAGTTGTGCGAGAGGAAGTTCTGTTTTTCACCTTACAGATAAAGAAGATGGAGAACTCCTGATATTCTTTTAATATTTTGGTGACCTTTTCTAATGTAGGAAGAGTGTGTTGTTTCCTAATCTCACCAATATTTTAGTCATTGTTTTGACCGCAAATTTCTTCTGAGACTGTGACTTTTTTTTTTCCATATTCATCTTTTTTTAGTACTCAAAATGTTAGATTTTTTGTCTTTGAAATGTTTTTCGGGTTATTGTGTCCATTGTCTTCATTGGGATTTCAGTATACTGAAAAACAACTACTGACCTCCTGCTGTGAGGGAATACATTCTAAAGGGCCTGCTATATCAGAATCTATCATGAAAATATTAATATTTTTCAACCATGAAAAGGTAATTAACAAAAAAACATAGGACAGCATAGCTGGGTATATGGCTTAAGGTTAATACACCATTTTACAGGATGATTACTCCCATAAAATGAGAATAGGAATAATTGTGCCCCGGTTTAATCAATAAGTAATCCATATAGAACCATAGTCTATAAATGTGGCTTATTGAGGTCGCCTTGGTTTCTTCATCCTTTGGTGCTCCTGACCTTCTCCTATCAATCTGGATGACACTGAGGATATATTAAAACATGGTAGGGAGTGATGTAAAGTTTAGGGGAAAATTAAGATCTCCTGATTGCTGGAGGAAATGAGCAATCCGCAGGAGTTAGGACTGGAGATATTTTGCCCACCATTTTATAAGTATTGTGGAAGTAATTCCCTTAAGTTTACCTTTGTGAATCCGGCCCTAAGGGAATTACTTCCACAACGTTTTTGTGTACATTACTCTTCTTTTCGGTATTCACAAAGGTAAATTTAGACCAAAAGTCTAACTTTACCAGTAGTAACTTACCTTTGTGAACATTAAAAAGTAGTAAAGTTAGATTTTGATCAAAGTTTACCTTTGTGACTGCCGAAAAGTGGTAAACTTACACAAAGGTGTGAGCTTACCTTTGTGAATCGGGCCCTTAATGTGTTGTCCTCCAAATTCAACATTTCCCAAGAAAGGGAAAAATGTAAGTTACTACCCAATTAGAAATCCCGCAAACATTTTTTTATCTCTCATTTAGAAATATAAATGTTTTGGTTTTATTTCAATTGCATAATAAAAAGGATTGAAATTAAAGAAACACCGACAGTATGGTTTTACTCAAGGCCCTGTTCCTACATCACTTTGAGCTAGTGATTAGTGGATGCAGCGTTTGAATGATTCAGAGTTGTTTTGTGTTCTTATGTTGGGTCCTATTCACAAAGACATTCATAAATCAGATTTGTAAATTTGCAGACGCATGCATTTCTAGATTTGTATTGTTTTTAATTCTGAAACAATTTTATTAGCCCTGGGAAGGTTTGCGAGTTGGAGATTTCCAGAAGTAATCACAAGCTTTAGTATATGATCATGGTGTACAGTTACCACATGCAAATTCTCAAAAGAGAATTTGCACTTTCTGCTCACTCCCCACCCCAAAACGGGGGTTTATTATCACTTAGTATAACATCATAGAGTTCAATAATATGTGCGAGCAAATAGATTTATGAGTGCATATTCACATATTGTGAAAAGTAAAAATCAACTGCTTGATAACTCAAGCCAGATACACATCACAATTGAACTGACGAGCAGGGGTGGCTGGTGCAATTTGAAAGTGGTGCGGCGAGTGAAGGGCCCCACCACTTCCCAAAAAAATATAATAATAAAACACTACCTCCCTCCAAAACCCCAAAGAAAACCTCCCCTCCCTCCAAAAGCCCAAATAAAAACATTACACTAATTACAAAATAAAACAGAACCACTAAACTTATACATGAATTACACATATCAAATAAAAATAAAACAGCACTAACCCATGCGCTGCGCATCCTCCTTAGTGTTCTTCTCCGATGCATGAAGAGGTCCCATAACCGATCCATGATGTTAACCAGCATGAGAGAAGCACCTGGATTGGATGGAGCAGGCTGGCTGCAAGCTCCTTCATACCATGGTGGCCTATGCTTAGTCTGTACTCAGCTGTCTGAAGACAGCTGGGTGGAGAGCTTCAAAGTGCAATTGCTTTTCACTTAATAACTTCTAATTGGAAACAAGCAGATAAAGTCACGTTTAGAGCTTGGTGGAATGCAGTTTGTTTTCATCATAGACTTGATACCAGTTATGTCTCCCCCATTTCCCTGTCCATTAAAAGGGATATTTTGTGGCTCCCTATATCCACATACCTAACATATAGTGCCTCTCACAGTAACCCATCAGTACTTACTTCAGATGAGGTTCGAAAACCTCCTTGATATCCTGGTTGTCTTCTCTTTCTTTATTGCAATAGGTTCATATTAATAATCCCTTACATGCTTTTTTCCTTAATACAATAATTGTTTTATATCTCTTTAATTGTGTTTATGCATACAGATATTTTATTACATGTGCTATTCTTCCTTCCAGATTATAATAGTATAATGTTTATAATAGTAGATGTATTTTCCCTTTCCCTTCCCCGTCTTTCTTCTCCCTTCCCTCTCTTCTTCCCTTCCCACTTCCTCATAGAATGATTTCTAATAATTTTTTCTTCATATGTATTGTACTTTAAGGTACATGTTGTACTTTCTTATATTTTATTGATCTTTGATGAATAAACTTAAACTTAAAAAAAAAAAGTGCACATGTCACTTTGGCAAGCTCAAAACAACCAGTCAAAGTGGCATGCACACTTTGGAGCATCCAGCCAGCCCTGCTTCAGTCCTCCTCAGCTGCCAATTGGCAGCAGAGGACACGCCAAACATGTCTCTGGGCTCGGGGCTGGCGCTGCTGCAGTGCGCACTGCGGCGGTAAAAATACAATGGCAATGAAATCTTTTCATTGCCTTTTCATTGCCATTTTATTTTTTCCTGTATGGCTTGCAGTGGGCGGGGTCGACGCTTCCCCGCTCTCGAGAAAAAACCGCTAATGCTGAAGAGTGCAGTTTTTTTTTAATGACTTGAGCCCATTGTGCGCAAGGTAGGTAAAAACCACAGCAACATGTCACACTTTTCACAATTATATACACGATCACACATTATGCCCTATGATATTCTAGTATTGCTGAAGAAGAGCCAGTTTCAGTAGAACCTAGGTGGCCTATTTGCACCTAGCCTGTGAGTAAATACATGTTTCTCCATGTCTAGCGTCTCTGCAGGTATTCATTTAGATTCCCACTTTATTTTATGCAAATTCTTAACAACTGTCCTCTTGTAAAAGCCAGTAACAAATGACACACTGTTCAGGATCGAAGTTAATGTACTCGAAAGCTCAACAGCCTCTTCGCTGAGCTCACTACTCTAGCTTTGTAAAAGGATTAGTACTGCATGGTTAGTCTCACACAGTAGCACTTCTCTGGCAAGAATAAGCTGTGCTTTACTCGTTTTTGCCTGTGAGAAATCAAACTCTATTGAAGGGAATCATTGAGTTTCAATCTGCATCAATGACTCCTTCATTGAACAGCAACAATTCATACCACATATTAGCTGTAGGTTCATCATGTGGAATTTTGCAGCTCCCTGCCGGCTGTGCGAATTTACTTATCAGCTAAAGCAGATGGTATTTGTGCATCAGAGTGAATTACTGGTCATAGCAAGACATCTACTAACTGCTGTCAGTGCTTATATTAAATATAATATTCTTATGTGAATGCTTTTAATGGTGTGAAATTATATGAATTTTAATTTGGTGTTTAAGTGCATACATTTCAAAATGCCAATACCCTAAACTAAAGGGATTAAAGGTGTCCTAAATCAAGAAAGCAGACCAGGTATTATAGCAACTAAAACAGATAGTGAGCATTTTGGTGAATGAAGATTGATCTGTATTCATTGCATGCCTGATTAACAGAGATTTCGTGTGTCTAACTCTTTAGTATTCCTGAATTCCAAAAGCACACCTATAGTATTTGTGGTTTACTGCTGGAATTGAGTGGCAAGCTAGAAGTACTACAAGTGAGAGTCACAGCTACTCAAAGCAAAATCTTTATGAATCTACACCCATGTGTTCCTAAATTACACGTAAGTGGGTGAAAAGTGGTTTAGAAATAAGGAATCCTGAATTAAAGAATAAGGGGCATATTCTCAAGGACTTATTGCCGATTTATCGGCACTTTAGCGCCGCAAAAGTGGCGATAGACATATCGCCCCATTCACAAGCTGGTGCAAACTGCCGACATCGCCAGTTTTCCTGCGATAGCAACCGCAAAAAACATCGCCACGGATGAGTGCGACAACTAACGCTAATGATATGCAGAGTAGGCGTTCCCGTGCAAAAACCCACGAAAACACCACTTCGCGAGATTCTCAACGACCAGTCAGATCTGCGATGTGAAACAAGAACAGGCGATAAGGCGCGTTAGCAGCAGGGATTTAACACCTGCCTTTTGCTGGTGTTAAGCAGGACGACTACCTGCAGTATGAGAGGGAGCCTAGCCCAGAGCCACATCTGAAGACCAACAGATGCCATGGAGCTACTGATCATGCAGCTCGGAGAACCAAGAGGGCCACAACACCCACCGCCACCACTCCCAGGCCCCCCCGGGACCACCCCCCTGGATTACCACCTAGGCAGTGCAGAACAGCGGACGACCCTAAAACGCACCAGCCCCAGAGACTCAATGCCAGAGGAAGCCATTGGCCAACACAGGCTCAAAAGGACAACCATCCTCACCCACATTGCCCACAGGCTGACGGTACCAACACAGCGGACAACCTACATCCCACGCAGACAAAGCTGCTGGCTGTGCTGCACCTGTTGGCCCCTGGTACCTCGCAACCAACAACTGCCAGAGTCGGAGGAGTCTCACAGCCAGCCTCATCAAACTCCCTCACACATGTCATGGATGCATGTCCACAAAAGCAACGCAGGCCCCTGTATCCGCACCACACGATAGTTCCAATTCGTAGTGTACCTGCGCAACCAACCGCAACGCCAGCCGTGCTAGACGCCTCCGTGCCCCAGACCCAAGATCGTAGTAACCGAAATGTGGGGGCGCCAGGTCATGAAGTCCAGTAGTCAACAGTAGTGTAAAAACAGAACTTTATTACAAATACACAAACAAACAAAACGAAAAGCTCAGCCAACGCGTTCCAGTCCCAACGGGGAACTTCAACAGGGCAACGTGTCTTCAGAAAACTGTGGGAGAAATGGTGACAATGGTCAAACTCCCACATAGTCACATGCCTAATCTGGTACAGTGTATGGCACTTGGACAAACCGGAATGCTCACAGGCATGATAAATCATGCATGAGAAGACCGTAACAGAAGTTTGTGTGGCCGTAACCATCGTAGGAATGAAGAGGAAGGTAACGACCACACAAACTGCTGTTACGGTCACATCATGCAGGACTCATCATACATGAAAGCATCACAGTGTGTCTCAACCCGATATCCCTGACCCTCACTCCCCCCACACTGCGCAGGAACATCTTGAGACCACGCAAGGGAACTACGCCATAGCTGGCATCACGCACATGTTGGGGGCAATTCACAGCACACGTGTACGACTTGTGCCCCCTGCCGACACTGCACACAATCACCGCAACAGCAACCACACGCATGCCATCAATGTGCATACAAAAGTGGACCACCGTGGCCTGTCCACCAATGTCGTCGCAAACTCCCCAGGCAGTGTGCATGATTACCACATGTCCGCAAGTCCGCCACCAACCAGGGCTTTGAGGATGGCCCTCATGGAAATGCAATGCCCATCGGCAAGTACCAACTGAACACATCACACACCTCAACTCCACAATCCCCCAACTCACAACTGTGGGAATGCACACGTCACAAATCCACCACCAAAGTGACTACTGCGTGTGTCTCAGTCTCCGCCACAACCTGTCCATAGGCCTACACACATATCGCCAACCACCTTCAACGGGCACATTCACACTGGAGACGAGGTGGCTAAGTCCCAAGCCAACCCGCGCACATCACGTCATCGCATGCAGGGTCGTGTCAGCCAGGGCGGCGCCCCCACCCAGCCACGAGTCTGCCGGCGTGACCGGTGGTGCCTGAGCGATCCTGTGCGCCTGCTGCACCCCAGCCCTGGTCCCCAGACCGGTCCTCCGCCCAGCGATGACTGGCCGCCCCAGCGCACCCAGGCCTCAATGCTCACCTGCCGCCACCGGCGTGTCTCCAAGAGGGCCCACCACATGCCGGTGCATGCTCCTCAGCCGATCGCTGGATTCCGCGCCACAGGCCCCCAGCGCACCCTGTGGCACCGCACCGCGGAGTCATGTGTGTGCTGACTGCTGCCTTTGGCGTGCACCATGGTCCAGCATGGCTCACAATTGAAATCGAACCACAATTAGCAGGACGGCTCATCGAGGCCTACGCATCATCGCAGGCTGCACACCCGCTCAGCTCTTCAGGTGCCACTAACCCTGTGCAACGCAAGTCATCATCACGTGGCGGTAGGCCCCTGCCAGCCGCAGTGCAGCGGGTGCCACTAACCCTGTGCAACGCAAGTCATCGTTACGTGGCGGTAGGCCCCTGCCAGCCGCAGTGCATCATGGACCACTAACGCCACAAGTCATGGACCCTTCATGATTGAGTCTCGTGGTGCGGACGCCATCATGTCATCTCCAGCAGTGGTAAATGTGATGCGCTAGGCCCCTTTTATTGGCAGGGTCACATGTCCTGTGACGCCTGTGCTGGATAGGTGTGGTGTGGGTGTTAACCAGCCCTCAGGGAGTGGCTGTGGTATGCTGACAACTAGATCAGTGATCAGCAGATCACTACAGGGAAGACCTGGGACATGTAGCTTTGTCGTCCCCCCTCTGAGCGTAAGCAGAGTGAACTGGCCTGGCGTACGGCAGGCCAGCGTAGGGGTGAGAACAATGAGCCCGGGGCTCTGGACGTGCTTCAGTTCTGGGCTGGACAAGGAAGTAACTGATGCTTGTGTCTCTGTTGTAGTGTCTACGCCACCCGGACTGCAAATGGCAATGTTGCACCCTGTGACTCAAGTCCCACGACATGAGCAACATGGATGTAAGGGGGAATCACTGACCCTACATTCATCCATACTTTCATACTTGAATGATCAGCGACATGAAACATATGTGCGATTCTGAATGTTTAATTCACATCCAGTAGAGTGTTGCAGCTGGAGCAGTACAGGGCCATGCAAACCCCACTTCACATTATTGGCCCGTGGAGGGCCAGCCAGGGTCCTTCAGGGAATGACAAGTACATCGGAAGAGGAAGAGTTCAGTCTGCAGTCTGATCGCTGTGTCATTGGTATCCAAACAGAAAATGGCAGTCCATGTCGAGGCAAACACAAGGAGATGATGGACGGAGCGCTGAAACTTTACAGACACTCACCCCCAGTCACAGATCTGGGTTGAATCCATCATCTTTCTTTAGCTTACTTCGCCACCTCAGTTCAGACCCAGCTATATGCAACTCAGTCTTGACCCTGTGCCTCATGGGAACAGTCCAGCCCGAACTGCCAAGCCAAGTCTTCCCTGAACCGGAAACAAGCATCCTGGGCCCGGTTTCTGGGTAACACCCTTCATCAGCCAGGCTAGCTTGAATCCAGTGGGAAAGTGAGCAAGGGACCCACGTCTGGGCATACCCTGCCAACTTAGGGTGAACAAAGCAAACACAAGGAGATGATGGACGGAGCGCTGAAACTTTTCAGACACTCACCCCAAGTCACAGATCTGGGTTGAATCCATCATCTTTCTTTAGCTCACTTCGCCACCTCAGTTCAGACCCAGCTATATGCAAATCAGTCTTGACCCTGTGCCTCATGGGAACAGTCCAGCCCGATCTGCCAAGCCAGGTCTTCCCTGAACCGGAAACAAGCATCCTGGGACCGAGGTCCAAGGTGAGTGTCGTAGAGTGTATCGGGGGACAGTGGAAGGTGATGATGCAAAGGGCAGAACCAAGCAGAAACAGGCCATATGGCGGAGATGAATGATACTGCCTCCTCCTTACCAGTAAGGTTGATTCACCCGCATCTTCGTCCTCTGATGTCACATGTGCCTCACACGTGGGTGGTGGTGGAATGTCGGCCGCACTGTGTGCCACTGACACATCGGGGGCCGGAGGTGGATTGCCTGCCGCACTGTGTGCCACAGACACATCAGGGGGCGGATATGTGGATGTAGAAGCAGCAGCAGCCTTCATCTGCACAAGGCCTTGAGGCAGCAATGCCATGACGATGTGCTGCAGGGCATGGAAGGTCCCAGCCACAACTCGCTGGTTTGCAGCCGTGGCAGCCATTCTTTCTGCCATCATCCGCTCCATGTTCTCCATGAGCCCCCGCATCTGTCCCAACTCCCGGCTGACATCGCTGGAGCCACTCTGACTGGACAGTTGTTCTTGGCTCAGTATCATGACTCCAGCGATGTCAGCCATGGATCGTTGGAGAGCATGGAGCGGACTGTGGGTGTCCATTAGGGAGTGTAAGTGATCCCTGATGGGAATCAGACATCCATGTATGGCATCAAGTTTGGCTGCCATGAGGTCGAACCCCACCCGCAACTGATCAGCCATCTTCTCCTGGACCTCTAACACACGGCGTTGGAAGGCCATGTGTTGTTCGTGGGGGTCCTGGGAGACAGCCGGGGTGGTAGGTGTTTCCTGCTGTGTGGTCTGTGCAGGGGGTGGGGTCTCCTCGATGCAGCTGGGCTGCCCTGCTCCTGGAGGTGGGGTGCCGAAGCTGTCAATGAGGACTTGGAGGGCTTCGGTGTCGATGTTGGGGATGTCCTCATCATCATCAGTGAAGAGTTGTTGGGGCTGCTCTGCAGGAGGTGTTGATGCTCCCTCTGCAATGTGAAAGGGAGATGCAGTATTACATTGTGTTCACATGTATGTTGACGCATTGTACAAGTTCACATACAGACTGCATGACAATGTACATTGTGACTGTTTAGGAGGAACTGCCTATTTGATGCGGGACAGTGGACATTTCGACGACATCATGGATATGGGTTTGTACTTTTACATTGACATCTCACATTTCCCTGCTATGCCAAATGTGATTGGCCAGTTTCTACACACAAGCGGCACCTGTTGTGTCCTCAGTCCTGTTGTAAACGTGTTGCAGTTTGTACCACATTGTTGTCAATGCGGATGTGCTCTGAATGTCATGTGTGTGTGCTGCATTTTTGGAGAGTCGCCCCTGCAGCTCTGATTTTGCTGCCCCTTGTCCCTTTCAGGCGGTGTGCCTTTGACTTCTGTGCCCATACAGTGCTAAGATGTTGCAGACTTGGGTGGATTTGGGTCTTGGTGGGAGTTGGGACTCTGGGGCATGGTTTGTCTGCAGATGTGCTGTTGATGTCTGGGGTTGTTTGTGCAGGTGGATGTGTCAGAGTGTGACCTGCTCCCTTACGGATGTGGTCCACACTCAGCCACCTCAGTGTGGTGGCGTGCACCATGTCATGATGATCGGACTTCAGCCATGCTAATCGTCATGCAGTGTCACTTGCATTGTCAGTGTGGCTCACGGACCCGCAGCTTTGCTGGGTTCAGCACATGTGCATGGGTTGGTTGTGAGATGAGTGATGTGTGGGCGGGCCTCCTCTGGGCACATAGTCGACGGGGGCCTACGTGCTGTTTCGATGTGTGCTGCAGTGTGCCAAGGGGATCAGGGACATGATCCAGAGTCATTGTGGGTGTGCACTGTGCACCGCGTGATTGTGCATTTGTGCCATTGTGCCCATCTCCCCCCGTCCTCCCAGTCCCTGGTCGTTACTCACCCTGTTGCTGTTGTGTCAGGTCATGTTGAGCAGTGTCCGGTCCCCCAACTCCTGCCACCGTCTCCCCACTGATGACTGTGGACACCATTTCCTCCATCTCGTTCAGCTCCTCCTGTGGCACTGGACTCCCACCTCCAGTCTGCATTGCTGCCTTCTGGTTGTTGGCGAGTTTCTGCTTGGTCTTGTGCTTCACATCATTCCAGCGCCTCTTGAGCTCTTCCATTGTCCTCCTCAACACTCTGACTGCATTCACCTTGTCCACGATGGACTGCCATGTTGCATTTTTTGTTGCCAATGACACAGTGGAGGTGACGAACAGTTGTTGATGGTGTTCTATCACCTCCGTGATCAGGATCCTGTTTTCCTGCGGACTGAACCGCGTCTTCCTCTTCTTCTTGTCCTTGCCCTTCCCTGTCCCCGAGGTCCCAGGCTGCTCATCCGGGGGGGCTTGTGGGGTTCTGGCCGTCCTCTGTACCTGCTCCGGCTGCCTCCATTGTGCTTCGCTATAGTTTGGTTTTTGTTTGTGTTTTTTTTTTCCTGCTTTTGTAGTGATTTTTACCATCTGACGTGTGTGATTTGCAGGCCTGGCGCTGCTTTTCGCTGATTGTCTTATCGCGGTTGGGCCCATCGCAACTTTTTTCGCGTTCGGCTTTGGATTTTCATTGCCGTCCCCGTAATGTTATCGCAGACATTTGACGTGTTATCAGGAGACTATCGCATGTTGCCGCCGTGTTGAAAATACGACGTTGACTCGAAGTTATTTTCCCGCGATAGACGGCGATATGAAAACTTGCGTTAACCTATTTCGGCGATGTTTATCGCACGTTCTTGAGAATATCCCCCTAAGAGTTTGTGGATTTTTTTAACAGCAGATTCCACATAAAACTGGTGAAATATGCACATTTCTCAGATTTTAAGCAGTTCTAAAGTTAAGGGTAAGGGAAGATTGAACAGTGCCACCTGTGGCCTTGCAAAATGCTTAAAACACCCACAGTGTTGGAAACTTCTGCAAATTCCAAAACATTGCTTTCCGTCATTCCCAGCCTGACAGCTATAAGCTGGTAACAAGTAAAGGTATTCCTAAAATGGTTAGAAATAAGTACTTTTTCAGTGGGGCATGGAATGCAACGTCTCCATGTTTCCTGTAGAGTAGATAAAATGGTTGTTCAATCTATAAATTATACAGATATGGGTAAACAAACGTACATTTGCTAACACATAATATCCTGTAATATACCCATTTTCCAAAATATCTTCTGCTTGCATTTTTTCCCCAAAACATCTGTTACAATAGCTTCTATGCCCTAACATCTTACTTCGGTTTTAACACTGCATGCATGGCATACAATTTGTTGCCAAAATAATTGATCCAATTCGACATTGTAGGTTCATAAGTTACATTTATTATCAGTATATATTGAAGACGATTTTTTAAATCCATTTTGAACAATTTAAAAATCATTCAGATGAAGGTAGTTCAAAAGAAAAAAACATTTATACATTGTGAATAATTTTCAAATAGAGTGCTTCAAAACTTGTATCTTTTTTAAAAATGTGTATGCGGCTGAGCAAGTAAAGTTAATGGAGAGAAAGGAGTCTAGGGGAAAGACCCCCTAGTGTTGGTAACTTTGCTGACTGTGTAGTCATATGTAAGAGAAATATATATTTTATTTTATTTTGTTTTGCTCTAATCCTGACGAAATGCAAAATATGAAATTAAATCAAAATATGCTTAATAAGAGGCAAATATTGGGCAAAAGCAAGAATTGGTCAAAATAACAGAATACTAAGCAAAGAAGGTCACTGCAAATGGGAGGGGCGGAAAACTCCTGGTGTGCCCCAGGGCACTTACTGTAAGATAGACCCTGGTGATCCTTTGTGGTAGGTTTTTGGAGCATATTTCATTTATGCCTTTAGATATCATGGTGAGTAGTTTGTATTTTGATCATGTGTCTCAGAAGATGTACTATTTCATGGTTAGTTTGAGACACAATGAAGCCAACCGAAAAATAATTAGCGCAAACAAGGATAAAGCAATGTACTATCTGTACCCTAACATTCAAAGTTTCAAAGGCATTGGGTAATAAAAAAGTCTTTGTTAAATGATGGAGAGAAGGAACTGATAGTGTTCCAACATTAATGGGCACACATATCTACACTGTGCAAAGTATGATGTTCCGTATATATGTAAGATTGTAAAGCACTTCCTGTTCCTCAAAATATTTTTCTTTTCTTTCAAATTGATTTGATGCGGATTCTTTGACCCATAGGGTCTACAAATGTGTTCTGTAGTCTAACTCCTGTTTTTCACTTTGTTGCACATTTCGACGTCATTTGTTAACTTTGGGGCACTCCTGATAACATTAAATCAATATTTGTGAAATAGGGTAACCAATAACCTGGGTACAAAACTAAACAAGAAAACAAGCAGAAGGAACAAAAATACTAACTTAAGAAAGGAAAACCAACAAAAGAGGCAGTGAGTCAGACAGGCAAAAAAACACAAATGGTCCAATGTTGGAATTCCCGTGAGAACCTCTTTCTTCCCCAAATGCCCAACTTACACTTGCCTGGGTAGTCTGAAGTCTGTAGACAAATGCGTAGGACCTAAACAACAAATAATAAAGGGGCAGGGTAAGAAATTGGGTTATTGGGTAAACGGGGTGAATGCCCCACTCAGGCAACAACCACAGTCCTTGGCACGGTGAACCACAAAAGTCACTAAATTAACCTGTGCTTAACCCTCTGGTAGTTAGGTACAAAGCAGCAGGAGCGGCCCTTGCAGGTAAGAGTGGTGGGTTGGTGGGGCCTAGTGGGGGGGGATTCGACAGACAGCGACGAGAGAAAATTATTTATTTATTTAATTTCCCCTCGTCGTCTGTTGAAACCTTTCCCACCCGGCCCCACCGCTCCACTGTTCTTACCTGCCGGGCCGCTCCTGCAAAGCAGTCAGGCTTAACTTATTTATTTTATTTATTTATTTAATGCACTTGTAAAGCGTGCAGCTACCCAACAGGGTTTCCCGGCGCTGAGAGCATGTGGAGGCAATCAACCAAATTAGGCAACAGGCATAAAGGAGCACACAGAGATCAAGCCGAGTCACTAAACAGAAACGTCTTTAAACCATTACGAAAAGGTAGCAAGGATTGGCAGTTCCTAAGGGCAATTGGAAGGGAGTTCCAGAGCTTGGGGCCAAGACAAGCAAATGAGCGACCTCTCATACGGGCAAGTCGGAATCTTGGAACTGAAAACAGTGAGAGGCTGGAAGATCTCAGGTGTAGAGCCGGAACATAAGGTGTAACCAAACTTTGAATATAAGAAGGGGCAAGGCCACATTTAGCACGAAACATATAACATAGGGCCTTGAACTCAATACGCTTGTTAACACCAAGCCAGTGAAGTTGATGGAGCAGAGGGGACGCAGACGCATATCTAGGCAGATGGAAAAGAAGGCGAGCAGCAGCATTTTGAATGACCTGTAAGCGATGTATAGAGGCTTTGTCAGCGCCCAGGTACAGCACATTGCCATAGTCCAGCCTGGATATCACCAAAGCCTGCAGGACCGTTCTCTGAGCTGGAGGTGGGATTAGCCAGTGGATTGTTTTGATCCACCTAAGAGTAGCAAAGCAAGATGCCGCAACCCTGGAGACATGAGGCTTGAGGGAGAGCTTTTTATCAATGATAAAACCCAGGTTTTTGACTTTGGGGACCGAGGCAGGTACCTGGCCCAAATTGTCAGGCCAATGTTTAATTCCCCAAAGCTCCGGGCTATTACCTAGAATAAGCACCTCAGTTTTGGTGCTATTAAGCTTAAGAGCGTTACTAGACAGCCACAAAGAGACATTCCTTAAGCCAAGTTGCAACAAGGAAGAATCTTGATGCTGGGCAGCAGAGAGGGAAAAAACAATCTGGGTATCGTCGGCATAGGAAAATATAGTCAAACCCGACTTCTCAGCAATGTCGGCCAGAGGTCGGACATATATATTGAAAAGTAACGGGCTCAAGATGGAGCCTTGAGGAACTCCGGAGGTAATAATAATGCCAGCGTCTTCGAGGCGGTCTAACAGGATAGAATGAGACACTGTATCGAAAGCCGCACTCAAATCTAGCAGGATGAGGGCAGAGGTACCTCCGGAGTCAAGTTGTAGCCTGAGGTGTTTAGTAACCCCAAGAAGAGCAAACTCGGTACTATGGCCAGGTCTGAAGCCAGACTGAGAGGAATGCAACAAATTGTGAGTAGTAACATAGGAAGAGAGTAGAGTATTAATATGTAGAAAACACAGGCAAAAGAGAGATGGGACAAAAATTAGACAAGCAGAGGGGGTCAAGCCCTTCCTTTTTTAAAAGAGGAAGAACAAGAGCATGTTTCCACTCTTGGGGAACCAGACCTCTGCTAAGTAAGGAATTGAGAAGGTTAAGAATCACAGAGAGAATCGAATCATCCAGGAGGATACGTTTTGACGTAGAGAGAGGATCAATAGGTGAACCAGACTTGATAGATCCCAGTTGCAACTTTAGAGAAGGCAACTCCAAAGGAGGCCAAGAGCTAATCTGTCCAGAGGCCTGGGAGGAAAATTCAAGGGACCCTATTGCGGGGCTATTAAGAAGCATTTAATTTCCCTAGTTGGAGGGTATCCACAGCAAGTTGGTCATGAATAGACTTAACTTTATTGTAAAAGAAGGACGCTAGCTCATCACATTGAAGTTGGGAAAGTGAGGGAGGAGCCAGAAATGTACTGGCGGCTGAGAGTTTAGTAATAACTTTAAACAGAGTTTTCTGACAGTGTTGAGAGCTAGAAATCTTTCCAATGTAAAAGGCTGCACGAGCTGATCTACAAAGAGCATGATATCTCTTTATTGCTCCTAAGTACTCCAGCTTAGCAGCAGGCAGATAATTTTTCCTCCAGTGCCTTTACAAAGTTTTTTCTCTTGTCTGAGAGAATCAGTAAACCATGGAGCAGGAAGATGGACTCTATGCTGTGGCTTTGTAGATAGGGGTAAAATAGAATCAGTGACCACAGTGAGCCATTTGTGAATGGTAGGCTGGGCTAGATCCGGGGAAGAATCAAGAGATGGAATGCTGTCTCGAAGCGCTTTGTTGAGAGCCATTGTATTAAGTTTGGACCAGTTCCGAATTTTAGATAGTGAAGTCGGTCTGGTAGAAGAAATACAGGGAGACTTGATAGAAAAAGGAACCGCAAAATGACCAGTCCAGCACAGCTGAATAGGTGAGGCAACAGATAAGGTTGCGAGATTAGAGAAGATAGGGTCCAGTAAATGACCAGCAATATGAGTATGAAGTGAATTCAACAATGGAAGATTAAGAATGTTCATGTCCTCTATAAATGTAGATGCAGGTTTGTCTTCAGGATTCTCCAAATAGAGAATGAGATCTCCGAGCACCGAGAAATTAGAAGCTTGGAGAATATGGGGTGCCAGAAGATCACAGACTACTGAACACCAATTATGAGAACGCCGAAGAAAGTAAACTTGTGGTTAAAAGGGATTGAAAAGGCAAGGGCTTCACAATTAGGGATCTGGAGGTCAATAATTTTACAGTTTAAATTTAAAAAAATAAATAATGGCGATACCACCCCCAACTCTAAGGAACCTATTAATTCATTGTAACGAAAAAGTATTAGGAAGAGCCGCGATGACATCAGGAAAGGAGTCATCATGAAGCCAAGTCTCAGTTAAAAAGACTACATCAGGATCCCTATCTAAAAGAAAATTAAACAGGTGGAGCTGATGCTTGGATAAGGAGAGACAATTTAAGCTGAAACAGCTTAGTGGCAATGTGTAAAATATTTATGCAGGACACAAACAATCACAAAGTGAAAGCACAACACAAGAAAAGTCCCAAACCATTTCAGTTAAATAGAGTATTTTTTAATAAAAACAAATGATATCAGAACAAGAAAAGTGTGATCAGTAGAACAGGAGATATTGAATTTGAATGTTTTGGGTAAAAATTGTGCCAAAAATTGCATAGTTCCAACTGTGGGTATCTAGTTACACTGGACCAGGACAAAGTCACAAGTTCAGGCGACTGTAATGGAGTGCAGCCCGAGAACAGAACTGAGTTCATCCCCTTGGGAGTTGTACCTTCTGTTCTTAGTGCGAGGCGGTGGTTGTGAAGTTTCACGCTGCTCTGTATTGGGTCTGATGAAGATTTTAGCTGGGGAGCGAGGCTTTGAGGAGCTTTGCATCACCTTGCATCGGTTCTGATAAAGCTCTCAGCTGGATGGCGAGGCTTTCTAGGTTTCATGTCACTTGACGTTGATTCAGAGGAAGCTCTCAGCTGGGGGGCAAGGCTTTGCAAGGCTTTGATGTTTTGTGATGAGTGGCTCTGGAGGTCCAATATTTATACCTGGTACCAGCCTTTGTTTACGGGATTCCCTGACCTATCCCCAACACTGGTACTGTAATGTTCTTCCCCTTACCTTTGTCAAGGGTCCAAACTGTCTGATGTGAGAAACGGCAGAGTGGGCTTGGTGTCAGGTTCCTTTGTGTGTGCTGTAGGCAAGCCCTTTCAAGTATGAGTGAGGCTGGGTGTAGCTCCTCCCCAGTTACACTGTCAGGATGGCCCGCTCTGTACACACCTAAGTCTCAACTTTCTAGAGTGGTATTTTTGGAATTGTGACTTTAAACCCAACTTTTCCACTGAAGAACTTTCAAATTAAAAATTCATTTGAGTATAAACAGTATATCTCTACTTGTTCCTAATCTAAAGTTAGTACATATTAAATGTAATAAGGTGACCCAGTAGGGGTGAATTAAAAGTATTAAAAATGAAACTTAAGGGCAGTGAGTAATGCCGCAGAGAGAACTGTGCCGCTGGTGGCACGATTGACCTGGAACATGCACGAGCGGCACCACGCAGGTACGGTGGGCAGAGTTGAACCGGGGAGCGGCTACAAGCGCCTGACTAGAGCGAGGCCGGAGTCACAAATCGCTACTCACTGCCAAAGCCAAAGACTGCTCCATGAACAGTAGATAATCCGGCCCGCCGTACATATCACATCCACCCACTGCACCAGATAACGGCGGCCCTCCTATACGCGGGCTCACCAAAGGACACGCCGTGGCTGGCTCCAAACCCCCACTATAACACTGCTTTGCGGGGGCAGTACAGAATAGACTGGATTTTTTTGGGCACATGCAAAGTACCGCTAACTACTCATCGCACCAAAGGTTGAGTGCCGTACATATCCCAGGCAACGTGGACACAGCGCTACACATCTATTAGGAAACAAAGCAGAACCCAACACATCCACGTAGCGCCTCCCAATCTGACCGTGGAAGGGGGTAGTCGCAAACGCTACGCAGCACGGGCCCCCGGGCAAAAATCCTCTGCTGAAGCCGGCTCATCGTCGGGTGCTACTGGGGGGCAGGAAAACCGAAATACCGCAAGGGAGAGTTCAACCCCATTGGCAGGCAGCGGCGAATACGGCCTCCCCAGCGCCCAGACGCCTCACTTACAGCTCCAGCTACCATGGGTGGCAGAGGACATCGCGGTGTACAAAGCAACAAATTGGACAAATACACCTTCCATAAGGAACAACCAGATACACCATCCCCACCCACGATCGACGGCGGCGACTCGAAGACTGCTAAGCCAAAAGAAATAACTTTACAAGATGTGATGACTACCCTGCAACAAATGCAAACCTCTATTGGCTCAATTACATCCGACATATCACTGCTGCGTGCTGATGTCTCCAAAGTGAACACTAGGCTGACAGAAGTGGAAACTACTACGGCGACACTCTCAACAGACACAGCGACGCTGCAATGGCAGGTCTGCCAACTGGAATGGGCAGCCAAGCAAATGGCTGAAAAACTCGATGATCAGGAAGGCCGCTCGCGACGAAATAATATTCGCTTAGTCGGTGTTCCGGAAAGCGTCAAGGGGCCGGCCCTGGATCTCTTCGTGGAAGACCTGGCCCAAACTCAACTGCAGCCACGTGGACTATCACGGTTCTTTTCAGTGGAAAGAGCTCATAGAGTGCCAGGGGGTAGACCCAGACCAGGAGCCCCCCCCCAACCTATACTGGCACGAATATTTAACTTCCGGGACCGTGACACGATTCTCCAGGCGGCTCGTATTGCCCCCCCACTTAAGGTTGACAACTGCAACGTGACCCTCTACCCGGACTACACAGCTGCTGTGTCAAAGCAACGCCGCAATTTTCTCGATGTAAAAAAAGCCTTGCGTAGCAGAGAACTCAAGTATGCAATGCTCTTTCCAGCAAAATTACGGGTAGAGGCAGAAGGGAAGAGCTGGTTCTTCACTACACCGGAGGAGGCTCACGACTGGCTGGAGGGATGGCGACCAGCTACAAGACCTGGATGACAAGGACCGAAAAGGCAGCAACAACTCACCAAACCGGCCATGGCAGAATTGACGGAAGCAGAAGCATCGACTGGCACTCAACAGAATGCAGACGACAACTCAGATTGACACTGTACTCAGCAAGATCCTCACCTATATACAGTAACGCATGAGAGCAACACCATACGAAAATAACGAGATGATAAAGTAGTGGGGATAGCTACAAAACATGGCCAAGACCTATGAATGACCCGGCTGAGTCACACTTTCTGATTCAACGAACTCCCGAGGCCGCTCTGACGTGACACCCCCGATGACACTCAGGAACTGAGCCAGGTCACAGAAAGACGCAGATGGGTCGCAATGGACTACGAATAAGCAGGGGAATGGACAAGAAACGCGGAGTAACTCTCCCCCTTTACACAAGTACACAGTTATGGGGATAAAGCACTCTGCAGAGTTGGGGGGGCGGGTAGTTTCAAATCCGCGGTGCAGGGAGGCAGGGTGGGGGGAAGGGCACAGTTAAAAGGAGAAGTTAATTGTTTAGTTCCAGTTTCGCAATTGACGCAGGGTACACATTTACGGGGCATGCACGACGACAACATAGTGGGCTGTGTACTGACGACTCAACACTCACTTCCAATAGATGACGGACCCGCCGCATTTCCACAGGGTGGATGACAACATAGGGCCCCAGCCAAGGGCCACCGGCCCCGCACACCTTCCATTCAAGATACTATCATGGAATGTAAATGGCCTGGGTGAGAAAATAAAACGGGGACTAGTTTTGCAGTATCTGAGACATAAGGGGCCTGCTGTTGCGCTTCTCCAGGAATCACATTTGACGGGGACTGCCTGTAAAGCCTTAGACAGGTGGGGATTTAAAATAGTGGTACACTCTGATTTTGCCACTGGTTCGCGGGGAGTGGGGATCTTGATCAATAAACGCTTCCCGTTGATAATTACTGGATCCCGAAAGGATGATCAGGGACGATTTGCCGCAATCACATGTCAATGGGACGGTAAAATATATAACATAGTGACGGTTTACATTCCACCGACACTACACCAAGAAACTTTCCCAGCATTGGGGAAATTTTTATTAGCCCTCCCACACGGGGAACTCATACTAGGGGGAGATTTTAATATTACTTTAGACGCATCTATAGACAGGCTACCCCCCAAAGATCCTAGCGGCGCAAACCTCAAACTGGCAGAGTTCACGGAGGCTCTGGTCCTAATAGACGTATGGAGAAATAGATTCCCAACTGAGAAACAATATACATTCCATTCGGGAGTGCATAACAGCCTTCCCAGATTAGATTACATTTTTACATTAGCAACCGGGCTATTAGGGGTAACTGAGATCACGCACCTACCCAGGGGTATCTCGGACCACTCTCCAGTGCTCATCACATATACCACCTCCACCCCGAGACGGCACAGGCTGTTTCCGCTTCATCCTAGTTACCTTAAAAACCGTAAGATCAGCAAGGGCCTCCTTAAAACGACAGTGAACTACTTTGAGGAAAACCAACACTCGGTCCGGTCCCCCGCAACGTTATGGGAGGCTTACAAAACAGTTCTTAGGGGGCAGGCTATCTCACTGATAACGGGCCATAAGCATACTCAGCAGCAACACATTGCGAGTTTGGAGCACAACATGTCCCGGGCAGAAGCAGCTCATATTATAGATCCGGATGAGGATACAACACACAGGCTACACTTAGCACAACAAGAGTACAGGGCCTACGCATGGGAAGAGGCAAAAACCAAACACACTAAAACGCAACACACTGTCTACGAACTGGGGGATAAGGCGGGAAAACTCCTAGCATGGCTGGATAAAAAAGAGCAAGCCAGTAAATGGGTGGCGCAGCTCCGGCTCAAAGATGGCAACTTAACGACGAAGCCCCAGCAAATAACAGAAGCCTTAGCGATGCATTATAAAAATGTCTACACCCCAACAGCCACCAACACGGTGGAGGAAAATTTAGAGTTCCTCAAAGATATAAAAATGCCCACACTATCCCCTATTGCGACCGAGACACTAGAAAAGGACCTGACTACGGAGGACCTAGAGCTAGCAATAGGCGCATTGCATACAGGAAAAGCGTTGGGGCCTAATGGAATTCCAGTGGAATTTTACAAGAAAGCGGCGCCACATATCATACCACATTTACTTAATATGTTCACAGACAGTTTAGAACAAGGAATCCTACCCAGGGATCAGCGTCTGGCCACCATAGTGGCGATTCATAAGCCCGGCAAGCCACCATATGAATGTATGTCATATAGACCAATTTCCTTAATTAACGCAGAGGCGAAAATACTGACAAAGGCACTTGCCATACGGCTGCAGCCGCATCTCGCCACTGTGATCCACCCGGATCAATCCGGATTTATGCCAAATCGAAACACGGCACTTAATCTGAGACGCTTGCATGGGGTCATGGCCCGTAAATCTACTATAGAAGAGGACGCAGTTATTTTATCGCTGGACGCACGAATGGCGTTCGACCTTGTCGAATGGCCCTTCTTGTTTGCGGTCCTTAGACACTTAGGATACGGCCCAAAATTCTGCGCCTGGATCCAGCTACTTTATACACAGCCACTCGCACAGGTGGTAGTGAACGGACGTATATCAACAGACTTCCCGTTAGGTAGAGGGACAAGACAAGGCTGTCCCCTGTCGCCACTGCTCTTTGCATTGGTTCTGGAACCGCTGGCGGCCTGGGTACATCAGAACCCAGTCATACGCGGTTTAAAATGGGCCATAGGCTGGGAAGACCCCATTTCACTTTATGCGGACGATATACTGATATATTTGGCATCTCCGGCACGCTCAATTAACTGCCTGTTAGATATCTGCGCGTCATATGGACGGGTATCAGGTTACACCATTAATTGGGCAAAGTCGCTTCTCTACATACTGCATGAATCCAGGCCGCGGCTTCCACGGGGATGTGACATTCAAATAGTGGATGAGGGATTCAAATATCTAGGGATATATGTAACACACGACACAACACAATTCATTGCAGAAAACCTCACAAAGCCCCTGATGAGGTTCCGCCGTGACGTTAAACACTGGCGCTCACTCCCATTAACGCTTCTGGGAAGAGCAGCCCTATTTAAAATGATGGCGCTCCCCAGATTCCTATACGCACTACAAAATACACCGTTCCCCGTTACTCCAAAATATTTTACGGAGATAAACGCAGAGGTGACCAATCTGCTATGGGATGGTAGGGCGCCGCACATGGCCCGCAATAAACTTACGAGAAGCTGGTATGACGGTGGCATTGCCCTCCCTGATATCAAGTTACACTATTGGGCTTCGCAGCTCTTTGTTATAAATCAATGGCTTCACATATCACAGGATGACCCAGCATATCACATGGATAGACACCTCCTGGGAGCTGCGGGGATTATGGGAGCGCTTTACAACAAGGTCAGGAAAAGCACCCATACCGGTCCGACAGCACACACTATCAAAATATGGTTCGAGGCGCAACGGGCGATGGGTTGGGAGGGAGTCACGAAACAGGCCACGCCACTATGGGACACAAAAAAGCTGGGCACACTTCGTAACACGAAGGGTTTTAGGCAGTGGGACCTCATAGGAATCTCAAAGGTCCCCTTCGCTCAACTACAGACCACTTATAAACTGGCACACACGGAAATATTCCGTTACACACAGATCAGACACACACTCACGGCGCTAATTCCACAAGGTACGCAGCTCGAAGACTCTTCACCACTGGAAGATAGACTCCTCACAGACCACCTCACCAAAAAGGCCATTTCACAAACATACCGCAAACTTATATATAATCACCCAGATCCCACTGCGGTGCTCAAAGCCAAATGGGAACAGGAGGTAGGTGATTTGGATGACGCCGACTGGCAAGGGGCACTTGCATCTCCGAAGGAGGTTGCAATACCGTCCAATTAAAAATCCTACACCGCACCTATTATACTAAGACACACCTACACAAAATTAACCGGAAAGACACACCACTCTGCCTCAGACAATGCGGTGCATCAGGTACATTCTTCCACACCCTCTGGCTTTGCCTGAAGGTTGCGGATTACTGGACCGCAGTAATGCGCACACTATCGCAAGTCACGAAGGTCACAATTCTCCCAGAACCGAAAAGGTGCCTTCTTAATGTGTGGGAACCCACGGATCTTAACCACTCAGCACAGGACTGGGTGACAGTGGGCATGACATTAGCAAAGAGTAATATCGCACAGCACTGGGGATCCCATAAAACCCCTACCCTGCGCCAGTGGTGCAAAGACATGGACAGTGCCATGATAGTGGAGAAGTCAGTCTATGTGCACAGAGGATGTCCTAAAAAATGGACGCGGATATGGGGAAGCTGGAATGCTTACCGTGGAAATATATGTGAACCCCCACTCGCAGAATCATTGGCAGAAACGAATGATTGACTGGACCGAAATAAAAGACTGCGAGATGGAATATATGCCACTTGCCCACGAACTGGGGTCCACATGAACCTCACCCACTATGATCTATCCATTGGGGAGCTAATGTATACCTTACTGTGTCAACGTGTATGTGCCATTGAATATTGCCGAAAAGTATGTGATTGTTCTCTGGTTCAAAATGTCAATAAAAACTGTTTAAAAAAAATGAAACTTAAGGCCTGGCAAAAGGTTTATTTTGCCAGGTAGAAATGGCAGTTTAAGACTGCACTACAATCTGCAGTAGCAGGTCTGAGACATGATTGATAGTGCTACTTTAATGGGAGGCACAATGAGTGCTGGAGACCCACCAGTAGCATATTAGTTACATGCCCTGGGTACATTTAGTACCTTTTACTAGTAAGTTATGTGTTCCAATCAGGTAGATGCCAATTATACCATGTTTTAGGGATAGAGTTCAAGTACTTCTCCACTGGTTATCAGGAAAAAAGCGCACAGAGTCCTAATGGCAACAAAAACAGGTTCAGCAAAGGAAGGCAGAGGAAGGTAAAAGTCTGGGGTGACCATGCAGAAAGAGCTAGGTCCAACTGTCAGTGTACTGATGGTAAACTCAGAAAGCCCCCCTCCTGCTCTCTTTTCTAATGCTAATAATTTTGGAGCTTCAGTATCAGGATTCACAGTAGCAGGATTCATCCAAAAATTGCTAGCACATTGTTCAGATTACAACAAAGATGCTGAGTAGGTAATGTGTTACTTCTGTACTTCTAAAGCGGGTAAAGATGAGGTGCAGGCAATGTCTAATGCTGTTACAATTACCAATGACAATGAAATGAAATTGGAATTTACTAGCTAGATACTTCACTACAGCACCCCGCTATATCCACTATCCATGCATTCATGCAGTGTCAGATTCCTGGCGTATGCATGCATGGAGCACTGTGCTCACCTATTAACCCTTCTATGAAATTGCGCTGTTAGACTTTATTAGCACAATGCTGGCTCTATATCCATTTGTATAGTGCTGCTCTATGCAATGTTTGAATCAGGTAGCTTCACTTATTGTTCAACTCAAATAGAGATTTTTTTTTGTTAGTACATGTTTGTTGTTCACACAAAAGACCTTATTCACTCAAAAGGGTCCTCCAGACATCACAAAACAGTGCTTCAACTCAGAAGAGCAATAGCTGCTTGAACAAGATGGTAATGACCAAACTTGCCTGATGCTATTGTGCTTCAGATACCGCCTATACAAGAATAGATCTGCTGCTTGCACGCCCAGTCACTCAATGTGAAATGATGCTCTGCTGTCTGGACTTTGCTCGAATACTTCCTAGGATAAAGACTTGCACCTGGATGGCCTACTCTTGTGATGTAACATTCCTGTGATATATAGTGCATGTTCTCGCATTCAGAGGGTTATGTGTGGTCCAGATCACATCCTAATGCATTCCTGGGCTGAAAGACATTTACTTAGCAAAACGTGCTGATGGATACAGGGAATTCGGGAAGGCTCATCCGTTGAGGCGGAGGAGCTTTCTCACCCTAAGTGCGCCAGGTATGCCCAGACGTAGGTCCCGGGCTCACTTGCATATGGCCAGGTCTAAACTGGGGTGGCATGGTGAGCAAAAGAATGATGGATTTAACCCAGATCTCTTGACTGGGGGAGAATGTTTTGATTTGTTCTGTGTTCTGTGTTCTGTCCATCTACTGTGTGTCTTTTGCTTTCTCGCCCTAAATGCGCCGGGTATGCCCAGACGTGGGTCCCGGGCTCACTGTGCCACTGGATTCAAGCTATCCTGGCTGATGAGGGGTGAAACCCCGAAACCGGTCCCAGGATGCTTGTTTCCGGTCCAGGGAGGACCTGGCTTGGCAGTTCGGGCTGGACTGTTCCCATGAGGCACAGGGTCAAGACTGATTTGCATATGGCCAGGTCTAAACTGGGGTGGCATGGTGAGCAAAAGAATGATGGATTTAACCCAGATCTCTTGACTGGGGGAGAATGTTTTGATTTGTTCTGCATTCTGTCCATCTATTGTGTGTCTTTTGCACACTTCTTTTTATGACTTTAGAAATGAATTTGCATTTATTTTTTAGGGAAAAATATTGAGTATCCCCATAAACCACAATGCCTGAAAAACTGGGAAGTATTCTTAGTCCACATCCTGCGAGACCTTATGCCAGAAACATCAAAGTGGTCTCCTCTTTTTGGCAAACTATATAAATAGGAAGATGGAATAAGGTGGTGTAAACTATGGGTTCTCGGCTTTTTCACCTATAAACAAATTAGTTTGTTAAAAAAGTGAACCTGATATTTGAAGAGCTTCAGTGAAAGAAATAGGATATTCCGTTATCATGCATTTTTGTTTCTGTAGGGATTTTCAGGGAGTAGATTCCAGAGCCTTGTCGATGGCCATTCTGCTGCAGACCATCTAATACTTGTGAGTATTTAGTGAGATAACTATTGTTAGACCTGGCATCCTTGGCATGATTTCCCCCCAAACATTTTACCTTCAACCTTCCAGTTTGTTGACTTCATTTTTACTGGCTTTAGAACTCTGCACACTTTGCCACTGATAACCAGTGCTAAAGTGCTTATGCTCTCTCCATAAAATATAGTAGAATTAGCCTATACCAAATTGGCATATTACACGTACTTTTAAGTCCTAGTAAAGTGGCACCACCTGTGCCCAGGTCCTGTAAAATAAATGCTGCTAGTGAACATGCAGCACTGATTGTTCAAACCACTTAAGAGGCGCTTTAAACATGCCTCAGGTCTGCCATTGTAGCCTGTGTGAGCAGTTTGAAAGTGTCACTTCGACCTGGCAAAACAAACCTTTTGCCAAAATACCTTCCTTTTTAATACATATGTCACACTTTTTAGTTTTAGATTTCCTGGTAGTAAAAAACTCTGAAATTCATTTTTCTCTACTGCAAGGCCTACCTCTCCAATAGGATAACATTGGAGTTACCCCACTACATTTAATAAGTGATCATTTCCAAATGGGAGCAGATGACAAGCCAATGTTTGGTGTCTATAGAACTGTAATGAAACATCTTCTCTCATGGTGAAGTCAGATTTTCCTGTCCTGGGAGGATCTGGTCTGGCAGTTCGGGCTGGACTGTTTCCACTGGGTACAGGGTCAAGACTGATTTCCATACGTCTGTGTTCAAACTGGAATGGTATAGGGAGCAAAAAAAGATGGACTTAGGCCCAGATCTCTTTACTGGGGTGAATGTATGAAATTTTTCTGCATTCTGTCAATCAATTGTTATTTTTGCATTTGTCTCCCTGAGTTGGACGGGTATGTCCAGACGTGGGTCCTGTGCTCCCCATGCCACTGGAGTTAAGCGATCCTGGCTGATATGGGGTGACACCCCGAAACCATTCCTAGGATGCTTGTTTCCAGTCCAGGGAGGACCTAGCCTGGCAGTTCAGCCTGGACTGTTCCCATTGGGTACAGGGTCAAGACTGATTTGCATATGGCCGGGTTCAAACTGGAATGGCATGGAGAGCATGGAGAGCAAAAAATGATGGATTTAGGCCTAAATCTCTGTACTGGGGTGAATGTATGACATTGTTCTGCATTCTGTCCATCAATTGTTCTTTTTGCATTTGTCACCCTGAGTGGGACGGGTAGGCCCAGACATGGGTCCCGTGCTCTCCATGCAACTGGAGTCAACTGTCACGTGGCCCATAGGGACATTGTCGTTTGTCACTAACTTAGCATGAGCATGTTGCTGCTTGCCTGCTGCTTTGCACATGTTACTACACGTCTTTATTTTTTTGCTATACTTTCAAAGACTCATCTCTGTGTTCACTCTCTGCATGTTTCTGGGATTTTGACTGAACATTATGTGCAAGGTCGAACAACAATGCCCCTTGTTATTTTGTTCTGGCCAGTCCTTAGCCCTTAGACAAAACATACCGATGCAGCTGTTGTTTGGACAGCGTACTTGGGTTTTTAGTTGTGTGGACGACTAGGTGAGACACACTTGGAGAGGGACCTTTCCAACGAGAAGAGCACCCATGATGTAGATCTACCATCTATAGGCTAAGGTATGGGGTCTGCTGACAAAGCCCAGAGATCTTCTATTATATAATAATATTTCTTCTTAGCAAGGGGAGGGAGGTTAGGCACTATATTTCTTTCTCCATTGTCTTTCTATGATGACATCTCCGTTCATGATTTATGGACTGACTGCTATGCTGACAATATTTGTACTATGCATTTTCCTGCTTGTTGTGGCATGTATACTGCATGTTAGGGCGCATTAGTTAAAAAAATATTTTAAACTGTTTTGTGTCTCTGTCAGATCTTATTGTGGACAAGTACAAGAGAGTGAGCGAAAGGGTGTGTCTTGTTACCGCGATTCCTGAGAGATCTGGGAGTGCTGTGTTCTGGGGTGTCTAATCATTTGTTAGTGCAAGTGCGACACTATAGCTAGTCGGTCCTGGGTTCGTGGGTACTAAGGTGGTGGGACGACTCAGTCCCTTTACACCAAGTTCCCATTTCCTGCACATAGTTCTGTATTTGTGCAGAATCCCTGCAACACAACCTATCCTGGCAGATGATAGGTGAAACCATAAAACTGGTCCTAGGATGCTTGTTTACAGTCCAGGGAAGACCTGGCCTGGCAGTTCGGGCTGGACTGTTCCCATTGGGCACAGGGTCAAGACTGATTTGTATATGTCTGGGTTCAAACTGAAATGGCATGGGGAGCAAAAAAAGATGTATTTAGGCCCAGATCTCTGTACTGGGGTGAATGTATGACATTGTTCTGCATTCTGCCAATCAATTGGTCCTTGTGCATTTGTCACCCCGAGTGGAACGGGAATGCCCAGACGTGGGTCCTGTGCTCTCCATGCCACTGGAGTCAAGCTATCCTGGCTGATGAGGGGTGAAACCCCGAAACCGGTCCTAGGATGCTTGCTTCCAGTCCTGGTAGGACCTGGCCTGGCAGTTCAGGCTGGACTGTTCCCATTGGGCACAGGGTCAAGACTGATTTGCAAATGGCTGGGTTCAAACTGAAATGGCACAGGGAGCACAAAAATATGGATTTAGGCCCAGATCTCTGTACTGGGGTGAATGTATGACATTGTTCTGCATTCTATCCATCAATTGTTCTTTTTGCATTTTCCTGTCTTAGCCATTTAGTGACTGCATGATGTCTCTGGGTCACACAGCTGGGTGCAACTGACAGTTGGGCTTTGTGTTTTCCTCATAGACAGCCACACACAATAGAGAGCTTAGGTGTGCCTGGATGGGCCAACACTGGCCGGATGGGAGGACGAAGCTGGGCAAAGCCCTACTTACACTTGAATTGGCTGTGTCCTGTCTCCACACCACAAAGGGCTGCATACCCTCTGTAGTTAGGGTGAAGCCAGGAGAGGGAAAACGGGATCCTTGTGGACTTCAGAGGGAAACCTTTAGAAGCATCCCCCACTTCAAAGGAAGTCATAGGTGTAAATATTGGACCCCAGACACCAACTCTTCAGTACACTTCTGGAACTGTTGGATACTCCACCAGGAGAAGGACTGCTGTGCTTCTGAAAGGACTGCCACTCTGCTGGACCACTGCTCTGAAGGACTGCTGCCCAGCTGTGCTGACCTACTACCTGCTGCTCTGTTGTCTGGGTAAGAAGGACTGGACCTGCATTTGTTGAACTCTGGACCCAAAAATGACTCCAAGGGATGGTAGGCTGGCCTCCTGATTGAAGCCTCAGGGACAGAAGGCTCCAATTACTTTGAACCAAACACCTGGAGTCTGCCATCTGTGAGTTCTACCCTGCCAAGTTGTGTCACCCCAGTCCTGGACCCTTGGAAATGGGCTTGAAGCTCATCTGTGAAGCCGGCAGAATCAATCCATCTCTACTGCTGAGCAGCATAAATCCGAGCAGAACCGAAGCATCGCCTCTACTGTGTGGATTCTCTCAGTGCATGGAACTCACATCAACCTCAGTGCCCGCATTGAAAGTGCTACTGTGCGAAGCTTCAACAATGCAGGCCTTTGAATTGCAAATCTCTTGTTCTCATATTGCAGACCCAAAGCTTTTTGGAACCGCCGCAGCGCCTGGACTGCTCGACTCATCTTCAATGACGGGGTATGCATCGCAAGTCCTCGTTGATGGGATAATTAATGACAAAGTAGTCCCTCACATCGCAACGCTCCGCAACAGGACTTAAGGTACTCTGGTTCATTGTGCCAAACTGTGTTCCAGTAGCCGCCTGTGCTCGATTGAGGTTGTCTTGAACTTGAGGCTTTGTCCTGGTCAGCCGCCACCAAATATCTACGGTTAGTGATTTGTGCTTTTTGGCACTTTTTGCTCTGAAATATTTAATATTGCATATCTCTAGTACTACTGATTGGATTTTTGTTGTTTTGGTCTTGTTTTATTTTTTTACATGTATTCTATTCTTCTAAATTGATGTGGGATTTTTAATGTGTTGTGTTTTCAATGTATTGCTGATTGAAGGGCTGTATAAATATTTTACACCTTGCATCTAAGTTAAGCCTGACTTCTCTATACCAGATGGTTGAGCTTAGGTTAATTTGAGGTTTGCTTGTGTCTCACCCAGACAAGGATTGTGGTCACTTCTTGAGTAGGGTTTCACTCCCCCCAACCAGTAACCCAAGTTCGCACAACTATTACAGGACAACTACACCTCAGTTAATAGACTTTCCACAATGCCTCTGTTTTGAGTGGGCCAGTACATAAAACATGCCAAAGGAAATGTTAAGGCTTCTTGGTAAATGATCAAACAGTAGAATTATCTAAAAGAGACTCTTACTGAGTACCAGTCTTGGTAGGAGCAACATTTGGTTGGGGTTTGAAGCACAGAGCCCTCCAGTGGCTGCCAACTGGGGCCTTCGCATTTTTGGAGTAGGTAAGCTAAGTCAATTAACATGTTCATCATCTAAACATAAAACAACTCACAGAGCTACCATATCAATTGCTCTAAGACCTACTTTTAATGGGATGACATGCTGATGATGAATCTAGGGCGGTGAACAAGCGTATGAGCCCTTCAAGTGATTTGCTGCTCTTCAGGGTACTAGTAGATTGCCTTAACTGAGTCCACCTCAAAGAGCAATCTGCATTTTAAACTTCTAAGGACTAGTTACATTTGTGGTGTAACTCTTTTTTTGTGTGACTTTGAGTAAAACATTCCATTACATTCAACCCCCGGCCAGCGAGGAGCAATATGATTCAGTAACATAAATAAACCTGATCCCTGGAAAACATGCCAATGTTATGACGTTGCCCCACTTAGGCCCCCCTCACCACTACTTCAATGGCTAATCTTGTTCAATTGGACGGAGACCTTAACTCCCCTTTCTAGAATGTAACAAAACTTTGGAGAATGCGACAGCCGCACTCAGATCTATTTTCTGTTGGCTTGGGGCATCCGGAATGAGGCATAGGACCTTCAGGAACTTGGGTCAGGTATGTACGCACGGGAGAGGATTGTAACCATGGGTGCCTTACAAGTCATATGCTTTGAGGTTGTGTACATAGACAATGTGAACTTTTATTTAGCGAGGGTCTCCCAGACTCTAAGCAATGAGAGTCTAGGGGTTGGGAAAGCATGTTTCCCTAGTATAACAGCATAGCTTAGGTCATTGTGTCCAGGATCATAGCTGAGACCATTGAGAGTGTGAGCTGTTAGCGCCACTGGTATTTGTAGGACTTCCTACCCGGGAATTGCAATCCCAGAAGAACCACCATGTAAACTCTCTAGACATTAACATTAAGCATCATATCTCTTTCATTCAACACTTCCTGCCAGTATGTCCACTATGTAATGTAGGACATACCCTCAAGAACTGCATTAAGATGCTGGAGGCCCCACTCTGCCTCTAGCATGTATTGTGACTTAATGTTATTAAAAGGAGAGAATTTTATAGTAAGCCTCTGGTTTTGACCCTCAGGGCTGAATCTCAGGCTCTGTCATAAATACATTCCCAGATTTTGAGTGATATATTCCTTCAAAGCTCTTTGTTCCACTCTTTTTGGCGTGGCGTTTTGTCTGTATCTGTGGCCTCCAGCAAGAATTTATAGATACAAAATTACTCGTCGGCCATGAAGTCCATCCTTCAGCCATTGTTTTTAAGGAGTGAGTTATCTTGTTGCCCATTGTTTGATTGAGGGTTGTAGAACCCATTAATGGACGTATAAGTATACAAATATTTCTACCTTAGGCGGAATATGTTCTTTCTTGAGCTCCTCAAAGGGATATGTTTGTCCCTTATGGAACAGGGAACCCACCATGACACATCTATTAGGCCTCCAACTCCGAAACCTATGTTTCCCCATTGCTGGTGAGAATTAAAGCAGATTCGGGTGAATGGTGAAAGGAAAGTAGTAAAGCCCACGTGTTACCCCGCAATGTCCCAAATTGAAAACAAGGCACGAGCTCCTGGAGACGAGTGCATTCCACAGCTCCTCTCAGAATGCCGCAACCAGTTGACCTGTCATTAGGGAGCTGTGCTTTAAGTGTTCTATACAGCACAATTGCTTAGAGGTCTCCACCTTCCCCCACTCCACCAGGAATCAGAGTTGAGTGACAAGATAATTTTTAGACTTGGCATGTTTGGCGTGGTTTCCCCTGACTTTTTGCCTCTACCTCCTGTATTTTAGATGTTGTGCTGGATTTCATTTTTGCTTTCTTAGATGCTTTGGGCACTTTGTCACTGTTGATCAGTGTCAAAGTGCGAGTGCTCCCTGTGTAAATTGTGTTTACAATTGGTTCTCCCTGATTGGCATATTTGATTTACTGGTAAGCCCCTAGTAAAGTGCACTGAAGTGTGACAGGGCCTGTAAATCAAATGCTACTATTAGGCCTGCATCACTGATTATGCCACCCACATGAGTAACCCTGAAAAGGTATCTCAGACCTGCCACTGCAGTGTCTGTGTGCAGTTTGATTAACTGCCATGTCGACCTGGCAAGTGCACCCACTTTCCAGGCCCTAACCTTCCCTTTTCTTGCATGTAAGGCACCCCTATTGTAGGCCCAAGGTACCCCCCATGGGCAGAGTGCAGTGTGTGTGTGAAAGGTAGGACATGTACTGGTGTGTGCGACATGTCCTGACAGTGAAATGCTGCCAATTTCGTTTTTCACTATTGAAAGGCTATCTTGCCCCATTAGATAGAATGGGAAATGATTTGTAACATCTTACAAGTATAACTTTCCATTGGGACAAGATAGAGGAATAAAGTTTTGGCTCGCTGAACTCAGAATTTAATAACACATCTTTTAGTAAGGATGTTTTTTAAATTGTGTGTTTGAAAATGCCACTTTTAGAAAGTATCCAAGAACAACACATATTCCAGTACTGATATCTGATCACACTCTTACTTCATGATCACACCACACATTTGATATGACCAATTATTTAATTTTTTGATATTTATTATTGTATTTTCAAAACATTTTTTCTTTTCAAAAATTATCAAAATATCAATACTCGTAGGTTAAAAGTAAAACAGCATTTTTGTTCTCAACGTTGTACACCATAAAGATACAAAGACATGAAAACATATATTGCAATATTCCAATACACCTAAAGTCATTAACAATGATAACATGTATGACAAAAAACACATATAAAGAAGCTCTGGTTTTGTAGTTTTACAAGACAATAACAAAAACAGAAAAAAAAGCGAAAATTAGACTAACACAGGGAAGCTCCTGGTAGTACGTACATGACACTTTCAACGTGCCATTTTGTTATATTGAAAAGGCCTGAAGTGATTCAAACTTGTCCAAACATGAGACAACAATTCCACGGTGTTCCCAACCCGGATTACACAAAAGTTGACGCACGACATCCCTATACTGCATCTCCCAAGATCCCATGCGATAATTCGCAAACGGGAAGTACCCGGTAGCACGTACAGAATTTATGAACTAATGACAGTGTTACCAATAATCGGTTACTTTGTAATATTATAACAAGCTGAAGTCATTAAAAACCCGCTTTAATACGACATAATAGCTTTGCACTGGCCCGACCCGGATTCAACTAAATTTGACCCGTAAGTAACTATCGGATAGAATTGGCTTAAAAAAACGGCATCTTGAATACGCAGAGGCACATCCAGCATTTGATAAGCACGGTCTTGAACGGCGCTCGTGGTGTTTGAAGGTATGAGGGCAGTTGTTTAAAAAACTGAGAGTGGTTTCCACGTGGTGAAACGGATATAGTTGTTTGGACGTGACACGAGTTGTTCAGATTTTCGCTGATAGTGGCTCCCGTTTCTCTCTTCTAGCCCGTGCTGTGGTGAAGTGACACAAATCACTAGGGGAGCATTAGCTGCTTTTTCCTGTGTAAGAAGAAAATGCTTATCAGAAGTAAGTGCTTGGGTCTGTTACTGCGTTAAAGGTTTTTTCAAAGTCGGGGAGTTGAATTCCGCTGAGTGTTGGTATTTATTTATTTTTTCAGTATCGTAGTAAAATAGGATGTGGGGGACCGTGGCTCAATCTAAGAGGATCTCCAATTCATTTATTTTGGAAACAAGAGGTAAATATGGTGTGGATGGTACATATGATGAATGATGTGAGTCATTTGGAGGATGGCTGTTAATACATGTTTTTGTGTTATTTTTGTTAGCTCGTTGTTGTTCTGAGTCCTGTGGAGAACCCGAATAAACGTATATGGGTTTGAAATATGTCAACTGTTGATCATTTCAAACAAGTGTTGTACTGGAGATTTGTACCAAGGTGGCTCATAATAAGGAAACCAAGTCTACATGAGTGAAAATATGGAATGAGCTGAATTGGAACACTGTTTGATTGTTGCTCATGCTTTTTCGAGTAACTAAGCAGGGCATTGTACTGCCAAGTAAAAGGGTTGCTGTGTTAGTCTAATTTTCGGGGTTTTTTGTTTTTGTTATTGTCTTGTAACATTATAGAACCAGAGTTAGTTAAAAAAAAATCTTCTTTATATGTGTTTTTTGTCATACATGTTAGTATTGTTAATGACTTTAGGTGTATTGGAATATTGCAATATATGTATTCATGTCTTTGTGTCTTTATGGTGCACAAAGTTGAGAACAAAAATGAGGTTTTAACCAACGAGTATTACTATTTTGATAATTTTTTTAAAGAATTTTTTTTAAATGTTTTGCAAATACAATACCAAATATCAAAAAATAAAATAATTGGTCATATCAAATGTGTGGTGTGATCATGAAGTAAGAGTGTGAACAGATATCAGTACTGACATATGTGTTGTTCTTGGATGTTTAATAGGCCTAGCCTTACTGATTATGGGCCATACCCCTTCTAGTTGTTCGACTTTTAGAAAGTAGGCATTTTCTTGTTTAACCATTCTGTGTGCCTCTGCCTGTTTGTGTATTGACTGTCTGGTTTTGGAGTGACAGGTGCTGGGTATGTGCATTCACTGTAGACAGCCACTGGGGGGGTTGAGGTGTGCCTGTCCCTTCCTGCATGACTCAGAGCTGAGCTGAATAGACCTTAGCTGGATTTAGAGTAGTGGGAGGAGATTTCCTTGCACCTGAATAGGGTTTGCCTCCCTTGCACAATGCTGTCTCCACTCCCTATGGTCATACTGCACCAGTGAGGACAGACTGGTTTGGACTGGGCTCAGAGACCCTTGCACAAAGAGAACAAAGCCATTTTGGGGTATAAGTATTAGACCTAAAACCCCAGAGATTTAGACTACTTCTGGAATCAAGAGGAACCTCTGTCAAGGAGAAAAGCTGAAGAGCTGTGAGGAGAACTACTGCCCCTTTGCTGTGTTCTGTGTGGGGTTGGCTTGCAGTTGCTGTTTCTGCCAAGGAGAAGACAAAGACTGGAACTTTGCTTTGAACCTACCTGAAGAAGATCTCCAAGGGCCTGTGTGTGCTGGCCTCCTGTTCCGAAGTCTCAGGGCCACAAATACTTCAGCCCCAGCTCCCCTGAACTCTGCTGCTGAGAGTTCTGACCTGCCAGGAGGTGCCTGTTCCAGTTCCGGGCCTATGGAGGTTGTGCTTGCTGCTGGGAGCTGGAAGAAACCTAAAAAAAATCGAGGCATCGCTCTTGTTGCGGCTGCTTTTCCAATGCAGCACTGCTGTGCAAGAAGAATCTCCACTCATCGCCGCGCCGCTGCCGAAACCGATGCGGCGCGTGTAGCAGCTGCAAGAACCGATGCATCGAGCGATCGCAGTTGAAGAAACCGACACAGCGCCGCTCGATGCCTCCGCATTGATCACCGACCGATTCCAGATTTCCATGCATAGTACCGTGCGGCAAGTTTTCCCAACTCATCACCCGCACACCAGAACCGTCTCAGAATCGATGCATCACTTTCCTCTACAGACTGGATACGACGCATCACTTTTCCTACCTGTAGAAGAACTGTAGCATCGCCTCCCCATGGTCTCAGGGACTGACGCATCTCTTTGTTTTTCGACGCTTCCCATCTCTGCGGCTGTTTGGCCTTGTGAATTTTGACGCATCTACAGGTACTTTGTGAGAAATCACGCATCCATAGTTTTCTATGGACCAAGTTGTTTGAAACCTTTCTAAAGTCATATTCTTAGTACATGTATGTTGGATTTCTGTCGATTTCGTCTTGTTGAGTTCAGATAAAGATACTTTATTCCTAAAAGGGAAGAACCATCCCCCTCACCTGATGGTTGAGAACGAAGGACCCTGTCTCTTCTTTGAGGATGAGACCCAGCGTGGGATGTCAGACTGCTGCGTGACGAAGATTCAGCACGCAGGACCCCATGTCAGCTTGGAAGGAATTCTCCTCTGATTTGCAGGGGAAATAAGGGTCTTACATACTAGAGTGGTTACTCCAGGGTTTCTTATAGAATCAATATGATTTGAAAACAATCATAAATGTTTTGAAAACAATCATTAATGTTTTTCCAAACAAATGTTAGTGTTAATGTTAATGCTAATGAGATTTGTAAAGCGCACTATTACCAAACGGTGTCCTGGCGCTGACCAATGATCGGACATTGAACAGATATCTTACCAGAAATCTGATGCACTAAAAAGCCATGTTTTCAACTCCTGTCTTAAATTTGAGAAGGGAGGTGGCGGATCGAATGGATAATGGCAGTATGTTCCAGATTGTTGCAGTTCCTAGGTAGAAACTTCTACTGCCCCAATTCTTTCTATTGAATTTTGGTACCACCATAAACCTCGAGTTAGATGACCTAAGTGTTCTGTTAGGTATGTACCATCTAAGTTTCTGGCCTAGATATCGTCGTCCTTGTTTATGCAAGGCTTTGTAAGCAAAGCACAAAGCCTTGAATTGGATCCCTCCTTCACTGATAACCAGTGCAACTGCTTGATGGTTTTCCTGACTGAAACATGTTTAGTGGTACAAGTTAAAACTCTGGCTGCTGTATTTTGCAGTACCTGAAGTTTCCTAAGGTGTTGAGCCCTGTGATTAAGATATAGACCATTACAATAATCTAGTCTTGCCAATACTAGAGCCAATATAACCAACTTTTAGATATTTTCTGGAATATATACTAGAATCTTTCAGATTTTTCTTAGAATAAAATAGATGGATGATGTCAAGGCATTAATCTGGATGGCAAAAGAAAGTTTGTTATCTATAATTATCCCAAGATTTTTGGCTTTTTTGACTGGCTCAGGCAGTTTGCCTAGATTCACTGGCCACCAACTAGGTGACCAGAAAGAGGGGTCATTACCAAAAAGCACTACCTCAGTTTTGTTACTGTTTAACTTTAAACCGTTAAAGCTCATGCAAAGCTTACTGCTGACATGCAATCATTAAATTGCTTACTAATGGTGTGGCATTGATCCGTGACTGCTACAACAATTTGAATATCGTCAGCGTAAGAAGTTAGAGTGAAGCCAAAAGATCTTACGACTGGAGCCAAAGCCGCAATCTATACATTAAAAAGAGTAGGGCTCATCGAGGAGCCCTGTGGTACTCCACATGGGAGCTGAAAAGAGTTAGACTTATACGAATACATAGCTACAAATTGTGTCCTTTCTTCCAGAAAAGATTCAAGCAAATGGGGAGCTGATCCCTGCACTCCTGTAGCTGCTAACCTCTCCACCAAGATGGTATGGTGGACAATGTCGAAGGCCGCCGACAGATCTAATAGAATGAGGGCAGCCTTCCCAACATTGTCCAGTGCTTCCCTGATTTCCTCAACCAATTTGATCAAGGCCGACTCGGTGCTGTATCTGGCTCTAAAGTCGTGTTGTGATTCATATAGCCATGTATGTGCATCGATATATTCCACAAGCTGTGTGTTCATGGCTCTCTCTATGAGTTTAGAGGGGAAAGGTAGTCGTGATATGGGACAGTAAATATTAACATCCTCTGGGTCTAAGTTAGTTTTTTTATAATAGGCCGAATTGAGGCTGTTTTCCACATCTTTGGGAATACTCCTGTCTTAAAGATAGAATTAAAAACTATTAACAGGTTATCCGCTACTACCTCTTGTGCCAATTTTACCACCGCCACTGGGCAGGGATCGGTCGGTGATCCTGATTTAGTTTTTGCCATTAGATCCATTACTTGTGCCTTGTCCATATCGACAAACTTTCGAAAACTTGGCTCCCCGACAGGTCGGACTGATACAAGCTCATTGTCGGGAGTAGATAATTTCTCCTTAGATCTAAGACTGCCTACTTCGTTGACGGTACTCTCTACTTTATGCACAAAGTGCATGCCGATCTTGTCGCACAGAGATTAAGTTGGTACAATCTCTGGAGTATGTGGAGAGGTAAGGGACAACACAGTTCTAAAAAGTTCCTTAGAGGAGTTCTTGGCGCTTTCTATTTTTTGGGAAAAGAATAAGGTTTTTTCGCTCCTTATAAGTTCTTGATTTTCCCTCAAGATTTGTTTATATTAATGTCTCTCTACGGAATCATAGGCTGATTTCCAGATACGTTCCTATTTTTTGTAGTTTAATTTGCTTTCCTTCAGTTTTTCTGAGTACCAAGGGGCCGTCGGACGACTACGCCACGAGCGTAGGGGGGCCAAGTGTGCTAAGGAAGAGACGTGTATGTCCAGCCATTCATTGTAAGAGCTAGCATTTTTATCTACACCTTTCCCGTACTCTGGCTGTGAGCTGGCTAAATTTACTTGCAGTTTCTGTTGATTGACCCTTTTCCAGTCCCTAACTGATCTGCTCCTTGCTACCCCAACAATTTGAAGGGCAGTTTCTATTAATCCGATGTTAAATAGGATAGGTGAATGGTCTGACCAGGTAAGCGGTAAAATGTTCTTTACTGAAATATGAGGGTTATTAGAAAAAATCCTGTCAAGCGTGTGACCTGCCCGATGTGATCATGCACATCTGGCTGTTGGCCAAGGATGAAAAAAGTGGTGAACCTTATACAGAATAATTATACTGTGTCTAAGGACATGTTTATGTATGTCAGGTGCAGGGATTATGATAGAATACCAAGAGCTTGGTGTCAAAGAGACAGAGGCAAGCTACTAGGTAAAAGGTCACCTTTTTAGAATCGTTATTGTCGTGTGAATGGGACAAATGTATGTAAAAAGGGGTATACATGACAAGACTAGCCTAAATGACATGAAACCCACTCCTCATCAAAGGTCAACAGGGTCGGCTAAATAATGATAAAGCTACGGCCATTAAAAGCATAAAAATCATTTATCATAAAAATACTAAAAGCATTTAAAAGCATGAAAAAATTTCCATAAAAGAAAGAGTAATTTTTTCTCCTAAAACGCATTCAAAAGGTCCTCTAAACTTGCATATGTGGTTATTATTACACTAAGCACCTTGAAAGCCATTACGCTCAGTTAGAGCAGAGAAGCAGAAAAATAAAACAAAGTCAGTTACAATCTTCACTTTTGTAAATGTTTATAAAAAAAATAAATGCCGAATAGTTCCCAGCACAGAAAAGGCCAGATTGTTTATGAACCCTGTGCCGAAGACTCGCTGAACATCGTATCCGCAGGTGGAAATCCCTCCAGCACTTCCAATATGATGTTGAGTGAGCAAAGATGGTCATCTCTGGTTCCCGCAGCAGCCACCGGGGAAGAATTAGATGTCTGCACGCCCGGAACCGATGCCTGTACCTCTGGAGCAGAGCCGATTTCCCTTCCAATAGGAGCGGAAGCATCCCTTGGAGGCTCTAGAAATGCTGTCATCAACATGGGAATACGCTGTGGACAACTGTACACGTGGGCCTGCATGGGCTCAAGGAGCACTTCGATGTCCGGTGGCGCAACCAATGGAAGTGTCAGACACCGGTCCAACACGCAGCCAAATCCGCAGAAGAGGCAACGGAACATAGGCAGGACACAGCCTAGCCAGACTGCTCTAAAAGACAGGAACCAATGCTCACTCAGCTCTCGAAGCAGAGGTGCAGTCAGGTAGAACATCATACGCTCACGACAACGTCGTTCCAGCAGTGTTCTCTCCATGGCTTGAGGGATTGAGAAGTCCAGTGCGAAGCAATAGGATTAAAATCAGGATGCGCTCTATCGATAGCAGGACCAAAGGAAGCCCTCCAAAACGCTTCCAAGTACGGAGTGTATGAAAGCTGGAATTACTCTGAAGATGGTCTGAAAGGTGGTTAAGAGACCTGATCCAATGCACTTAAATAAGTGTACAATCCCACTCGTATCAGATATGTTAAAGATACGATGAACCATTTCTCCGAAATGGATCGGGAAGTTCGTACGGACCAGGGCTTGTATCTCTGCTGAAGACCTTGCAACCTGGAGATCAAAAGTCTCTTGGGCTGAAGTTAAGGCCACAGTTTTTGAAACAACATGGCTTTCAGTCTGCTCAGCGAATCAAACCTTACACTGCAAACATTCAACAAAGGCCACAGTGGTGCCTCCCTAGCTATGCCAGCCATGGAAAGCAATACTTGCTTACAACAAACAACCCTGAGGTTTACTGTGACTAGATATGCGATGCCTGGCGCCATCCCGCAACAGCCTTGAACATTCAGCATTAAATAACTCCAATTCGAAAGTAACTCAAAAACTGGATGAATCACTTCAGCTAGGGAGCCTTTCAAGTAGCAAGATAAGTTTGCCTTTGAAGCATTACACGCTCCGTGAAGCGAGACCTCCTTACACACTAAAGATCCACTTAAAGTCTTCTCACAGTCTGTTCCACTTAAGAAAACGTCAGTGTTCTTATTTCTACACCTATATCTGTATGGTAACTCCCAGGTTTCCTGTATGTACCCTTCACCCAACGCTTCATACCTGCCTGCTTGGATGTAGCTAAGGCAGTATTGGAACTGGAATGTTGTGATTGGCAGTGTGATGTAGACATGAATTAACCATTCCGTAGACGGTGACTCTGCTACTGTAAAAGGTAACTTTTCTAATTTTTCAATGAGCAGCATGGTGTACTACGCATCTCTGCGTGCCATGGTCAACTGTCTGTCGGTCAGATTATAAGCCGAAAACAGATTTGAGCCGTTAACGTACTCCCATGGCATGTGGCCAGAACGCATCAATTCTAGCGTCCAGCTCAAAAGCAAAATGGAGCGCAATTGCGATTGCCCATGTTGTAAAATAGACAAATCTTGCTCCATTGTCAATTGCTGAGGACACAATGTTGCCCAGTGAATAAATAAGCGAAGAAAGCCATGGCATTTTCTAGTTTAATCCTATCAATCTCTGGTAATCTCTCAGCAGCATCCTGTTGGGAGACTTTCCACAGTTCATTGTAGATGGCATATAGGAAGCATTTTTTACGCAGTTTCTTGGGACCTAGCAAGAAATCCCTAAGATCCATGTTGCCAGCTAGAAAGGACAAGTGTTGTTTTGACTGTAATAGTGTTGAGGATTTTAGCCATTCTAGGCACAACTTCCCAACACTATAAGAAGTCACTACCCCTGGGTCGTCTGTGTGTACATAGCGCGGGTCGGGCCTATGGATACTAAAACCTTCGGTGGTACCCTTGACTCTTGACTGACACCTATTTGTGTTGATAGGCCAAACCCACAATCCCTTCCAATTGGGAGCTGATGAATTGTATGTACCATTCTGTATCATTTTACCCATCATCTCCTCACTTATCACTGTGTCATTCAATAAACCTTCAATAGGTGTGGGTAAAGGGATGCGTGGTGTTTTCAGGTCTTTTATTTTTGCAAACCCGTAGCAGGTAGTCTGTTGCACTGTTCTGTTCAGGAATATTATCTGTAATTGTATGAGGCAAGCTCTAAATAAAGCCTCAGATCCCTGAACCTTCCATTCTTTTGTCCCCCAGATGGATTTTGTGTCTATTGTGTCCCTCCAATAGTTGAAACCTTGTATAGACAGTTGGGAGATAAAAGGTGCTGAATATATAAGCTTGGTGTTCGTCAGCATAATTTTCTTCGCAGTTGCATTCGTTCGCGTAAGCTTATAATATTATGACATTGGGTCAGATGTATTGAACCCTGAAAAGTATGCACATGTCTGTGCGAATGTGGCAGAACTACCTTTCGGTGGTGTTGGGCAATGTTCCCATTGATGGTAAGTGTTAACAGTGTGTGGGACACTCGCTTTGTGCAAAAAGTGATGACCATAGTGCTGGTAACAATATATACTGTTGAAGTCAGGTGTATCTTCATACAATTTCCTGTAAGAAAATGCAGCACATTGTTCTAAATCTGAGAGTATAGTATTTGCAGTCTCAATGTCTCAACCATCAGAGAGTGTACTCGGGGTAATGAAATCATTCAATGAAATTTGAAATACATGTGGAATTTTCAAATGTTCAGAAGGACCAAATACATCATATGAAACTCTATCCCAAACTATACCATCCAGTAATGGAACTGCTGTAATGTTCACGGTGTGATGACATGTGGTTTCAGGACCAAGTTCACAGGTTGTTTTGCAGAGCGTTGTGGGAGGTAATGTCCATTCAGTAGTAGGAAAAAGACAGGTGCTATGCCAATCCAAATTAACAGGAACAGGATCCCTAATGCAAACCAAAGATGCAGCCAAGGGGACACAAAGTAAGTCTTTTTCAGCCAGAGATAGAATTGTCGAAATTGTTCTTTTTTCGAAATGGGTCCATGATCTTTTCTCTGACCAGGTCCCCAATCTTCGGGACCCAGACAGGCCTTGCCGGAACCGGTTTCACTTCCCCAGTGGCGGTGCGTTTTACTTGGATGTTGCTTTGTCATGCCTGGAATTCATTAAGTTCCTGTAAAACAGCCAAACGATCATTCAATTCAAATGGTTTTACATCCGCCACTGTGCTGGCACAATCGAGGTCAGGTACCCATATTCTTGTCCAAAAAAAGGATCTCATAGGGGTTACGTCCTCCCAAGGATTTTCTTGGCATATTGTTTAATGCCCTCTGGACTCCAAATAGGTGATTGACCCAACTACCGCCAGCACCTAATACCCTTGCTGTTAAGGATTGCTTTAGGTTCCGGTTTTTCCTCTCCACCACCGAATTTCCCTCGGAATGGTAGGGGGAGGAGTACCGCAAGGCCAACCCATACCCTCCATGGCTTCTTTGTAAGCCCGTGAGCTAAAGACAGGGCCACGGTCGAAATGTAATGTGCCAATTACGTATGTCCCGATGAAGACTCGCAAATACTTTATAACAGTTCGAGCATCAGCCGAGCGCTGAGGCCAAACACATAGAAATATAGAGCATGAATCTACTGCCACCAAGATGTACTTGCAAGCTCTGTCTGAATTGTAGTGGCTGCAGTGATCCAAATAGAAACATGCGAGAGGTCTGTCTAAAATGAGTAATGGTGTTTGTGGTGGCCGTGCTACGGTGGAACCTTTCATCTGCTGACAGATGTCCCACTTTAAGACATAAGCCTTCATTTCTTTAGACAAACTTGGCCACCAGAATCGCCGCTTCAGTAATGAAATTGTAGTAGTGACTCCTGCGTGTGCAGAGCCCAGACCCTCGTGTGCAGCTCGAATTAAGACTAATCTGCGATCCATGTTTGGTATCACTCTATCCCCCACTCCTGGAATTTGAGCATATGGTGTGTTTTGCACATCTAATTTACAGGAATATTTGAGTGGAAAGCCTTTCGGGACGGCAGAGCCATTCTTTGCGGCGTTGACAGCTATCAGTATTTCTCCTTCTATACTTGTGCTAGTGATTGAAGCAATGGCAGCAGTTTGCACTGTCGCCTTGGCGGCTTTATCAGCCAGTGAATTCCCTTCAATGTGTACACCCACACGCTGATGACTCAAGGTTTGAATAACTTGAACCAGTTGCAGGCATGCTTTCAGCTTTGCCACTTGTTCCCATAACAATTTATGTTTAATTGTGCAACCCTTGGAATCTCTAAACCCATTCTGGCCCCAGTAGTGAAGATATTCATTGTAAGACTGCACACAGTAGACTGAATTGCACACTATCAGTGTGGGGAATTCCCGATCCGTATACTGTAGTGCTAGTATCAGGGCTTTCAGCTCTGCCAGCTGTATTTTACAATCTCCTAGAGATTGTGTAGAAGAATTGTTGGGATGGAACTTACCATCCCGCATACGCCCCTTCACTATAGCACATGCTGCGCTATACTGCTGTGTACTTCCTATGGCAGGCTGAGCGGAACCATCAGTATAAATGATGTATTCATATCTTTCTAGAGGCAAGATTTAATTCAGGAGAGGGTATTCTTGTGCGTACTGCAGGAACGCTTGTGTTTTTAATGTAGAATCATATTTGTAATCTACTAGCCTCTAGCCCATTGTATCCATCACGGATGCAGTGCTTTTGCATTTGGAATGCTCGCTTTGGTAACAGCTTCTAAAGTTGGTACTGGGGTGACAACTATTATGCGTTTCTACTGTGCTAGTGCTCTTTCTCTTACTACAGAGTCTGTACTGCAGTCAATATTTTTTCAGTTGCCGCAAATTGCTTTTCAGCATTTGTGTATACATGTGATTTGTATGCAATTGGGACTGAATCCCCTTCATTGAAAGTGATGTATGTATATCCTGATAAACACGGGACCACCCGGATCAACAAGTTGGTAAAATTCACACGTGTGTGCAAATGTTTTGATGCTATCATGTTTTGATGCTATCATGAACAGAACGTAGAGTATCTGTGTGTTGCTGTGTCCACTGATGTGCTGTGATTTCAGGTCTGATTAAATCGTAGAAAGGTTTTACTCTTTCCGCGTAATCTAGAATGTATGTTCAGCCAAAATTTAGAAATCCTAATATGGATTGCAAACCTTTGAGAGTCTTTGGAGGTTAGAGCAGCACGCATTTCTCTAAAGCCATTCTCTTGCCTTCACTTGAGAGCTCATATCCCAAAAATAGGACATTGAGCTGGGCAATTTTGATTTTTTAAATTAAATTTGTAGCCAAAATTGGCGAATCCCACAATTATGTTGTTCAACCTGCACAAGTGTTCAAGTAATTCATCGTCCGTTAGATAGATGTCATCTACATAGGACACAGCCTCCTCATCATATGTTTATAATATTTCTGACACTCTTGCCGAGCATAGCCCCGGGCTGTTTTATACCCCTGAGGCAAACGACAAAAATTTCGCTGAGTGCCTAGGGCAGAGAATGCTGTCAAATATCTGCTTTCTGGAGCTATATTTTGGCAGAAGAATCCATTTGAGATATCTAATGTTGTTTTATAGTTCTATCACACAATGGTATTTATTAATGCGGCACTATGTGCGTTTTGAACTGCAAATGTTCATGTGCATGTGTTAAAATGTTGGTAATCTAAAACTAGACAATATGTGTTGTCAGGTTTCATTACTGGAAACAAAGGATTGTTCATCGGGGAGGTGCAAGTCTCAATCGCACCTTGGTATTCAAGTTGGTCTAAGATTGCTTTGACCTGTCTTTTTGCATTTTTTTTTATAGGATACTGTCTCTGTGGATTTGGAGAAGATTTTAATGGTATTTCGTGGAGAAAAAACTCCATGTCCCATCCTACATGGTTGCGGTATAATGCCGGAGCTAGCGCTAGAGCCCACTCCTGCACGTATGAATGTTTTAAAGATTCTGGATCAAGGTCGGAGAAAGCAGGCAAAATGACGCTTTCCCCTCTTGGGCAATCCATCACAAACTCAGGCGGCCAATCTTGTTCTGCTAGCAGGATGTCATATCCATATGTTAAGTTCTGCCAAAAGAGACCTTTTACCTTTCTTGAGATGTCCCCCACTATTTTGAGTGTAATTTTGTGTAATGGATGTGGGACACTAACTCTCGTATCAGGTGTTTCCACCGTGATTTGTTCATTCAATACTGCTGTCACCAGAAAATCCTTCAGGTTCTGGCGAGCTATTGTTACTTCTGCCGCACTGTCTAGCATCGTCAGAGCCCATTCCCCGTTCAGAAGCTGAGTCCTTAGTAACCTGGGCATGACTAATTTTTAAGCCAGCTACTTTCTTCTTTTTGAATTGAATTTTGCTTTAGATTGTTCTTCCTGTTTGATAATGTAATCTAAATTTTGATGTATAAATCCCTGATTTGATGTATAAATCCCTGATTGATTGATTGATTGATTGATTGATGTGTTTCCCTTTTTGTCTTTGGTTGATCTTCAGTCTTTTGCTCTAATTGCCCGTCCCTCTCTGAGTTTTTTGATGAATTCTGAAAGGACTGAAAGGAACGTGTATCAGTGCCCTGATACCTTTCAGGTTTCCTAATGTTATCACGATTCCTAAGGTTATATCTCTTTTCAGAGGACTCCCGTTGGGGAGACCCACTTCTTGATCGTGAATTCTTTTCTGTGTTGTTATTTTTAGATTGTTTGTTCTCCTATTTCTTTTTAGAAGAAGCCGGTGCTTGCTTCAAGTTGTCCTTGCTGGGACTACCCGCCATTTGTGGCTTCTCTGCTTTGATTTCCAAATTATCTCTGCCTAATGCAGCATAGGTTTCTTCAATAATTTTTGTTATTCTTGCTCGTTATTTATAGGTGCTATTTTCCTTAGGCGGCTGTGTATGGCCACTGCTGCTGCCTCCCCCTTTATGTTGCTCAGCATTATTGCAGAGACTTGGGCAAAGTTATCCATCAGTTTCATGCCCAAGTCCAGGGCAGGACCTGCCCCATACTCATTCTGTATCTATTTCAATACCTCTGGATCAACTGCTATGGAAGGGGTACCGTGTATTCTGATGTAAACAGCAGCAATGATTGTTCCCCAAGTGCCTGGTGGAACACAGACCAGGCACTGACAGTGCATTAATTAATTAATTAATTAATTAATTAATTAATTTTGGCACATTCCTATATAGCACATTCAACCCTGAGGTACCACATGTTTTACATGGAACAAGTGAAGGCATGCTACAGCTTATATCAAGATTGATGGTAGAAAATGAATTCAACCTGCGCAAGCACATACTAGTTCAGTTAGTTTGGTTCCAGGATGAACCATGATGAGGCAATAAGCTGAGAAAGTGAAGGGTTAATGGATGAAAGCGCTGAGGAGAGGATTTGAGAAAAATCAGGATTGAAGTAACAACCAAGAATAGGAAGGCTGGCTTGAGGATGACAGACAAAAGTATAAGACATAAGTAGAGAAGTAAGATACTCAATTTTAGGTACAAAATTGAAAGAGATGAAGAAACCGACAGCTGAGGAGGGAGTTTCCATTGGAATTGGTGAGTTTTCACCTATGCTGTGGTAGAGGGGTACATCTGATAGATATGATCTACCTCTGATAGCATCTCATATTTGTTGCCATTTGAATCTCTGATTCCAGCCATGGTCTGTATTCTTCTAGCTCAGGCTCAATCACATGAGCCCAGTTAAAATAGTGATATAGCTCAAGTAGCACAATATTTAGGGCAGATATTTGATAATATGTTTGCAGAAGGGTTGTTTCCTTCTCCCTGGAAACTAGCCTCAAGTCTCCCCCTACTAAAAAAAGATAATTTGAACACCCAGGACCCAAATAACTATCGTCCAATATCAAGACTTCCTTTGGCCGCCAAGCTGGTAGAAAGAGTAATGAATCAACATCTCTCTGAATACTTAGAGGTAAACTCTCTGCTGGACGACACACAACATGGTTTTAGAAAAAACCACAGCACAGAGTCTGCCCTGGTGGTAGCAACAGAGGACATACGAGAAATACTCAATAGGGGGGGGGCAGTAGCGCTGATTCTGCTGGACCTTTCCGCAGCTTTTGATACGGTCAGCCATGAGATCTTGGCTGACCGTATGCACAGTCTGGGGATAGAGGGAACAGCCTTTGACCTCCTGCAATCTTTCCTGGCAAAAAGACAAAACAACGTGACGATGGGCAAGTTTGTCTCCAGGTCTTTTTCCCTGCCCTGTGGAGTGGCACTAAGCCCAACCCTATTTAATCTTTACGTTAAGCCACTTGCGCCAATCATTAAAAATGTTGGTTTCTCCCTGGCGTCATATGCTGATGACACCCAAATTGCGGTATCATTGGCAAATCCTGAAAGTAATCTGGGTGCGGATTTCAGCTAATGTATGAGTAAGGTGAGTAACTGGATGGATCACAATTGCCTTAAACTAAATGCCAAAAAAACTGAGGTCATCATATTTGGCAATAATCCTTTTTTCTGAACACCGGACTGGTGGCCACCAGAGCTGGACTCACTACCTGAACCCTCAAATAAAGTAAGAGATTTAGGTTTCTTGGTAGACAAAGAATTGAAATTCAAGGACCAAGTAAACAAAATAACTTTGGCCACTTTTTGCCCTCTGAACTTTTAAAAACAGTAACAATGGCATTGGTTCTCACAAGGATTGATTACTCTAACAGTCTGTATCTTACTCTTGCAACAGGTCTTCTTAAGAGGCTTCAGACACTGCAAAACACTGTGGCCCGTTTTCTTTTTAAAATTCCGAAATACGAGTTGGCCAGAGGAGCCATCAGGAAATTACACTGGCTGCCAGTCAAGCAACGCTGTAGCTTCAAGTCTCTCTGTCTGGCCTATAAATCACTGCACGGACTCGGGCCAGACCATTTTAAGAAAAAATGTAAATGGTATATCTAAGCAAGGACACTTCGTTCAGGCTCTGCTAGGAACCTGACTGTCTCCCCATTCAGGAAAACTACCTGGGGTGGAAAGAGCTTCTTTAGGGCCACTGCCATGCTCAGGAACAGTCTCCACTGACACTAAAAGCTGCCCCCTCTCTACTCTCCTTCAGAAAAGCCTTAAAGACCTGGCTTTTCACACAGAAGTAGAAGATATTGACGCACCCGCTTGATCCACCAATGATATTGCTGCAGCCTAAATCAGACTTCGACAGCGCCAAGACGCCTCAGGGCATGAGTTCGCGCTTTATAAGTCATATTTACATTACATTATTTACATTACATTTACTTCCACATCTCAGTACATTTCCTGTTAACATAAGGATGGCCTGCCACTTTCAATCATAAATAGGGTGTCACTGAGTTGTATTAAACTGTAATACATATCATATATTAAATTTACTTTAGTAGTAGCCAGTCACATTTGTTTGCAGCTGTAAGGGTTGTAATAGGCTAATTTTACCCAATAACATAAAGTCTCATGAATTATGCGCCACACAAAAAGCTGGCAGCAATGCTGCAGCAGCAGTTCATCTAAAAGGAACAAAAACTATAAGTATACATTAATTTCCCAGGCCTATGCACATACATCAACTTCAAATGTGTCTAGTAATTTACTATAGGAGTTTTGTAATGCTGTAATGTAGTGTTTTACCATCTAGTTATATTAGAACATCAGGTATGTGTTGTGCACTGTACATTAGATTTTGGAATTTGACCCGTCTTGAAAGGGTTGCCAGTGGTGGGCCTTTAAGGCAAGTACTGTGTGTTCTAGCCTTTTAAGGTTGGTGTTCAGTCTGTGTGCCTAATTTTGCATGATTAGCTGTCTGGTAATGATTTTTATGATCACCACTAGCGGTGGGCATAACTTGCGCAATTCTATCTGGCATAGTTACTCATAATTACTGCAACATTATTCATAATTAAGTGTATTTATCTGAAAAGCTAATCTCGCACTTAGCACTGTTTTCTTAGAGCAAAATGCACCCTGGCGTCCAAAATGGGCCCGGTGATGCATTTTGAGCTAAGGAAATAGCACTAAATGCTACAGGATAGGAACAGCAGAAGCGAGCAGCTGCTCGCTCTCTCTTAGTTCATTGTTCCTGTGCTCCTGCGGTAGCATTTTCCCCCCAAATTACTCTTAATCACCCAAGCTGGCCTTAACGCATAATTTCGCATCACAAGAGTAATGCGTAATTAATGAAATTACTCTGATTACTCTAGTGTAATTTAAATTTCACCCAGACCTAATCTTCACCTTTGCTATGCAGAGAAATAGAGTACCCAAGATACCAAATTTCTGACATCACTGCCAGCTTCACATTTTATGCCATTAACATGCTCTTGTATTCTTCAAGCACCAATTGGAGTCCACACACATACTTCCTGATAGTTTATAACAAACAAATGTGGTGACATAGACAGTGTACTTTCTGTCAAATTCTGTGTGTCAAAATACTATGCTTTATAAATGACATTCAGCAAGAGTACATTATTTATTTATTTATTTATTTAGGTTTTATAAGGCGCACAGCTACCCAAAGGTTTCCCGGCGCCACCTTGCAGGTTGCCAAAAGAGGAAGGGGAAGCCTATTGATCAAAAAGCCAGGTTTTCAGAGATCCACGAAAATGGGTATAGCAAGTCTAGGTCCTAAGTGCAAGAGGAAGGGAATTTCACATAGTGGGACCCAAGCAGGAAAAAGAGCGACCACCCATCCGGGACAATCTGTGCCTAGGGACCATAAAATTAGCTTGATTAGCTGAGCGAAGGGGACGGTAATTACAATCTGCTCAAGGGTGTTTACCTTCTTCTGCTCATATAGACTTGGTGCCATGTAGCCTGCCCAAACTGCTTCCCTTCAATGTGGTTTATATGAGAGCACACGCTCAAGTCATTGGGTAAGCAGCAGTTTAATAGCCATACCCAGCTTGTGGACCATCAAATAGCTATGTTAGTCTCATTAGTTTCAATTCTAAGGGGCTTATTTACAAGCCCATTGCGCCGCCGGTGTGCCACTTTTTCTGTTTGCACTGGCGGCACAGTGTGCCTCCCCATATTTACAAGGCCACGTAAAGCCACCCTGTGTAGCTTTTTATGGCCTTGTAAAATATGGCCCCCTTTCACGCATTACTCTGCGTGAAAGGGGCTCTCCATAAGTGTTGCTGTGGGTTTTCCCACACAACATCCATGGAGCCTCATGCATTCCCAGATTTGCAAGGTTTTGTAAACCTGGGAGTGCTTCATAGTCCTACGGGGAGGCGTAAGGGAGGCGCAACGAGGAGAAATACCTTTATTTCTCCTTGTTTTCCCCTTTTACATGTGTGCTGCATTCTGTGGCACACATGGAAAGAGGAAAACATCTCTTGTGATTGTTTTTTTTGCTGGAAGGTGTCCCTTCCTGCACAAAAACAATCACCCCTGCAATGCAGACACCCATGGTAACCCATTATGCACTAGCACAGGGAAAAAAGGCAGGAATGTGTAGATACAGCACATTCCTGCCCTTTTCTTTTGACGCAAGGCATCGTAGCAGGAAGGCTTGCTGCACTTCCGTGCGTCACAATATTGTAAATGAGGCCAAAAAGTTCATGCAGCTTGTGACAAGCACATTGATGTCAAAAATGCAAGATTAAAAAGTTGAAAGACAAAGAGCTGAAGAGAGTGTACTGTCATCCATCAGGTGAGCTATTCCCAGCTGGGAGATGGGGACGGAGGAAGAGGAGCGGCTGACGTGGTATAAAGTAGGAGCTGTTTTCTTTCTCAGCCAGCCAGACTCGGCTGGCAGCTCAGGCAGTTATTAAGAACAAATACTGGAGAGCACAGACATATTAAAAAATAATGAAAATAAATATATACACTGTGTCATCAAGGCGTTTGTACTTTTTGTGCACTGCACTCCTAGAAATATGACTTTTCCAAAACAGCAACGAAGAGTTTGTGCATGGGACGTTATGTATGTCTCTGAATGCGTTTGTAGTTGGACCTCCCCAAACATATGTTAGTTTATTTAAATGTAAAATTTATTAAATACAATTGCTTTAGATTTTTTAGATTTATAAGAACTTATTTTATATGTTTATAATTTAATATACAGATTTATTAGAAAAGATATTTAATTTTATGTTTTAGATGAATAGTAGTTCACAAAATTGTTTACATTTGTTAATGATCTAAGGGGCCCATTACGATACCCGGCGTAAAAAAATCCGCCAGGCATGGAAGCGGCAAAAATCCGCCCGCACACACCGTCTGAACACCGACCATGCCATTACGATTACACAAACCGAAAACCGCCATCGGCGGAAAAATCACACAAGATACCGCCCGCCATCGTCCGAGTCGGAGTCAAACCGCCCGCCGGACGGAAACACGCACGACAACACAAAACCGACCGCCCTCACGCCCGACACACCGCACGTGAGATTACGATCGCACCGCCATGAGCGCGGGAAAACTACAAATATACCGCACGCCAGCGCAAACAACGCCGATGAGAATCGACATGGCAGAAGCCATGGCGCCCACGTCCCTGCACAGAAACCATCCGCTGACAAAAACAATCGCACACAACATGGCCAACAAGTCCACACAGCAAGGCACGCACAAATACACAAGCACAGTACACATCCCGAAAACACCCCCTGGACAAACAAAAACTACAAAGGCCAGAACCCCAGACACAACACACCTGAAAACAACAGACCATGAGGACACACCCACATAGGTAAGTAAAAAAGCAGCACTCCCACAGACCACAACCCCTTGCAACATTGCAAACTAGAGAGGAGAGGAGAGGACACAGTGACACAGCAAGGACAGCAGCACACCACAGAAACGCACACATCACAACGACCACCACCACCACCACCAAACACCGGCACCACAAACCCCCTGCACATTACACAACACACACCGCACCAGCACCACAAACACCATGGCACCACAAAGAATGCCCAAGTTCACGCCCATGGAGCTGACGGTCATGGTCGACGAGATCATCAAGGTGCACCCACAAATCTATGGGAACCTGGTCCAGCACACACCACTAGCCACCAGAAAGAGAATGTGGAACCGGATCGTAGACCAGGTCAATGCAGTCGGGACCTTGCCCAGGAACAGAGTCGAAATAAACAAACAGTGGAATGACGTCAAGAGCCTGGTCAAGAAGAAGGAGAGCAAGAACAGAGAGCTGGCTGCCGTCACTGGCGGAGGGAATCCCGCGCTCTTCAAGACCTTCAAAGCGTGGGAGGAGAAGGTGCGAGTCATCATACATCCCGAGATCCTCGCCGGATTAGCAGGGGAGTGGAGGCTGGTAAGTACAAACTAATGTATACCAGCACACCGCTATGTACTCACATGCACTACCACCATGCCACAGCTCCCAGGGACAAACACCCCCATGTCCAGCACACAATACACAACACATCACACACACATGCAACAGACACCACCACACACAGCCCAAACCGAACAACTGTAAGATGCGTGGGGACATGTGTACACTCAGCCAGCCACGTAACCACCAACAGGTCCCCAAATATGCCAGAAGCGCCACAACGAGCACCCACCACACCCATGTGTCCGCCATAGCTGCACTAACCGACAAGTAACAGGTAAGTGGCAGGAACACAAAGTGCAGTGGGTGGGAGGGTGGACAGCCCAAGTACAAAACACACCAGGCCCCTAGTCCCACAGCACAGCAAGGAGGAGCATCCCCCACACCCCACAGCCACGTGTCAGCCACCGCAGTGCACAACGAAGCCGAAAGGTAGACATCACGGTCCACAGCAATCGGTGTCAGTGGGTGTCCAGCCACCACCACGACCCACAACACCCCCCACCCCCACAGACCTGCAACATGGAGCACCCCCGCTTAGAACCATGTGGCATCCAGTACAGTGCACGCACGAACAACCTGCAGGTGGGAAACTGGACAGGGCTGGATTACTGGAGGCATGAGGACCGTAACACGACCAACACATGGGACATGTCACGTAGCAGACGAACACGCAGCACCGCCCACCGTCACGAACAAGTGAACAATGTGCACACGGACATGAACCACAGACTCACACCCCACATGACCCATCACAAACACAGCAACACCCAAGGAGCCACGTCTGCATGCACAAGCCACACTGAATATAGTACCACACGGCAGCCACTGTACAACCCATCACACACAACCGAAACACCATTGAAGTCCTGTCCATGTAGCCCCTACTGCCTGTCAACCACACACCCCACAACTACGCCTATGTAAGACAAACAACACTAGACGCAACAGAGCGGAACAACATAAATGCACACGAACACCACTGAACCCATCAAACACACAGACACACCATGCACATACAACATACCATCCATCCCATCCGTCAGCCCCAGTCTCATGAAAGGCATGTCATCCGCACAGCTGCCACACATACAGCAGTCACGCTAAGATACATGCCCATGACCAACCATGTGCCAGAAGTCAATGAAGCGCACGACACACTGTGAGCAACAACACACAACATGGGCCACACCCCCGAGCACTGCAGTGATGCACATGGCACAGGGCAGCACGCACACCAAGGAGATGGGACTACTGCAATACGTTGGCTGGCACACAACCATCACTCACTCATAACGATGCGTCCAATGCCATGTCCAGTAATCACAACAGACAGCAAATATGCAGGCCATGTCAAGCATGCACACACCTCAAACCATGCACTATCATGCAGCCACAACACATGTCACGTTCGGCACCCATGGCTCACAGCATGTACCCCAAAAGCATATTCCATCCCAAATGCGAATCTGGGGCATGGCCCCCATGTTGCCATATGCGTTCCTAAGCGTCCCATCTGAACACCAAAAGCAAAGTACAAACCAGACCCAGGATGGGCCAGGAGCCCGCATACACCAGAGTCACAATAAGTAGGGGCACAGCAACACACCCATCGGCATGGCCAATCCGTCCCATGCCACATGTGCACAGCACACAGTCCCATTGTCAAGCACACACAACTACAAATGCTACAGCCACACACACGCCTCCGGGAAACCCATGTACGAGATTGCACGAACTGTTAATGTCAGACGACAAATACATACTTCGCCAGGTGCAACACAATAACAAATCTCATTCTCTCCACAGGTGACAAACTGCTGGATGCTGGGGATGGAGACAGCAGCCAGCACAGCCAGCCTACAAGCCCCCAACGAGGACACACGGATGTGGAGGATCTGTCCTCCTCTTCGGACACGGACCACCAAGCAGGCCCATCTGGTGTGGCAGGACCCCTCCTACCCACCAACCCATCATCCAGGGCTGCTGAACATTCCCAGCCCCCTGCTGCCACTGTCGTTGCGGCCACACCCACGGTCATTGCGGCCACACCCACGGTCATTGCGGCCACACCCACGGTCATTGCGGCCACTACCATTTCCGCAACCGCCACCATCGCCGCACCGACCACCACCGCCGCCACCACCACCACGTCTTCGCTGGCACCAGCCCCAGCGCAGGTGGTGGCCCGGCCGACTGGATCCACCCTGGGAGCCACAGCGAGGACCGTGGTGAGCAATGTGGCTAGTGGGCAGGCCGGTGGCAGCAGTACTGGTAGGAGGAGCAGGGTCAGGGAAACGCAAGTCTCCCCTGGGAGCCATGCCCTGCCTCAAATGGCCAGAGTCCTTGGGGCCTATGAAGAGGCCCAAGAACAATGGGTCAGGTCTGCTTCAGACACGTGGGAGGTGCTGGGGGTGCTGAGGTCCATGGACGCCCGTATGGGCCAACTCGTGGACCTCATGGGCCAGCTGGAGGTGGCGGTGAGGTCACAGCCAGGGACAGCAGCTCCCCCTCCGCCACCACCTGCCGGGGCGCAGGGTCGAGCAGCAGTGTCCAGTTCCCCTGCGTCCACAGCCAGTGAGAACACCTCAACCACCAGCATGTCGCAAGCAGGCACCCCCCCTCGCAAACGTGGAAGGGGCCGTCCGAAGTGGAAACAGATCTCCCGGGTGGACTTCGCACGCTCCAGACGCAAGTGAGGCAGCCAGCCAGCCTTCCTTGACCACCCACTGCATTGACTTGGACTACGATCCCACTCCACACAGCCATCTGGATGGCATGTGTGTGTTGGACTATGGACATAGAACCAGTGGGTACACCCTGAGCATCACGCAGCCATGACCGACAGCTCATTGTCACTGCACGCACCACTTATGTCATCACCTCACACACAATCACATGTCACAGTTTGAAATAAATGCACCTCTTACACAAACTGCTGTTTGTGCCCTGTTTTTTATTTGTACGGAATACAACGGCCACCTTGGGCGGAAAGGCACCTGATGCGTGGCATGGCAATGGAACCGGAGGGCCTGTAGGGACCTAGGGGTGGGAGACAGAACAGGAGCACATTCAATGAGTGTGTCACACACCCATCACACAGTACATGTCAACAACTACAAGCAATGTACACACATCGCACAGAGCAATAGGGCACAATGCCACAGCCACCAACAGTGGCATACTACCCTGGCCATGGAGCGTTGACACACAGCACGCAGTGAACAAACGGCCACCCTGACACAGCACACACACACCTGCACAGACACAGCCACATCAGCCGTCGTACATGGACACTCACCGTCAAGGGAAGTAGTGGGCGATGAGCTGCTGCCGCACATTACCAGCTTCCTCCTCTCCGCTGTCCTCCTCACTCGAGCTGTCCTGGTCTGCGGGCTGGGGCCCTGGTTGATCTCCGTCATCCACGATGAGGGGGATCTGCTTCCGAATGGCCAGATTGTGCAGCATGCAGCACGCCACCACTATCTGGCACACCTTCTGTGGGGAGTACGCCAGCGCACCCCGGTGCGGTCCAGGCACCTGAACCTGGACTTGAGGAGGCCAAAGGTACGCTCGACCACACGTCTGGTCCTCCCATGTGCCTCATTGTAGCGATCGTCTGCTGGGGTGCGAGGATTCCTCAATGGACTTAGCAGCCATGCCCCATTCGGGTACGCAGAGTCACCTGGGTGTGAGGGACACAGAGAACCGTTGCTATTCCAACTGGACAGGGGACAGCATCGCACAACCAGCACGCTACACCACTCCACATACTCACCGACAATACAGCCACGATCCTGTTGCAGATTGGACATCAGTCGTGGCAAGATGCTGTTGCGCATTATGTGTGCGTCATGGGCCGAGCCTGGGAACTTTGCACACACGTGGGTGATCACCATGTCCGCAAGGCACACCACTTGCACATTCAGGGAGTGCGTGTGCTTCCTGTTGCGGTACAGGTGCTCAGTGGCCTGTGGTGGAACAAGGCCAACATGTGTGCAGTCAATGGCTCCAACGACGTGTGGGATTCTGCCAAGGGCATAGAATGCACCCTTCACTGCCGCCAATTCACGAGCCCTGGGGAAGCAGATGTACCTGTTTCGGTACAGCATTATGGCTGCCAGTACATCCCTCAGCACCTTGCTGAACATGGGCTGGGACATCCCTCCTCCACTGCCCACTGTGTGCTGGAATGACCCAGTGGCGAAGAAATACATGGCGGCCATCACCTTAGCCGTGGGGGTGACAGCTGTCGGATACACCCTGCGGGGACGGAGATGGGGTTCCAACATGGCACACAGTCGATGCAGGGTTGGCCTGTCCAGCCGAAACTTCCTAATGACCTCTGTATCGTCCATGTCCGCCAGCAATTGGTATGGGCGGTCAATGTTCGGTCTCCGCCTAGGGAAAATGGCAGTGGACACATGTCAAAGCAACACAACACATAGCAATTTCGCATACACATCACTGACATGACTGAGCAAGCACATGAGCCACAGCCCAGCTGTCAAGCTGGGACGGCACGGCCACAATACACTTACACAGGTCTCCCAACAATGGCAATGGCTAGTGATACAAACCACTGCCATGTGCATGCACATGGGGATCTAGGCCCCAATGACTTGCGGGCGTGCTGATGGGGACTGACTGCATATTCGTCAAGCGGCAACGCCACGGCAACATGAATGTCTGCTGAGCATGGAACTGCTTCCGAGGCTGGATGAGTATGGCACACGACCGACGACGATGTGGGCACAGGCTGAGCGGCCAAAACAAGTGGGACCTGTGGCATGAGGGGATATGAGACAGTAGTAGGTGTCAGCACTGCACCCTATGTACAGCACTGTACGGATCACACCTCCCGAAACATTGACAGGTGTCCACATTGACAGCCCCATGCCAAGACGGCTGTGTGCTTGCAGTCACACGTCACAGGTGAGAGGTTACATTGCACGTGCCAGGTGGCAGACGTACATAGTGGGAGCTGGCATGTGTGTGCATGTGTCTCCTGTTCAGGATCCACCAGATGGGCGCTGACTCTGTACTGAGCATTGGACACAGCATGTTCCGTGGAAGGCTTGTGTGTGTGGGATGGTGGCACTGGATGTGCCTCCGTTGGGTGGGGGCCATGCACAGGGCGGGTACGTCGATGATTGCGCATTGTTGGTCACGGTGGGTGCACCCACTCAGATGTGTTGCCCTGTGTTCAATTCCTATGTCCGCATGATGATGGACTGTAGATGTGGGCAGACTACACATTGGTCGATGTGCTGTCTATATGCATGTGCCTTCACACCAGGCACAGCTGCCCCTGCACATGTGACCCCTGCTGGACTCGCTGCTGGGTCTGTGGAGCTGATGCACCTTCTGTGCGTGGGGCGGACAGCTCTCCTCACTTCCCTCATTGCGCATGTCATGACTTTGCCGCAGGTGACATGGATCATGGAGGGCCCACATGTACGCGTGGGTAGGCTACACATGATTGTTCACTGGTCGCCACCCCCAGTCAGTGTTTCGAATGGGAAGGTTGTCGTGCTGGTGGTATATTCGATGTGGCGGATGGGCAGGCCTAGGTGCGGGTTTACATTCCGGACATGGGGGTAGTTGGATTGGCGACTAGTTGCAGTACACACGGGACACGTCTCTTCCTTTCCACATCTGGGTCATCCCTTGTACTCACTGACAGTGATACAGTCATCTTCGCCCCAGCCCTCATGTCCTCCCCTCGCTCCCCCAATATGCATGTGCACCTGCGAGGCTAGCGCTTGCACAGGCAGCCCCAAGCTCGCACCAGAGAGGGCAAGGAGTGTATGTGTGGGTCCAGTTGCACGAGTGGGCTGTCTCAGGGTATGATGTGTTGCGGGACGCCGTCCACCTGCGTGGTGCCCCAAATGGAGACCCGGCCTGCATGGACTATGCATCACAGTCTTCGCCTTCCGGATCCGCCACCTGCGACACCCAGTGGCTGTGGCTGCCCTTGCGGCCAGGCCGCGTCCGTCTGTGACTGATGGCCCACACATTCACTCTTTGGCCTCTCTGGGGAGGGCTCGGGGGTGGTGGCGCACGCGCTTGCACTTAGTCGCAATGGCATGTGGCGTGGTTGGTATAATGGGCAATGGATGGGATGGTGCGAGCCACCTCCCGTGACGTCAGTGCTGCTCGTGCTGTGGTGCGTCCCCCTACACTTCCATTTGACTTGTGCCATGCTAGACGTTGAGGTTCTATTGCCTGCGTGATATGACCAGGAGGAGCGCGAGGAGACCTCTCACACACCATGCTCCACTGCCATCCCGTGCCCTGTATCGCCTGTGCGGATTGACTATGTTGGGGTTACACCTGGTCGACTGGGGCTGTGTGTGCCTTGTCAAGGGGCATGGCGGGCGCACAACAGGATCCAGCTTGTCCACAGAGGGTGGGCTGAGGTGCGCATGGTACCGCTTTGTACGTGTGCCCGGCTGCTGTGCACACACGTGTTCACTCCCCCGACAGGTGTCCTCTCACAATGCCCAGGGAAGCGGTGGTGTACTGTTCATGACCCCTCCCGACACGGCGTGCTCCAACTTGGCATGTGCGCATCTACCCGTCACACCCACCCACCTGAGCACTGCGTCCATACGACTTCACACGACACATGTGTGTCTTCCACAGTTGTGCTACTCATTTGCGTTGACATCCAATACCAGTGGACTACATGGTCATGTCACGACTGCCGTGTACTTCACATACTCTCATCCTCTCTCATTCGTACTTGTGAAATGAGTCAGCTGAGACAGTTTTGGTTTCAAACATTATATTGAGTCTTCTGTCCTCTGTGATGCAGTATAGTGGACACTACTGGCAGCGGAATACATGTTGAGGATATACTGAGCATGATTGCAAATGGGATAGGGTGTGGGGTTACATGTGATTGGCTGTTGCATGTGGGATGTGGGCTTCAGAGTTACATCTGCTTGGCCAAAGCTGTGCTAATGTACATTTACGTATAGCTGCGGAGCTGCGGACTTTGACACAGACGGTATACATGTAGCCTACCAGACCGCTTGGCATCATGGGCACAGTCCATCTCAGTTCCATGTGACAGGTTTGCTGCGGTTGTTCCTCATGCACGCGTGCATGTGAGATGACATCAGGGCATGTGCTTGCGTGCATGCAGCGGCGTGCCACTTGTTGTTGCAATGTGGTGGTTACTGGACATGTCACAGTCCCTGGGGTCGTGTTGTTGTTGTATGCACTTGTCGTCCATGCAAAGGTCCTGGTATGGGATTCCCGGGGCGGGGGTGGGAGGGGTGCAGCACCCACAGACTCCAGGCGACCTATTCATGTCCACTGAGCGGTGTGTGTGTCCATGGGCGCTGGATCCATGTCGTGTCCTGGTTGTTCGTGCAGTTCCGTCCATGTGGGTGCGATACACAGACCCCATGCCACTGCCTCCCACGATGCATGCGGTGTTCCTGGATGTGATGGGGAACAGTGTGCATGTCCCGGTCATATCCGATGTCATGGCGATGTCGTTGATGGTGTGGTAACAGTTGCCGGTCGTTTGGTATGGCTGTTGTGGTGGTGACTGGCCAGATCCGTGCGGAAGCTAAGCATGGGTGCGGGGTTGGACATCATAGGTCAATCGGGGAACCTGCGTTGTGGTCCGACGAATTTACAGGTTGTCAGGTATGCGATGCCGCCCAGCAGGGCTTCCATGTCATTGGTGGTGTACATGTTTGCCAGCCAATGTAGCGGATGGTGGCTGTCAAGGTGTTGTTCGTAAGTTGTCCCTTGGAGGACCATGATGGGGCATGCTGGGTGACATTCGATGTAGCTGTTCTCGATGATCCGTCGTGTGGAGGCACAGTGGTCCCATTTCAGTGCGGGTGCGATGTTGGCCACATACGCCATGCCCCCATAGGCAGAGCAGGCCCTGTCGTGTGCGTCCAGAGGGAGGAGTAGTGGTAGCAGGTCCGCCTTTAGACATGCCGGGTTGGAGAGGCATATCTCCACGGGATGCTGGTAGGGACACCTCCGACAGTAGAAGACGGGCATGACGCAGCTGAACAATGTGATGCTGTAAGTCAGTCGGTAACTTACGTTCAGCAGGGACAGGAGATCGCATCCCAATATATGTATCAGGTTGGTTTTGTACAGCTTGAGCTGTCCGGCGTAGTTGGGTAGGTGTGTTGCGGTTGCCATTTCGCAGCGGTGCGTTGTGGTGGCGTGCTCCGGCTGTGTGTGCAGTCTGCAATGTGCACGCTCCGAGGTTGCTGTGAGCTCTGTGTAGTCGTAGGGAGACAGGACTTGTGTTCTGTTGGCTTGTTTGGAGGACACGGGCCCTCATCCCACATGCTTCTCAGACAGTTCAAGGTCAGTGATGTGTGACTCCTTCCAATTAACTTGCATGTGGCCGACATGGGGGAGTGTTTTCTTCTTTCTTCCCCGTCCGTTGTGTGCTTCTGTGATATGCGCTATCTGCCCTGTGGTCGGTCTCCTCGGCATGCCTGTGTTGGTCTTTTCTTGGACAATGGCTGTATTCACCGGCTTCTTTCGTAGGGCTGTGGTTTCGGAGTTGGAATGGAAGGTCATTCAGTGCTGTCTGCTCTCCCTTGTGTGGGCGGCAGGCTGCCTTTCCGCTCTGCGTTGGGCCTTGTGTGTGAATGTTATTCTTGGGCCACCTGTTGTCGGTCCCCGGGCTCTTTGGTGTTCCGTTTTATATGTCTTGTTCATATGTGCAGGGTGGTATGGGTGTTTCAGTGTGGTACTGGCGTTCCTCTTCCCGAAGGGGCCCTGCTTCTCCTAGTTGGTGTTGCCGCCGCTGTGTGCTTCGCCATGTTTGTTACACTGGGGTGTGTCCTGCTGTTGCGTGACTTCACTGACATGTGTGCGTCGGTTGTGTGGCGTTGGGTGTTGTCCGTGAATTGGGCGTTGGGGACATGTCTGTGGCAGGCCTGTCACGTGTCATGTGCGTTCGGGGTGGGGCTGATGTGTGTGCTGCTTGGTTGTGTCCCTGTGTCTGTGTGCGACGCATGCATGGCGCTGCGGTTGGCCTCTGCGTTGTGCGCATGTGTGGCGGCGTCATCGCCGCTTTGGGGCCGTGACGGGGTCGTTGGTTCCTAGTCCCAGGTGGTGTGTACACATGTGTTACGCGATGTTACGATTTGGCCTGTGTGTCATATGTGGATGCAATGGTGGATGTGTAGTGTACACGCGCTGGGGGGTTGTCCGCTTTTTCCGCCCTTGCACTGTGTGCGCTGTTTGCGTGCACTTGTTGTGTGTGTGCCTACCTGCGTCTCCGCGGTACGTTGCGTCCTTGGTGGTGCATCAGCAAGAGCATGGGGAGGGCCTGCAGTGCTGGATTCATGCTCGGGGAGCCGCTTCTTCGTTGTCCGTGCTCGGCGTCCGTGTTACCGCTTCGGTTTGTCGTACGGTATCTCTTGGCCGTGGGAGCCGTTTGTTTGCGGCATCGTAATTTATGCGCCGGGCGGGACGTGTTTTCGTCGGACGGTGTGTGTCAGTTGGGCTGCGCCGCTACGTGTACGGGCGCACTTTGATGCCGGACGGTGTTGCTGGCTTGCCGGCGGTGTTTGGCCTACTTTTCGCATCGTAATTGGGCGGGCGTGTGGACTGCTGCGTGCCGGCGGTAACTGGTGGTTTTTGCATCCGCCAGCACGGCGGTTGTGCTTCCGCCCGCCATCGTAATGACCCCCTAAGAAATGTAAATGAAATATTTTTAATGTACATGTTATATTATTTTTTGATTCTAACGTAATTTAAAATACATAGTTTAAGAAATAATAACATTTAATTATGAAAAATACATTTAAAAAATATTGCAACTTTTTAATTGCAAAATTAATGTTTGTAAATGTATTTATGTTTAAATTATATCAGCGATATGTTTTACACTATAATTTGTTTTTTGATATTTTTGCTATTTCTAATGTTGATTTTGATATTCAATATTAGTGTGATCTATATATTTATATTAGATTTGTTTTAACTGTAGATAGTTTTGTAGGATAATTGTTTTCAACTGGAATTTTTGTTATTTTTATTTTAAGTGTTGGGTTCACTATATTTTGGGCAGGTCGACATGTTTGTAGTCGAGGTCCAGCATTTCAATAGTCTAACATAGGTTTTGAACTGAGAGTCACCTCCAGTGCAAAATATAATGCCTGGACAAACTTTAAAACTTTTCATACATTGGATGTGTGCTGTACAGTGCCGCACATATTCAATATTTTAACAATTAAGGGAAATGAAAAGATGTCTCCAAATGAATTCCTGCTTCAAGTCGGCATCATTTTGTGGCACAAAACCCTTCTACCATTGTTAGGGCCTAATTTATGGGATTTTTGGCATAGGGCAGCAAAGCAAGGCAGCTTGCTGCACTGCCCTGCACCAAAGTTAAAGGGCAGGAATGAACCGTATTTTGGCAATTCCGTGATTCCCTGTCCTTTCTGCCTGTGCTGGCGCTGTTTCGGCAGCCTAGCGCCAATGTAGGCACACTTGCTTCATGGTGCAAGGGTGCCTCCATTGCAGGTAGGATTGTTTTTGTGCAGGAAGGGGCACCATTAAACCCCAAAACAATCCTAAGAGGCATTTTCCTCTCTCCATGTGTGCTGCAGAATGCAGCACACATAGAAAGAGGAAAAAACGAGGAGAAATGAAGTTATTTCTCCTCGTTACGCCTTATCTTGGGAGGCGTACAGATTTCGCGCTTCCCCAGGTGTACATGCTTTTGTGAATCTGGGGCAGCATCAAGTTCCATGGGTGTTGCATGGGAAATCCCACTGCGACGCCCATGGAACCCCTCCTGGGCGTAGAGTAATGCAACGCAGCAATTTGCGCTACGTCGCCTTACTCATGATTTATGAGGCTACTCAAAGCCACGCAGGATGGCTTTGCGTCGCTTCATAAATCTTTATGAGAGCGCTATGTCACCCATGTACCACTTTATGTGGTGCAAATGTGATGCAGGGCTCTCATAAATAAGCCACTTAGTATGTAGGCCTTTGCGTCAAATTCATATGTCGAAGCATGAGAATGGCCATGTTTATTGGCCAGGGGACGCACTCTTGATGCAAAGTAAAGCAAAGTGGCATAAAGTGCTATTTGCATTAATTAAGTTTGCCGTGGGAAGGGAAATAGTTTAACACTTTGCACTAGTTTGTCACCTTTTGTGACTGTGCACTGGAACAAAGTGCAGGAAATTACTTTAAAAATGAAAAATTCGACTCACAGATCACATTAGAAGTTCACTTTAGAATGTGTTTAAACTGCTGTAGAAATGTTTTCACATAGAAAATGACACACAAAAAAATGTGAGTGGCAAGATGGCAACCGCAGCAGACTCTCAGTGAAGAGCTCCGTCCTAGCCCAGGCGAAGATCCTGAAAATAATGGCAGAGTGGCTGTCTTCGGGCTTGACTGCTGCTGCCCACGTGGTGACCTGAGCCCCCTGGGCATGGTGGTGAGCTCCAACTCTGGAAAAGCCTCGAAAAACAAGCCAGATTGTGTACGACGAGAGCGGTAACGGAGTCCTGGGAACACCGAGGGAAACACGTTGCTCTGATAGAAGGAGTAAGCAGTACGGATGAGTGCCCCTACCTGGGTAAGAACCCTCGACCCACCCACAAGTGGGCATGAGTGCAAATTCATTGAGCAGAGGCCGACTGAAGCAACGCTCTGAGTGAGGGCGCATCTGAGCCGAGAGGCTGGCCCCGTGAGCGGTGAGGAGAGCACAGTCGACCTCTGCGGGAAAGGAAGGGATTTGCTGGGCTGCTGGGGAGAAGTCACTGAGGCACTAACGGGGCTGTCACAGGGCTTGGGCCCTACAAGGTGACCCTGAGATGAAGTAGCAGTGTCAAGCGCTGGGCTTCGGAGACTTCCACGCCAGCGGCCAAGAGGAGGCCCCCAGTCAAGAGGAAAGGCTGCCGGAGATTGTGAGGGTTGCGCTCAGGAGTGGCTGATGTAAGGATCTGCTCGGGAGCGCCGGTGATGTGAAGGGAATTTAGAAGGAAACTAGGCCATAACCTGCCATTGTGGTGGGGGTGAGGAGAAACACTTTGGGCCCGATTCCGATCTCGCTCGGAAGGCCTCCGAATCGGATTTGGCTTTGCCGGATCCGATTCGTAGCCCTTGTTTACGACCGAATCGTACACAGGTACGAACGACCAAGTACGACGCGAAGATCGCGTAAGCGATGACCAAATCGTTTCCGGACCCGAACCGTTCCGTATGACTCATTCGCAGCCGGATCGTACAGCGCAATGGAGCCGAATGCCGACCGAGTGAGTACGATGCACGATTCGGACAGCCGCTTCACCTCGGTCTCAGCGAGATGAAACGGCTGTCAGAAGCGTACTTCGGGGGGCCGTAGCAGGCCCCCCTGCACCCGGGGCCCTACAATACTGTCACGGGGGTGTGCCCATGGGTGCCCCCAATCCAGGCATGCACAGTGTGACGGGCAACATTGGGTGCCCGCCACAGGGTGTGCGCTTTTCCCCACCCACGCCTTTTCTGCCATGGGAGCCTGTGTACGCGTCTGTACACAGGCTCCCATAGAGTTCAATGGGAGTCCAGGTGAACCGAGTCCGTCAGCATACGGCTGCATCGTACCCGTTCGGTCGGACTCCAGGAGCACGTCTCGCTCGGAAAACCCTCCGAATCTGAGTCGTACGGAGGGCTTCCCTAGCGAGATCGGAATCGGGCCTTCTATGAGACATTATCTGGAGGTGGGGCCACTTGGAGACTGTGTACTGGCCCACTAGGGAACACACCGGTGAAGATCAGGAAAGATCGGGAGCCCACTAGTGGGTCCCTTTGGGAGCCTGGAACAGGACCACGAGGTGAGAGGAGCGGTGGGGCTCAGTGCGAAAATACAGGGGGCGTTCTTGTCTAGAGACCCGGGGGCTGACGAAACGGAGTGGCAAGACTACAGAGATGCCTGAGAGGGAGCTCGGGCAGAGAGGGCCCCCGGCCTGTGTGCGTGCTCACCCTGCTGACCATAAAGAGGCAGCAATAGCCTGAGGAGCTGGCTGGAATAAACGGGACTCTGAGCAAAGCGACACCTCCCTAGGATGCCAGGAGTGATGAGCGGAATGCCATGGGGGGATCAAGTGGAACACTATTCAACAAACCCATTATGAGCTGTGGTAGCAGACAGTTGAAGCTGGTGACCCACAATGGCGCACCCCCTATAGTGAAACTGCAGAACATGTGACACTACAAGATACGTAAAATATTGGGCCCTCTCTGTGCCATTGGTGAGGTTGTGTTGGTGGTTGGTGCCTATATCAGTGCAGGGTGGGGAAGTTTGTGGAGGAAGAGCCTGATCGGTACTGCCAAATCAGGGGAAACACCCCAAGAAGTTAGAAACTGTGAGCTACGGGAGACACTTCCCCGACTACAACTGGATGACCACCCGAGCCCAACTGACATAAAGGGGGTAGGACTGAACTGCGGAGGCCTGCCCCGGGAGCAGGAGGATCCTGTTGTGGCACTGAGTGACGAGAACAAGCCTCATCTAATGGTACATTAGACACTGTGGGACGTGTCATGCTCTGCAACTTAGTGACCAAGATGGGTAAGCCCAGACCCAAACAGGGAGGTGGACCATCGGCAACAGGAGAGCCTTCCCAGGGTAATGTAGTTAGTGAAGCGGAAGAAATGGATGAACACGGACAGTCCATACATACTCACCTAGATAAAATATTGGCTGCCATTGCGGACACAAAAGCCACCCTCCACCAAGATATAGGAACAGTCTCAGGGGGCTGGGATGATTACAGTCAGAGCATCATAAGCTTGCGTACAGGATGAAGGAAGTGGAACTTGCCCTGGAAAAGATACAACCAGAACAAAAAATGGCATCCCACAAACTGGGCGACTTAACCACTAGGGTGGCACCTCTAGAAAGGTGGGCCAAGGACGCTGAAGGGCGCAATCGCCGTAACAATATCAGGGTGGTGGGGATCCTGGAGGGCACAGAAGTGACAGATTTGGTGACTTTCTTAGGAATATGTGATGTTACAACGCGATCAAAATGATCGCGGTATGTAACATCGCAGTTTTTACAACGCAAGTCGTTACAACGACTTGCGCTGGAGGGCGCTGGACTTAGGAGTAGTAAGATTTACTATTCCAACACCAGTCTACGTACAGTAGGGAAGGTGTTGGAATAGTAAATCTTACTATTCCTTAGGTTATAGCGCCCTCCAGTGCAAGTCGATGTAACGCTTGCGTTGTAATGGCAGCGTTCTAAATGCATCGCGGTGTAATCACAGCGATGTAAAGGATGTTTCCCCTTTCTTAGAGGATTGGCTCCAGAAGACAGTAACTCCGGGATCACTCTCTAAGTTCTTTGCATTGAAAAGGGTGCATAGGGTCCCGTCGTGGCCCCTGGCGCCCGGGTGACTCCCCACGGACAGTAGTGGCAATACTGCTACACTATAGAGACTGAGATGCCATAAACCAACACTCACGCAAACATGGCCTGTATGTGATAGACAACAGCAGGGTGTCAGTGTTTCCCGATTTTATGGCCGAGGTGCAAACACAACGTGCATCATTCCTGGAAGTGAAAAAAGCGCTGCAAGTGGAAAGTATACATAATCCCTGCAGTTCCCGGCCCGACTTCAAGTACAGCTGGATGGGAAGGCATACTTTTATGATTCTCCTGCTGAAGTGTGGACCTGGCTAGAAAGCAACAAGACGGACTCACAGCCCCCAAGGCCGCAAAACGTTGCAAAGGTAAAGCCCAAACCGAAACGAAGGAGACTACGGAACTCTACCAGGCAGATCACCTTACAAAAACCTACCTCATCTCAGACAGCACTGTAACGTCAAGTGGCCCAAAAAGTAGTGGCGGATGTACTGTCAATGCCCCCAGAGGGTGGTAGAACTGCGGAGTCCTCTGACCAAGGGACTGGTCAGTCAGACTCAGGGGCATCGGCGCCGAGTGAAGTAATGCTCCCGGTGGTGACCCCTGGCTCCTTGGATGAACTGATATGAACTGGATCCACAGAGCCAGTAGAACCAGAAGCATGAACTGGAAGGGAGTGGCACGATGATCTGGAGAGTAGTACTCAAATAACATGTTTGTGATGTGGGTGTAGTATCAGAGTGTCGCGGTTGGGCATCCAGCAGACACAGGACTGCTGCTGTCCTAAACTGAAACCTGGGTGAGGACAGGAGATAAATGGGCTTAGCTTGAGCCACACCCCTAGCTAGATAGGTGTTACCACGATGTGGTTAGGTGTCTTCTACCTTTTTGCTTTTGTTACAGGTTTGGGCAACCAGCAGTTGCGAAGCTGCTCTAGGGATGGGGAGTTGTTGGTTTACAGGGTTTAGTTTATGTACAGTGGTCCTCGTGCAACCAAAACCTAGGGAGGAGTGAGGAGGAGGGAGGGGGAAGGAGATTGAAGTGAGTCTAAGTTATGCCTGAGTTGAATGTAAAATGTTCTCATCAAGAAATTAAACTCCTATTCTGGAATGTGAGAGGGATGGGATCACCTATCAAGCATCAATAGATACACAGCTACCGAACTAGGAGGGGTTCACCCATAGTCATGCTACAGGAGACTCACTTGACCGTAAATGAGGGAATCAGGTTATGGTGTAGGTGGCATTGTCAACTATATGCCACCACATATTCCGCATTCTCCAGGGGTGCATTGATATGGATTAGAGCTGACATATCATTTGAATTGCTACACATACATATAGACAAAGAGGGCAGATTTGCACTGATACGAGCATGCTCCTGGGAAAGGAAATCACTTTGGGGAAACAATGATCAACTTAACTTCTTGGGGAGGTTGTCTACATCCCTATCTTCCCTGAGCACGGCTGACGTGTTTCAGGGGTGGGACTTTAACTGCGTGGCGAATATTGCACTGGATAGATCAACCCCTCCAATGCACGGCATGTCGGTTTCCAAGTTGGCTTAGGGGTTTGGAGAGTGGCTGAATCAGTGGGAACCCTTTGATGTTTGGAGGGTGCAATACGGACTGCAGCAGGATGACTCTTATTACTCGCATCTGTATAACCTTCACACCAGACTAGATCTGTTTGTCTGTTCCAGACGATTAACTACAGCTGTAACACACTCTGAATATCTGGGACGCACATTTTCAGATCACAACCCGCTGATCCATATTTTCCGCCCTATCGCAGAACCAACAGTAACCTCCACATGGTGGCTTAACCCTACCCTCTTGACCGATGAACATTTTAGGCACTTGCTAGATGCGATGGTCACTGAATACTTCCTGCGCAACAATGGTTCAACAGACTCTAGGGCTATAGATTGGAAGGCATTTAAAGTTGTTGTAAGGGGGGATTGCTTGGGTCAGACAGTGGGTCTGAGAAAAGAACTGGTGTCCGAACTTACCAGGTTGGAATCTGCATTACATGATCAGGACCTCCAACTGTCTGGGGACGCGAAAACACATAGACAGCTGGACACCACAAGAAAAGAGTATAACAGTGCATTAGAGTGGCTGCAGAGCTTTGACCTACGCGAATACCACACCAGGGTACATGAAGAGGGAGGTAAAGCGGATAGATTACTACCATGGCTAGTGCGACCCAACTCCAGAGGGACACCCATTACTAACATCACAACTACAGAGGGGGTGGGATTATACTCCCCTACTGCAATAAATATAGCTTTTAGTACATATTACGAGATGCTCTATGAGGCCCCGGACCCACAATCCGATGAGGACATATGATAGTTTCTGATGCCCTTGCCGCTGCAGACGCTAGATACCCACCTAAGGACTGAGTTGGGAGGTCCGGTGATGGGCCACGAAATACGAGGGGCCATTCGAGAGATGGGCACTGGGAAAACATCTGGACCAGATGGCCTGCCTGTGGAACTTTATTCAGCACTGGCGCAAATTCATACTCCCAAATTGGAAACATTATATGCGGAAGCCCTGGAAACAGGTGCGCTGCTGGCCTCGACTAGAGATGCTTTGGTGATACCCCTACCAAAATCAAAGCAAATAGGAGCACGGGTGTCTGGGTTCCGACCACTTTCCATGTTGAACGGCGATTTCAAAATACTGAGCAAGGTCTTAGCATCACGACTTCTACCTCTTATGACATACCCGGTCCATCCAGACCAGAATGGGTTTCTCCCGACGAGGGCCACATCTGTCAACATCCGTAGACTCTTTTATATTATGCACGACCCAGAAAGGAGTAATTATCCAGAAGCTCTTATAATGTCGGTAGATCTGGAAAAAGCCTTTGATTCGGTACGATGGGGCTTTCTGTGCGCTGCAATGGCTAGAATGGGATTGGGAGACGTGTGCATAAAGTGGGTTTCATTACTGTTTTCCCGCCCCATGGCTCGGGTGAAAACAGGGGAGGGTGAGATCACAATCGTATAACATATTCAGGGGCACCAGGCAAGGGTGCCCATTGTCCCCACTTGTGTTTGCCCTAGCCATTGAGCCACTAGCAGGACTGTTCAGACAAAAAGAACAATCACTTCGGATGCGGATGGTAGAGCGAGAGACCACATTTTCTCTCTCTATGCAGATGATTTACTATTATATCTGGGGGATGGGAGTCAGGGAGTGGAATAAACGCTGGCCCTTCTGGAGACTTTCTCAGCCTTGGCAGGTTTAAGACTAAATAAAACAAAGACCCATATATTCCCGCTAATAGGGGAGACACAGCGCCCAGCTAGCCTGTCTGCGCATCTGACTTGGGCCCCCCGTTCTTTAAAATATCTTGGAATACAGGTATTTCACGAAGTAGATGATCTGCAGGAAGGAAATTTGAACCCAGTTTTGCGGTCCCTTAGGACATGTGTCTCATTTTAGCTTTCGCTTTAACTCCCCATGATGGCTCGAATTGCACTGGCAAAAATGATTATGCTCCCTAGATTATTATATCATTTTGTGAAACTGCCAGTGGTGATCCCTCCCTCATGGTTCACTGGGTGTAATAGATGACTACGAGAACTGATGTGGGATGGGGGAAGAAGCAGAGTTTCGCTGGCGGTGTTACATAGGACCCCAAAAGAAGGAGGGTTGGGGACCCCAGAGTTAGAGCTATATTATCTAGTGGCCCAATTGCAATGACTGGCCCAATGCTTGGAGGGTCGGAACCTGGAACTCCTAAATACTGCAAATTCAGTTATTAATCAAAAGCCCCTACTAGCTAAGCTCCTACATCCCTCAGTGACCATCCAAAATCCAGGGGTGCTATTACAAGCGGCACTGTATAGCTGGAAGAGATGCTGTCGACGTGCGACAGGAATCCCACCATATACACCGGGTCTGCCCCTCATAGGGCTCCCAAGTGAGAAGCCACCTACATTATTTTCGAGCACATAAATGTCTAGCTGGGCAGAAGCTTGGGTAATGTCAGTGGGAGACTGCTATTGATTACACTAGAGGACTTACTGGTTAAATATGACTTGCCTGGTGGCCAATTCCTCACTTACCATGCAGTAGTAAAAAAGTTTAAAGATCTCTGGGGAAGTGCTCAGCTGGAACCTCAGACACATGAGACGCTACAAGTGTTAGTCACACTGGGATCAGCCAGGCACTTAGTAAAATGGCATGACGGAGCACTGATCGGTATGGTGAAAACACCCCTAGAGCGGTTACAGGAGAGATGGAACGTAGCAGTGCGGAGGGACTTGTGAGACAAAGAATGGTCCCTAATAATAGGAAACCCAAAACAGATATCTAGGAAAGCTGCATTAAAACTCATTCAATTTACCTATGTGCATATGGTCTACCTCGTGCCCCACAGACTAAATGTAATGCGCGGGCGAGGTTTGGGGCAGCCCCAGATGTGGACAACAAGATGTGGGGTTCATACACATGACATGGGGGTGTGAGATTCTACAAGAATACTGGAGCGCAGTGCTGGATCAGATCAATCTAACATTGGTCCGAACACTCCCATGCTCTGTGGAGGTATGCCTCCTGGGATTATTCCCCAGACCAAAAACTAAGAAGGTGGGCTCCTGCTTTGCAGATCTAGCTCTGGTTCTGGCACGTAAACAGATAGCTATGAGCTGGAGAGCTGGAAAGCACCGAAGTGTCCCTCAATACTGTTATGGGAAAAGGCCGTAGACACCTGGGCCAGAACAGAGGAAAGAGCCAAACAGCAGGAGGAAGACAGGGGACTCGGTAGACGCCCCTAGCCGATTTATGGATATAAATACTGAGAGCCTGGGTCAGCAGGAAACACAAACATAGAAATGAGCAAAGAAACATAGATCTGAGTACAGATAATAATATTGAAACCTCTGTTGGATCATGAGCAGGAAAGTACGAGAAGATATGGAAAGTGAGAGATTTCCCCACTGGTGAACCCACACCCCCTACAGCAGTAAATGGAGTAAAAGAAATGTACAAGGCAAACTTTTAAAATAATTAGAAAACTGCACTCAGGAGGCACCACTGGATATCATTAAGCTACATGGTTTCCCAGAAAATGGGACAGTTTGTTTATTAACATAAAACAAGATATGGATATTAGATGCAAAGATATCTGAGACTCCCCAGTGCATTTAATGCTACACTAGAACAGGAACAACTATTTGAAAGTATTATGGTACCAATACACTGTTTTGAAAAAGAGCTTAAAGACAGAATTGTGAGCACTCACGGAGCTTCCAAAGAAGTGTTGATGTAATTAATGCTATAAATGTTGTATTTGGTAATATACTATATCTTAGTATTACCTGTATGTATGCAATTATGAAAAACTAAAAACACTAATAAATATATATCTAATAAACAAAATGTGCATGTGTTATAACGTTAAAGGATCATATTCAGATGAATTATTAATTTAGTAAATAAGTCCTAGGTTAATCATATGTAGGGAAAATATGTAATACCTAAATGTGTGCAAAATAATATAGAAGACATTTTGTGTAGCAGGCTATCATGTTTATATGTGCCTCTTTAGGTAGGCCTAAAAGCCTTTTCTTTCAACTCTTGCTCATATCTTAACCCCTTCGCTACTAGGCCTTTTCCCCCCCTGTGCTAAGCCTTTTTTTGGCTATTTGGGGTAGTTCGCGCTTAGGCCCCTGTAACTTTTTGACCACATAAGGTGTCCACGCCAAATTTGCGTCCTTTTCTTCCAACATCATGGGGAGTCTAAAGGTACCCACGGTTTGTGGATTCCCCTGGAGGTGACCCAGAAATTAGCCAAAATACAGCTATGAGAAAAATGGGAAAAAAGTGCTGCAAATGAGAGCGTCTGGGTTTTTCCCTGCAAATGGTATCAAAAAAGGGTTTGTGGTGCTGAAATAACCATTTTCCAAGCTTTTAGGGAATGACAGACTTTTGTCAGAAAACCAACATTTTTTACACAGTTTTGGCATTTTTCTGGGACATAGCCTATTTTTGCTATTTTTTGTGCTTTCAACCTCCTTCCAGTTAATGGTAGAAATGGGTATGAAAGCAATAATGGATCCTGTAAAGCTATACATTTTAGTAAAGTAGACAAAATTCTGAATTCAGCAAGGGGTCATTTGTGTAGATCCTTCAAGGCTTCTTTATAGAAACTAACAGTTAAATATAGGACAAATTGAAAATTAGTTGAAAAAAACAGCCTTTTGTGTCAACGTTTTCAACTGTAACTTCTTCTAATTATGACAGCTCTTTGAAAGCAATATACCGTTACATTTGTGGGACCTTACTGGTTGTGGGGATATATAGGACTTGTAGGTTCACCAAGAACCCGACGAACCCAGAGCCAAAAACTGAGCAGCGACTTACAATGGTTTTTTATTATGTACCGGGTATATAGCAATTATTCTGGGAAAATGTATACATGGAAAAATCGGTATGAAAGACACCCATGTATTTCTGAAATGGGAACAAAATATAGAGTTTAGAAACAGTAGATATTTGCACATTTCCGAAATTGGGAATACTCATACTAGCATGAGAATTATCGGTCATTTTTCAAAATGACTTCTTTTTTACACATTGTCTTTCATTTGGAAGGCAGAAATGCATTGAAAGTCAATAGGTAATAACATTTGCTTTACAAATCTGAATTACCCTAAGTCTCCCGATAAAAATGGTACCTCACTTGTGTGGGTAGGCATAGTGCCCACGACAGGAAACGGCTCAAAACGCAACGTGAACACACCACAATTTCACAATGAAAAATTACCCTTTTTTTGCAAAGTGCCTAGCCGTAGTTTGTGAACCCTAGCTCTGCCGGCACCTAGGGAAACCTAGCAAACCTATACATTTTTGAAAACTAAACACCCAGGGGAATCCAGGATGGGGTGACTTGACTGGCTCTCACCAGGTTCTGTTACCCAGAATCCCTTGCAAACCTAAAACAATGTAAAAAAAACCACATTTTCCTCACATTTCTGTGGTGGCAAGTTCTGGAATCTGCGTGGATCTACAAATTCTCACCCACCCCGCGTTCCTCAAAGTCTTCCGAGAAAAATGGTACCTCACTTGCGTGGGTAGGCCTAGTGCCCGCGACAGGAAATGGCGCAAAACGCAACGCAGACACACCACAATTTCACAGTGAAAAATGACCCTTTTTTGGCAAAGTGCCTAGCTGTAGTTTTTTAACCCTAGCTCTGCCAGCACCTAGGGAAACCCAGAAAACCTATACATTTGTGAAAACTAGACACCCAGGGGAATCCAGGATGGGGTGACTTGACTGGCTCCCACCAGGTTCTGTTACCCAGAATCCCTTGCAAACCTAAAAAATTGTCAAAAAAACCACATTTTCCTCACATTTCTGTGGTGGAAAGTTCTGGAATCTGCGTGGATCCACAAATTTCCACCCACCCCGCGTTCCCCAAAGTCGTCCAAGAAAAATGGTACCTCACTTGTGTGGGTAGGCCTAGTGTCCGCGACAGGAAACGGCGCAAAACACAACGTGGACACACCACAATTTCACAGTGAAAAATGACCCTTTTTTGGCAAAGTGCCTGGCTGTAGTTTTTGAACCCTAGCTCTGCCGGCACCTAGGGAAACCTAGCAAACCTATCCATTTCTGAAAACTAGACACCCAGGGGAATACAGGATGGGGTGACTTGACTGGCTCTCACCAGGTTCTGTTACCCAGAATCCCTTGCAAACCTAAACAAATTGTCAAAAAAACACATTTTCCTCACATTTCTGTGGTGGAAAGTTCTGGAATCTGCGTGGATCCACAAATTTCCACCCACCCCGAGTTCCCCAAAGTCTTTCGAGAAAAATGGTACCTTACTTGCATGGGAGGCCCAAGTACCCGCGACAGGCAAGGGCCCAAAACGTATTGAGGCAACATCAAAATTGCCTATCACAAAACGACCTGGTTTTGGAAGGGGGGTCCCATGACTTTTTGGCCCGGGGCTCCACGGCCACCTAGGGAAACCTACCAAACCCACACATTTCTGAAAACTAGACACCCGGGGGATTCCAGGGAGGTATGGCTTGCGTGGATCCCCCAACATTTTCTTACCCAGAATCCCCTGCAAACCTGAAATTTAGCTGGAAAAATCACTTTTTTTCACAAATTTTTGTGTGGGAAAGTTGTGGCATCACCGGGCTGACACAAATGTCATACCACCCAGCGTTCCCCCAGGTCTCCCGATAAAAATGGTGCCTCACTCGTGTGGGAGGCCCAAGTACCCGCGACAGGCAAGGGCCCAAAACGTATTGAGGGGACATCAAAATTGCCTATCACAAAACGACCTGGTTTTGCAAGGGGTGGTCCCATGACTTTTTGGCACGGGGCTCGGCGGCCACCTGGGGAAACCTACCAAACCCACACATTTCTGAAAACTAGACACCCGGGGGATTCCAGGGGGGTATAGCTTGTGTGGCTCCCCAACGTTTTCTTACCCAGAATCCCCTGCAAACCTGAAATTTAGCTGAAAAAATCACTTTTTTCACACATTTTTGTATGGGAAAGTTGTGGCATCACCAGGCTGACACAAATTTCCTACCACCCAGTGTTCCCCCAGGTCTCCCGATAAAAATGGTGCCTCATTTGTGTGGGAGGCCCAAGTACCCGCGACAGGCAAGGGCCCAAAACGCATTGAGGCGACATCAAAATTGTCTATCACAAAACGACCTGGTTTTGCAAGGGGGGTCACGTGGGTTTTTGGCCCCGTACTCGGCAGCCACCTAGGGAAACCTACCAAACCCACACATTTCTGAAAACTAGACACCCGGGGGATTCCAGGGAGGTATGGCTTGCGTGGATCCCCCAACATCTTCTTACCCAGAATCCCCTGCAAACCTGAAATTTAGCTGGAAAAATCACTTTTTTTCACACATTTTTGCGTGGGAAAGTTGTGGCATCACCGGGCTGACACAAATTTCATACCACCCAGCGTTCCCCCAGGTCTCCCGATAAAAATGGTGCCTCACTCGTGTGGGAGGCCCAAGTACCCGTGACAGGCAAGGGCCCAAAACGTATTGAGGTGACATCAAAATTGCCTATCACAAAACAACCTGGTTTTGCAAGGGGGTCCCATGACTTTTTGGCCCGGGGCTCGGCGGCCACCTAGGGTAACCTACCAAACTCACACATTTCTGAAAACTAGACACCCGGGGGATTCCAGGGAGGTATGGCTTGCGTGGATCCCCCAAAGTTTTCTTACCCAGAATCCGCTGCAAACCTGAAATTTAGCTGAAAAAATCACTTTTTTCACACATTTTTGTGTGGGAAAGTTGTGGCATCACCGAGCTGACACAAATTTCCTACCACCCAGCATTCCCCCAGGTCTCCTGATAAAAATGGTGCCTCACTCGTGTGGGAGGCCCAAGTACCCGTGACAGGCAAAGGCCCAAAACATTTTTTGATAGGCAATTTTGATGTTGCCTCAATACGTTTTTGGGCCCTTGCCTGTCGCGGATACTTGGGCCTCCCACACGAGTGAGGCACCATTTTTATCGGGAGACCTGGGGGAATGCTAGCACCTGCAACTTGCCTAAGAATGTGCTCACTCCAAATCCATGTTTCTTTAGCTTCCTCACACCATGTTAGGTAATTTTTCTAACACAATGAGCTGCTGTGACTACTTGAATAAATAATGATTTAGATACAGATGAATGCTACAGAGTATTAGTGCTAGTTTGCCTCATCATATCCGACTTGCTTTGTATTCATAACGAACATAGGGGGATATGTACATGGAAGTGGCGGAGCGTGTCGTTAGCCTCCTTGGCTTAACGACACACTCAGCCACTTCTGAAACGCAAGGCTGCACCATATTTAGAAGAATGTGGTGCAGCCTTGTGTTTCCCCCTGGTGGACATTCCGCCACCGGCCGGAATCTCCACAACCGGCCGGGATCTCCACCATCGGGCCGGAATCTCCACCTCCGGGCCGGAATCTCCACCTCCGGGCCGGAATCTCCACCACGGGGCCGGAATCTCCGGCCCGAGTGCGGACATAAAGTTAGTATGAGTAAGTGCACTCTGTGAATACCAAAATGAGTAAGTGCATTCTGTGAATACCAAAATGAGTAAGTGCATTCTGTGAATACCAAAATGAGTAAGTGTATTCTGTGAATACCAAAAAGTACTAACTTTACGTTTTTGACGTAAGTTAGTTCTGTGAATCAGGCCCTAAGATAGGAGTGACACCCAACATCACCTTTCAAAGGAATCTCTCTTTGAGGGATATGCTAGTACATAGCCATTTGAAAAGCAACACCCAAACATGGCTACAACAAAGCCGGGGTTTCAAAAAATGTGGGCATTGCAAGGCCTGCAACTACAGCAGCAATGTCCAGGAAGTAAACCTAGAGAGGATCAGGAAAAAACATTGCATCACCAAACTGATAGCATGTAAAACAGACTATGTAGTTTATGTAATCATCTGCCCTTGTGACAGATGGTACATAGGGTCTACCACATTCCCGGTGCAGAAACTAATATTAGAGCATTGGCGAGCAATTACTAACTCAGATTTAAGCTATAACACAGCACGACATTTCAGGGAGAACCATGATGGAGACTGGACTAAAGCCACATTTTTGGGACTTGACACAGTAGCAAAACATCCCAGGGGAGGCAATAGAATTTCTGCACTACGCAGAATGGAATTGAGATATATATTGCAAGCAGGTATCCTCGCCCCTCATGGTATGAACCTTGATGAGGAACTGTACACGCATCTTTAAGTCAGGAGCTCCGATTTTTTAACCCGTACTGTTTATGATTTTATTTAGTTTGTATCAATATGAGAAATGTTTTTCTTTCCCTTAAGTTTATAATTGTTTTGTTGTTCCTCCTACAATAATCGGACCATATGTATATATCTATTGAGCCTGGGTTGTAGCTTTTTGCAAACTATCTGAACATAATAACAAGTTCTCTGTCTCCATTACAGATGGAAGGAAGGCCTCCATGCAAATTATGCTGGAAGTACCTCTGGAAGTTTAGAAGGCGATCCCCATGTGGCAACACCTTTTGACCTTCACCAATGGTGGATTACAGTTGATACGTTATTTGGGTACTATACCCGTGAGTGTAGAGCTATCTTCGTGTGTTAACATGCGGAAAAATTTTAAGTAATTACAAACCAGCCATGAAATACTGAGATAGGAGAGTTCATATTATTAATTTGAACAATCCAAATCACATTCATTATAGTTGAATATACAGAATAATGGTCCGTTTTACAAAGTGATTTAAACCACAATGTTTTAACATACTGTCGGCAAAGTTTTGTTGAAATGAGGAACAATCATGGAATGCTAAGTATTTTGTTTATGTCCATTAAAAATGCGTCAGGATTGACGTTGTATATAAGGAAGTGATATGTAAAAAAACGGGTCATGTGAAAAAGATCGCAAGATCGAAACGCGTCTGTTTCTTTGTCAATAAATACATTTGTGAAGCAGAGACCGCGTTGGTGTGGCTGTTTCCTCGACTTAATTGTCAAAAAACAGGATTACGATTGGAATATAAATATATATATATATATATATATATATATATATATATATATATATATATAGTTTCAAGTTTCATAAACATTTAAAACACCTAAAAAAAACTCCAGCGATGATGCAACATGAATCAAAACACCTTTAAATTTAAAAATGTGCGTATAATCAAGTTTGGCTTTTGAACCTACAAATCGAACAAGAAAGAAGCATAATAAAATCAGTCCAGATTTTACATTCCAAATGGTAAAATAATAATTCGAAGCCTTCTTCAAATAGGGATTCCCTAAGACTGTTTCCTAAGATCTTCGTCAAGTAAAAGTGCTAAGCGTACTGTGCAAACCACTTGCTTTAAGGTGCTGTTGTGCTGCTATGGGAGTAAGGAGCTGTTTACTTGACTGAAAAATCTAGAGGAATGAGGAATATAATGTTTTCTGGTTTGTAAAGCAGTGATCCACCTGGTTGTTTAGCAGTGTAAATGGCTAAAATAAATGGCATGTGCTTGAGTGTAAAGTGTTGTGTGCCTACTACATCCTAAAGATAACCATTGTTCAGCTCTCGGCTGGGAGCCCAGAATGGAGAATCAGGTCTTGGATTTTTCCAGCTCCTTGGCGGCAATGTTCAAGAATCTCATGCTAATCTGATTAGCCCCCAGGGATTCCGCCGGAACGAGGATTAATGGATGACAGCAGTGTGGAGGGCGGAGATCTCGACGTGGGGAGGTCTTCTGGCAATCAGCGAGGGGTCTCCAGCTTTCCCCTGGCTCGAAATGCTTCACACTTTGGACCGATGGATTTCTGGTGACTGGGCACCATTTCAGCCGACGCTGGTATGGTGAGGTCTGCTTGGCGAAATTGATTTTTGAACATTGCTCTCCCCCGACCCTGCACCAAGATTAATTTTTGACTGCGTGCTTGTGCACCCAATGGAGATGGCTTGACATTTGCATAAGTACAAGTGTTTTCATTCGCTTTATTGTGCTTTGATGAAATCCAATTGGGAGCCAGAATTGGGAGCATGGCGGCGAAACCGTGTTTACATTTCCACTTGTCAGGCAAGCTTTGAACTGAGCTGATTGCCTGTTTTGGATTCGTAGGCGAGGGTCCAATGGTCCACTCGGACGGAATGTTTGCTCCCGATGCCTGCAGACTGGTTGGAACGTAATACAGTTTGGACGTGACTGATCCGGGGTATTGTGGGACTGGTAGTCCTGTGGGTTGTTGTTGATGAAATGTGGGGCTGCAGTCGAGCTCCTAAACATACTCCGTGCAGCGAATTTTAAAGATAGAATAACGCTGCCTTATGACCCGGCATTTAAACACGCTCCACATTCCCAACACGAGTCTTGAGCCTCCGGTAATGCTCCAAGTGGTTGCCCAATCAATCAAAATGATAGCCACACTTAACCTCATTCTCCCTGTTGCACTAAATGCGCGCAGTATATGTAGTTGTTTTAAATTTTGTTATAACAGTGTTCGCGCTATATGTTATAAACATGCGATTATTTTAGCATTTGTTTAAAATCATTGCAAATGACACATTACTAGCATTGGAGTTACGAGCTCGCATGGCAGGTAAATGGGTGGGGGTCCCATGACGCATTAAGCGGACTCAGGGTGCAGATTACTGCACTATGCATTTAGGCGACCATGATCACATGTTATAATCATCATTGTGACCACCAATACTTTTCATTGCTATTCACGTGAATTCGTTTGTAGGCTTGTGCTTAAAAATACATGTGGGTGTCTTTTTAAATTTAAAGCAATCTGCTCTCTATGTCTATGCATTTCGACAGAGTATAAATGGTTTTAAAAATATGGCGCTTACCAGACTGAGGAAGGCTGCTGCAACAGCCGAAACGCGTCTCTCTGTGTTGCCGGGTCGGAGGAGGACCTATGAATTAAAATGCCTTAGAAACCTAGCACTCCTCGTGTGCGTGCTCTCTTCCATGTGGAGTGGGGTTGTTTTTGATATATATATATATATATATATAGTTTCAAGTTTCATGAACATTTAAAACACCTAAAAAAAACTCCATCGATGATGCAACATGAATCAATCTATCAAAACACCTTTAAAAATGTGCGTATAATCAAGTTTGGCTTTTGAACCTACAAATCGAACACGAAAGAAGCGTAATAAAATCAGTCCAGATTTTACATTCCAAATGGTAAAATAATCATCCGAAGCCTGCTTCAAATAGGGATTCCCTAAGACTGTTTCCTAAGATCTTCGTCAAGTAAAAGTGCTAAGCGTACTGTGCAAACCACTTGCTTTAAGGTGCTGTTGTGCTGCTATGGGAGTAAGGAGCTGTTTACTTGACTGAAAAATCTAGAGGAATGAGGAATATAATGTTTTCTGGTTTGTAAAGCAGTGATCCACCTGGTTGTTTAGCAGTGTAAATGGCTAAAATAAATGGCATGTGCTTGAGTGTAAAGTGTTGTGTGCCTACTACATCCTAAAGATAACCATTGTTCAGCTCTCGGCTGGGAGCCCAGAATGGAGAATCAGGTCTTGGATTTTTCCAGCTCCTTGGCGGCAATGTTCAAGAATCTCATGGTTTTAAATGCCAAGTGCACAGATGCCCCTCCCAGTAATGTGATCACAGCTGGTCGGCATGTTCTGATTTGCAAGTCTCTCAAGGATGAATGTAAGAGCTTTTGTCTGTGTGTTAACAAGGCTGGTGAAATGCACAGTAGACAAAGCAGCATTTTTTTGATTTGTCCACAGAGTCAGCACTTTGTGGAAGATCAGAGCTGCTTCCAGTAGGGCATTAGGGGGCATATTAGCAAGGAGTTGCGATATTTATCGCAAAACGCGCTTAGCGCGTTTTTTGTTAACGCCGCCTATCGTTGGAAATTATCGCTGAGATAACACCCTATTAGTAAGGTTTATCTCCATAGCGATAATATTTCCAGCGATAGCGGCAAAATGTGAGAATATCGTTGGAAAAGCAGCGATATTCTCGCATTATCGCTAAGGTGGATTCAGCATTAGAATCCACCTCCTATACTTCATACAGGTAAGTCATCCTCACTAGCAGGTGATAAAATCTAGCGATAAACGCGCTTAGCGCGAGTATTTTATCGCTTCGCCTCCCTTGCTAATAGGGGGTAGTGGGATTAGCGACTGTTTTCAGTCGCTTTTAGTAGGGAACGCCTTCCTTGCATGTCATTAGCGATAATTATCGCTGACATGCAAGGCGATGGATAACGCGGCCTCTAACGCCTGAAAGCTGTCGCTAACGCCTGTTAGCGACAGCTTGCTAATAGGGCGATAAAATTATCGCCGCTTTAGCAGCAAAAAGTGCCGCTAAAGCGGCGATAAAGCCCTTGATAATATGCCCCTAGGTCTTTCGATGAGAATACGCCGAGATGTGTTAGCATTAGATCCTGTTTCATGGCCTCAGAGAAGTGAGAAGACAGATATGGCTGGGGACCCCAAACTGCATATGATGGTATGACCACCCACACATGCTATTTTCTCACTAAAGTGGCCTTGTCTTTGGCAAATGATGAAAGATTGGCTGCTTTGTTAGTGAGTCATTTAAAGACAGCATATTTCATGGAGGTGAGCCAGGCGTTTTATAATTTGAAGGATGCAATTGATTGCTGTAGTGCTGGGAGCACAAAATCTTGTTGTGGGCCTGCCTTTCTATTTTCAGCCAGCACTGATGTGCCAGCGAATTTGCTTCGGCTGCCTTCGTTCTCCAGCAGAATTTAACTAGGGCCCCCTGCCTAGATGGACCCTGGGGGTGCAGGCCAAATTCAAGCTGGATTTGGGCTTGTGTTTTTTAAAGAGTCTCGATTGTAAGTTGTTTAAGGTTGCATGCATCTGTTCAGAAGGGCTTAGGAGCATCTCCCACCAAATGGAGGAGTTGTCTGGGTTCCCATCCAGTTCAGCGCTGTTTAACCCATTTTATGCCTGGCTTGAGCAGAGTGGCTGTAGTGTCTGCTAGGCCGCGTGCTGGGGGCTGGTCTGGATGAGATCCCCTGTGTGTAGAGGAACTGCACAGTCCGTGGTGGAGTGTAGTCTGAGAGGCTACTGTTTCATCTCGTGTACTAGAACCTCCACCAGAAGTTTGGCCTTGTCATGTGTGTCTGGATGTGACATTGTGGGTAGGTTGTAATGAGATGGAGTAAGAGTTCCTGCTCCTCGTATAAGGAATGGCTCTTTCTGTGCTTGCTGTTTGCTCTGGACTGTAGGAGAAGGTATCTCCTTTGCTGAGGATGGTTCTCTGTCACGACCTAGCACTTGGTCTGCATGGGCGGTAGAGCTGGGCACTGGGTGGGTAGCTGTTAAAAAGTCGGTTATCTTGGCTAATCTTAGGTCGGTGGCTTGGAGCAGGGGGATTGTTGGTGTGGGCATGCTGTCCTCCCTGCAGGTTGCCTCTGTGTCGAAAGCCAGAACTGGGGCTGGAGATTCGGGGTAGAGCATGGACTTCTCCTTCGCACTACCCCTGTGTTATTTTACTGGCTTGGGTGCCTACCAGATCTCATGCTGTCCGGCTGCCAGTTAGGCTAGTTGATAAGGAATTGGCAGCCCAAGTTTATCGGGCTGAGTTGAGTGTGTGAGGTGTGCAGATGGTATCGGGGTGGGAGAGCTTCTCAGGAGGTGCAAGCCACCTCTGAACCTGGCCGGGCTGCTTCCGCACCAAACTCAGCTCCACCCTTGAAGTCACTTCCTCTGAGACTGACCTGCGCAGTAAGTCCTCCTTGTTTGCCTCTCGCCTCTGCGCTCTTTCTGCGCTTTCCTCCATGCTTTCCTCTGCACTGCTCTGGGATTCTTTAGTGCATGCTAGCTCCAGGGGAGGTGGGTCGGGTGAGCTGGGACTGAGATCTGAGGGCGAGGGGCTGAGGACTGGGGTGCAGGAGCAATGGGCTGATAACCAAGAGAAGACGGCGGTAGGATAGGTACTGAGAATGAAAGATGTCCCCAGTACTCACCATTTGCTCATGGTTCTTCTGTGATGAGTATTGGCTGTCTTCCTGTCACCTTCCTTGCATTTCTCTTGCTGTGCTGAGTGCCTGGCTTCCACAGCCCATTTTGTGGAGGTCACAGATTTTTTTCTGATTATTGCCTGGTTCCCAGGTGGTTTTTTCCTGGGTTTTCCCCCAGTGACCCTCTTTATTGTTGGGGGTCCGGCCCATGGGGGAGATGGAGATGATGGGGTGCCAATCACCTCTACGCAGGGTGTACAAATGCACTCCTTAGTTCCAACTCATGCATGTTGATGGACATTGATGCTGGGGGCAGCCAGAAAGGCTGAAATGTTGGTGGAGGCCTGGATGTATTTGAAGTCTGGGGCCATTGGGAGCCTATGTTCCTGAGCCTTCCACTGTGCCACGCTAGGCCAAGCAGGCAACGGGTGCCAGGTTCTGGGCTCTGTGCTTTCCCTGCCCTGAAACACCTGGGGTGCGGTGCTAAGACAGAGCTGAGCAGCTAACGATCCGAGCCCTGCACCTGCCTGGCTTCACCACATCAATGCGCCCCACGTAGCATATATATGTGTTGGCACTGGGTAGTTATATTTAGGATCGTGTTTCCGTAGGAAATACATTTTTGGTGTTGCAAATAACGTTGATGTAGTTTGGCTAATCTCCACAAAACTTTACAAAGAAGTGCTACATTTCGACTAGTGTGCGCATGAAAAGTTTCAGGGTGACTGGTCAAGCAGGGGCTGAGAAAAAAGGGAGGTCCCAAGGTGAATTCCTCCATTTATTTTCCCATAGAAACTTTAGACACCAAATTTGGCAGAAAGCTAGAACTAGGTCCAGAAAGAGTGCTTTTTGTGTTTTGGTGTAAATCCCTTCATTACTAGTAGCTCAAAAACTCGGCATAGCTAGGGACACGGAGCCTGACAGATCTCAAGCTGAGATCTGATTGGCTTCTACCAACTCAACCAGGAAGTGGTGGCAGTTATCTTAGGACTCTGGTCTTGGTCCTGAGTCCTTAAAAGAAATGAAAAAAAGACACAAAGGGCTGGGTAGGAATACCCTGACACCCTAGTCCTGGTGGTGGTGGTGGACCGTTTTTTTTTTACATTTTGAAACAAATTTGGGCACTTGGGCTTGTTTCTCAAACCCCCCAGGGTGGACCAGGGCCTGGGGGGGGGCATTTATTTTTGGGGGTAGGAGAGTGCATGTGGTCCCCCTCCCTGACCAATTTCTGCCCAGAGGACCACAACCCGAGGGACCCAGTACATTTTTGAGGGGCAGGAGTGCACTCGGGCCTCCCTCGCTGGTCCTATTTCAGTCCAGGGGCCAGGCACATTTTTGAAGGGGAGGGGTCACTCCGCTCCCATTCCTGGGCCATTTTGAGCACAAGGGACCCCCTCCGCCTGGGCCTGGTGCATGTTAGGGAGAGAGGGGGAACACTGCCCACTCCTCTAGCCTATAAAGGCTCCAGGGATCCCACCCCCGGGGCAAAAAAACTAAAGTGAAGGAGAAGGGGGTCATGCAACCCCCCCCCCAAACATCAATGGCCTGGAGGGCCCCATCCTCCAGGGGCGGCTCAGATGCTATGTCCTGGGGAGCAAACCCCCGGGATAAAGCGGTTTCCCTGCCTGCAGCGGCGTAGTCAGGGAAACCTGTGTTTGCTCTAGCTTGGGGTGAGAGAATTTTCAAAACTCCCGAGCCAAGCCGGAGCAGACACAATCTCTGCTCCCTGCGGGCAGGAGCTTAAAAAATGCTCCTGCCCGCTGGTAGCGGAATTTTCATCTGTTTCCCTGTCCACACTGAAGTGGGCAGGGAAACATATGAAAATATTCCTCCTGCCCTCAGAAAGCAGCATTATTAGCTGCTCCCTGTGGGCAGGAGTAATGGTGGCTATCGCTTGGGGCTTTCTCCCCGTCCCCCAATGCGTCTATGGTCGGTGCCCTGGTTGGGCACCAGGGCTCCCATTTTTCACAGCAGTGGGCCCTGGGGGATGGTGTCTTGGGGCCAAAAACCGCCCCAGGGAGGGGGGGCAGCATGCCCCCTCCCCCTAAAAAATGAGCCAGGCCCCGGGAGATGGGGTCCCCACGGGCAAAATCGGCTCAGGGAGAGTGTCTGTGTGCCCCCTCCCTCTAAAAATAGCACTGGGCCCCACGGGATGGTGGTCCCTGTGACCAAAATCTGCATAGGCCGTGTGCCCCCTCCTCTTCATTTTGATGATTGGCCCTGGGGGAAGGAGTTGCTAGGGACTATCAAGGGTCAGGGATTTTAATTAGATTCTTTTTTTGTATAGGGCAACAAATAACTGAGGGCATCAAGGCGCTGTAGCCGGCCGTTCAGAGCTAAACCCTATCTTTAAACCCACCAAAGAAATAAAAAAGAGTATAGAGCCAGGTTTTGAGTGATTTTCTAAAAGGAAACAGCTCTGGGATAGCCCTAAGACTTTGTGGAAGAGAGTTCCACAGTCTGCTTCCAGTTATCAAAAAAAAGCTCTATCTTCCCATATCTTCTTTCGTGTGCTAGGCACAGTAAGATGGTTATGGTGTGCCGATCACAGGTTTCTACCAGGAAAATGCGAGTGAAACATGTCTTTAATTCCTGCTGGACTGGGGGGAAAAAGGGCCTTATGTACCATACAGATTACTTTGAACATAATGTGCTTTCTGATGGTGAGCCAGCGTAAGGCCACCAACCCCACAGCAATCAGTTGGCACCTGGAAATATCAAGAATTCTTCTAGCAAACGCATTCTGCACTACTTGCAGTTTGTGCTGAGTGCTAATGTTGGAGTCCAGATAGAGGGAATTACTTTAGTCCAATCTAGATATAACCAGAGCTAGTGCAACCTGCTTTCGTGCTGGCAGGAGGCATACAAGGAAAAAAACTCCTAAGAATCCCTATGAGCCAGAAGCAGGTTTCCACAGTGTGATTGGCCTGGGCATTGAGTGCAAGCTCAGTATCTAGGATTACTCCAAGATTTTTGGACTTCTCAACTGGGATGGGACATATACCTAAGGTGTCTGGCCACCAATTGCTATTCCAGCTCAAAGAGCACGGTTCAAAGAACAACACCTCGATTTTATTGATGTTTAATTTTATAAAATTCCATCCCATCCAATCTGCAAGTGCTGACATGCATTGAGAGAAATTATCTGCAGTGGTGGGTGGGTTCTTGGGAACCGACACAATGATCTGTGTGTGGTCAGCGTATGTTATCACATACGTCCCAAAATCCCGGATTATAGCCACAAGTGGAGACACATAGAGGTTAAAGAGCGTGGGGCCTCAATGATGAGCCCTGCGGCACTCCACAAGGCAGGGAAAAGACCTCCGAATAGAACTGCTGTAACAGCACCCTCTGTGAACGATCCCTAAGGAAAGAAGATAGAAGGTTAAGGGCCTGTTGTGTGATACCCATATCTTGAATGTGCTCAGTAAGCAGCAAGGGAGAGATAGTATCAAACGCCGCGGATAGATCAAGGAGTGCCAATGCTGCGCCTTGCCCTTTGTCCACTGAGCACCTAATACAATACGTATTAACGAAGTTTCAGTTCTGTGATGTTTCCTGAAACCAAACTGAGAGTTGTCCAGCCATCCCTGCTGTTCTGCAAATTTCATCAGATGGCAATTTAGATGTTTCTCTAAGTTTTTGGCAGGACACAGTAGCAGCGAGATTGGGCAATAGTTTTTAAAATCCTTGCTCTCTAAATTGGTTTTTAGTAGAAGTGGCCTGATTACAGCCTCCTTCCACTGCTGAGGATAACAACCAGAGACAATAGCTTTATTCATCAGATTAGAAAGAGGTTGAGCCACAATACTAGTTACTGGGTGTAGTATTGCTGGTGAACAGGATTACATGGTTGTCCTGGATTTAGAATTAAGGAGATGTTGAGTAATTTAGACTCTTGTTCCTTATGCTCTGATGTCTGATGTCAAGCTGTGGCTCTCTAACCAGGGTTTGTTGTGAGTGCAGTTTTGAGAGTTTAGGCACTACAGAACCATCATAGATGTCAACAGTTTTAGATTGAAAGAAGTTAGCTTGCTGGTTGCACAATTTTTGTGAACCTTCAGCTTCCCCATTAGCCAGGGGGTGGAGATCTGTGGAGCCGCCCTAAAGAGTTCTTTGGCAGAGGTAGCATTTTCAATTTTCTGGGTATAATATGCAGATTTCTCCTCAGTCTGAGCTAATTTTTATTCCCTAATTCAGTTCCTATAGATTACTTTTTCTTGCTCCTAATGATTTTTCCTCCAGATTTGCTCTTGTCGGTGACACGCCTGCTTGAGAGTTCTGAGTCTACCAAGAGGCTGATGGGGAGAGCCTCTTTTGCTTAACTTTCCTAAGGGGGCTAGCCTATTGGCAGACATCTCCAGCCACTCTGCAAAAACATCAGCACCCATGGCTACATCCTCCAAAGTCTCAATAAGTATGCTATCTAGAGTATTGGACGAGGCTTCAGCCGAAACCACTTTCTAATTTCTCTTCCAAGTCTTAGTCTTAAGGGATGGCAGCTTCTAACTGTGGAGGAGGACGTAAAAGAGAAAGCAACTGCGCCATGGTCAGACCAGCTGAGGGGAATAACTGATTGAAAGGACACCCTGACATCATTAGAAAATATGCCATCTAGGGTATGACCTGCATCATGTGTTGGGGCTAACACCAGTTGGGAAATTCTCAAGCTAGACAAGGTTTCAATAAGTGCTAAAGAGTCTTGGTTGCTGTTCTCTTAGAGATGGAAATTAAGATCTCCCAAGACAGTCAAACCCCTATTTGTCATAAAAGGTTCAATGAAGTAGCTTAGCTCGTTTACAAAAGGGGGACTGGGTCCTGGTGATCTATATACTAACAGATCTCCAAAGGAGCTGATAGTATAAACTTAAAGTGCAGGGATGGGGGCCGTGCAGACCCCCTCCCCTTTAATTTTAATAGTGGCCCTGGGGGATGGGATCCCCAGGGCCTAACAAGGCTGGGGGATAGAGGCTGCTTGGCCCCCCTCCCCTTTAGTTTTAATAGTGGCCCTGGGGGGTGGGGTCCCCAGGGCCTAACAGGGCTCGGGGAAGGGGGCCACGTGGCCCCCTCCCCTTTAATTTTGTCAGTGGCCCTGGGGGATGTGGTCCCAAGGGCCTAGCAAGGTTCAGGGAGGGGGGACATGCGGCCCAAATCTCCTTTAACTAAAAAACGGCCCTGAGGATGGGGTCCCTAGGGCTAAGGGAGGGGGTTCACATGCCCCCCCCTTAATAAATAAAGGCCCTGGAGAATGGAGTCACCAGGGCATGATGAGACTTTGAGAGGGGGGCCACCCCCCCTCTTTTTTAAAATATATATGGCCTTGGGGGATGGGGTCCCCAGGTCCATAACAGGTTCAGGGAGTGGGGCCACACAGCTCTGTTCCTCTTTTAAAAAAGTAGCAATGTGGCCAACCCTTAACCTTAAATGGCCAAAGGTTGTTTGCAGTGTGGAGTTGGCTGCCTTTTGGGAGTTGACTACAGGGCTTAGTTGCAGTCCAGGCCTTGTGGCCCATCCCCACTGAAGGCCATGCACAGTATAGTGTTGGCTGCATGCAAGGGTTCGGTCGCAGTCCAACCATGTGGCCAACCCCCTGCCATACATAACCAAATGCTCTGTGCAGTGTGGGATTGGCTGACTTCATGAAGTTGGATACAGGGCCTGCCCGTAGTTACTTCATATATTACATCACTCATGACATCTTCTATGACATCATTTATAATATCAGTGCACATGGCGGGGACACAAGTTATAGTTACCTTAAGGAAAGTCTGTGCACTATCAGTCTGTGAGTGGGTATGGAAGTGTCTGTGTGGGTCTGTGAGTGTGTGTGTGTGTGAGTGCCTGTGTAGTTCTGTGAGTGGGTGTGTGAGTGTCTGAGTGCATCTGCGAGTGGGTCTGCGAGTGTCTGAGTGGGTCTGTGAGTGTTCATGTAGGTATGGGGTAGGTGTGTGAGTAACTGCATAGGCCAGTGAGTACCTGTTTGGGTTGGTGAGTAGGTCTGTCAGTGCGTACATGGATTTCTTAGTTGGTGTGTGAGTCCCTGGTTAGTCTGTCAGTGGGTCTCTGAGTCAAATGTTTTTTTAAATGTGAGGTATGTCTTGGCACATAATTGTCACTCAGATGGTCAGTGAAAAGTGTTTTGTGTGCTATGCATATTTTTGAGAAAATTACATTTCACACAAGGAAAACATTTGCAACTTCTGGCAGTATTTTCACACTGGTGTGCTCACAGGAACTTGGATGGCTAAACCATTCGTCCACCAAAAGCACCTATTCTCCGCCCTTTCCCATCAATTAAGTATAAATGTTCAGTATCATGGAAACGTCCATTATGTAGTTGGACTTTTTAGCATGAAAAATTGAACTTTAGTTTCTGTGAATCAGGATGGGGAATTTAAAGTTGTAAACTCAATATTTTGTGCCTTGAAGAGATGAACAGGTACAGAAATTATTTTGAGAATGATGTCGTAAATGATAAAAAATACTGCTTAGCCATGTCTATCGTGTATTTCATTAGCCGGGTATCCGTTTAGCCATTGTTATATAGAGAGCAAGACACGGCTGAAATATTAGTCATTTGAATAGTAATTATTATTAAAATACTATAAATCAGGTATTAATATATTTTTGTTTGTATTGTTCTTATAATACACATCTCTTTTTTAAACAATGAACTATGGTTAGTCATGCAACAACAATAGGAAAGTGAAAAATATCAAAAGGGAAAACAATGCTTGTAATTTTATTCAAAATAAGAACAATCTGTCAGCACAAAAATCCAATGAACATCCAGATAGAATTATTAGGATGATTTGTTTTAAAAACAATGGCGGATGAAACCACAAGTGGCTAAAAATCATGAGAGAGAATACAAGTCTGAGATAAAGACAACACAGGAATATTTAACAATTGCACTCCATCTGCCTTTTCAAATGAGGAGTTTGGAAATTTGTCAAAATTGGGATTGTGTTTTCAAGAAAGGCCACTGAGGACTGGAGATTTCTAAATAAAGCAGATGCAGCTTTTTCAAATCTTCAGAAGATTAAGCAAGAGTCTGAAGTTGTAATAAAGACAGATCAAACTACATACAAGTCGGGTTCATGGCAAATAATGTATTTACCTAAATAAATGAAAGATGTAGCATTTATTTTGACATGCCTATATTATACCTCTATATCAACATGTTAGAAGTGATTACATTTCACAAGCAGGCAATTATTTGATGTCAGAAATATGAAAAGGAACTATGTAATGATGCACATCTTGACCATTTTAAAAGTCAAAGTAAAAGCAATATGGTTCATTTGGATGACCAAGTATAATTACTCATAATTAGCTTACGAGTGTCACTGTGCCTTTATATCAGAAGTGCTCATTAAAAATACCCATGTCTTAGCAAAATTTAGTATTGGATTGAGGCAAAAATACATTTTCCAGTTGTGCGTTGCCCTAACAAGAAGTACAATGGATTGCTGTATTAAAAAAAGACTAATGTGCATTATAAACAATATATTTAAATATTTTATTCAATTTCAGTAAATGGGCTCATTGTGGGGAGGATTGGAACCTTTGGAACTTAAGCACTTGGCTGCTAAGCCTTTTCCCACCCTCTGTGTTGAGTCCTTTTTGATGTTTGAGGCAGTTCTTGCTGAGGTCTCCATAATATTTCCATGCAAGTTATGCCAACCTAGATTTCCCCGGGTCTCTAGTTTTCAGAAATGCTCAGGGCTAGTGGGGTTCCTAGATGATGACTGATGCAGAGCACAAATACTATAGTGAGAGGAAATGTATATTTTTATGTAGTTTTGGCATATGAGATGGCAGAGAGTAGGTAACCTCATCATTCTGCCTCCCCTTGTCTAGTGTGTGGGGGTGGGACCCAATGTCAACTGACCCAAACCTAACAACATTCTTTTTCTCGTTTTTTTTTCTCCCAGGGTATCGGGTGGGATACCAGCCCCTTTGGGTGTTTACCACATATATGTCCACCCAGAGGGGTCAGAAAAGCACAGACCTGGTGATCTAGTGGTGTTTCAATCCCGAGGCAGATTGCCCACAAAAATGGCCATTTGACCCCTGGGGAGACAGAAACCATGGCCCAGCCATATTCCACTAAATAAAAGTACAGAAGGCACGACCATCTCCCAGGGGACTGCTCCCACTCTGTACTTAATAATACCTGTTTTCCATCCCTATCGAGGGCAGGTTGTCCACCAAAACAGCGGGTCTGCAGGGAGAGCAATCATCTGCCAATGGGATGTTTCCATGTTGCACGTATACTACCTTTGTGATCTATTTGTGTCTCCCCTTCCCCTCCAGGCAGACCAGCCACAAAAACAGCTGATCTGCTCCAAATGTGCAGGATCCATGGGCAAGTTCATTTTAAATAATAATGGTGCACTGTTAGTGACCATAATCTAGGGGCAGCTCCCTTTCTGCACCAAACATAAACCTGGTGGTGTAGTGGTGGCTTCCATTCCCTGTGGGGCAGATCAGCCAGCATAAATTGCTGAGCTGCCCTCAGGGGCTTAGAAATCATGGCCTAGACATTTATCACTTTTAAAAGTACGTGGGGTGGCAGCCCTCCATCAGGTGTCTGTTCCCTCACTGTACTAAAATTTACCTCTGTGATCTAGAGATGTTTATCCTCCCTGAAGGCTGACCTGCCCCCAAGGTAGGATAAACCACTGACATTACAGTGTTGTCCAAGGGGAGCGACCATATGCCAGAGGACTACTACCCCCTTGAATTAATCAAAACCTGGTGGCCTTTTGGGGGTTCCTGAAGAGGGATCATAACCTGTGACCTCTCAGCAGGAATCACCACTGAAGGGGCACCAAGTGAAAGGAGAAACACTTACCTCTGCTACTGCAGACACTTACCTTTCCATCTGCACAAGAGAGGTGAGCAGATCTCTCCTTTTAGAGACCATGCTTGCACACACACTGGAAGCAAATGGCTTCCAGTACATCTGCAAGCACTTGCAGGATGCCATGCCTGTGCAGTCTTCATGATCTCACAGAGGGAGGGGTCAAAGTGATAGTGAAAGCACCTCCGCTACCAATTTTGGAGGAAGGTGGGGGAGAGTAGTGAGGGGAAATTGGTAGCACTTCCATCCTCAGCACACCAAAGCTTGTACTGAACACGTGTCCAGCGAGTCCCAAGCACCCAAGTTGTTAAAGACCTGCAGTCTAGTATCTTGTACACCGTGCTTCTGGATTCTAGGTTTACCCCTGTCATATGTACACCTCTGAACCATGGAAAAACTACTCATTTCTGTCAAATTTATCAAATTTGCTTGAGCACCTTCTCTATTTTTTCAGATTTTCTGATTCGTTCTTAAAACCATAAAGACAAATAATAGTGACTCATCACTTAGTCAGCGGAATTGGGATTCAAGAGTTTGAGCTCATCATCACTTTGCCCTGCTTCAATTTTTTCCAGGTTATATACATCGATCTTTGATTAGTTGTGATCCACTTATCTTACGTGCTGACACCTTTGTGAGTATCATCTGATGTGACACTGCATTGTCTCTTTAATATCTGTTTCTTTTTTATGTTTCAAACTGTTCTAGATTGTGGCTACTTGCACATCCTTCTGCTCTATTACCACCTTGTTCTGTCCTTCTACTCTGCTGGTAGTCATCTATTCGTGCTAAGGGGTCATGACCATTACATGACTTGCCCCTTTTAGTTTAATAAGCTAATTGGTTGATAGGACAGAGTTAAATAGCTAATAATTAGTTGAATTAGGTGCAATTGAAGTCACACACCATCAGGTTGTCCTGGTGGTCCCAAACTGAAATATGGAGATCAATAGTAAATCCAATATCAAGGCATCACCCATTCGCAGTTTGTAGTGTAGAATAACTGTGTTGAGCAGTGCCTAAGGCCTTATTTAAAGTTTAATGCATGTGCCACTATTCCTCCATCAAGAAGTACTAAATCTGTCCACCAGGCTAACAGAATTCCATCTGCTGAATTTATAGTTTGTGCTTAAGATCCACTGACTGACATGATTGGATTGTCTCCGTCAGCTGAACTATATTACTCCATTCAGTTTTGGGCTTAGCCCTTTCCTCAGTGTCACTCCCAAAAGTTTTGCCTTTACCCTCCAACTTTTTTCTGGATTTGTTTTTGCTGGCATTAGGACTATGTGCACTTTACCACTGCTAACCAGTGCTAACATGCTTTTACTCAATCCCTAAAACAAGATAAAACTGGCTTACACCTGATAGGCATATTTAATTTACTTATAAGTCCCTAGTAAAGTGGAATACCATCTACCCTGGGCATGTGCATTAAATATTATTAGTGAGCATGAACCACTTATTGTGCCACTCACTTATAGCCCCTTAAAACATGTCCTAGGTCTGCCACTGTACCCTGAATGCAGTTTTAGACTGCCAATTCAACTTGTTAAAAAAAAACAATTACATATAAGTCACTCCCAAGGTAAGCCATGGGTAGCCCAAAGCACAGCATGCATTGTAATGAAAAGGGTTGACAGGTACTTTTACGTTTTACATGTCCTGATAGTGGATAACACTGTGCTGCCTTATTACATTTTAATAAGTACTAACTTTTGATTGGGAACAGGTTAACATTTCTTGTTTGGTGTCTGAGAAATTGTAAATAAAAATCCTCTTTAAATCACTGCACTTCCTCCCCAGTGCATCTATTGGTCATTGATTGACACTGGGGTGGGTTAGAAAGGCCCCTCTGGTGCCTTGCACTAGAGGGTTTATTTTTTTTCCCCAAGCTTCAGGCTGCTCGGGAAGAGCTTCTTTTTAAGTGCTTTCTCCCTGCTTTTCCTTCATTTTCAGTTTTCTCCTTGCTTTTTACCCAGTTTTTGAGTGCCTTCTCCTTGCTTTCCACACATTTTTATTGCTTTCTCCTTGATTTTCCCTCATTGCTGCTCCCACCTGCCAACCGTTTCCCCGCTTCACGCCTAGCACCCCCTCCACAGTGCCCATCCCTCCTCCCAGGACCAACTTAGTGGAGGCTGCAGTGCAACCCCATTGAGCAGGTCCTAGTCCCAGCTCTCCATCTGCTGCTGCATCCCTCTTGCTCCCATCTTCCCCCTGCTTCTTTCCAAATTTCTGAGTGCTTTCTCCTTGCCTTTTCCCTAATTTTCCACTGCTTTCTCCTTCCTTTTCCCTGTTTTCTGAGTGCTTGCTCCTTGCTATTGACTGATTCTCACTGCTTTCTTCTTGCTTTCTCCCCGTTTTTGAGTGCTGCCTTCTTTCTTTTCCTTTGTTTTCACTGCTTCCTCCTTGCTTTTTCCCCCGTTTATGAGTGCCTTCTCCTTTCTTTTCACTCGTTTTCACTGTTGTCTCCTTGATTTTTTTCCCAGTTTTTTGAGTGCCTTCTCCTTGCTTTCCCCATATTTTCATTGCTTTCTCTTACTTTACCCTAATTGCCTTTCCTTACCATTTTCCTGACTCCCGTCTAGCCCTACCTCCTCAGTGCCCCTCCTCCTCCCAGGACCTACTTAGTGTAGGCTGCAGCAAGAACCCTATTTAATAGGTCCCAGGCCTAGCTCTCCCCGTCCTGCTGCATCACTCTTGCGCCTGTCTTCCCCTTACTTCTTCCCATTTTTTGAGTGCTTTCTCCTTTCTTTTCCCTCATTTTGCCCTGCTTTTTTCTGCTTTTTCCCTTGTTTTTTGAGTGCTTTCTCCTTGTCTTTCCCTTATTTTTCACTGCTTTCTCCTTTCTTTTTCCAGTTTTTCAGTGCCTTCTCCTTACTTTCCCATCATTTTCACAGTTTTCTCCTTGTTTTCTCCCCAATATTTGAGTGCCTTCTCCTTACAGTCCCCATGTTTTCATTGATTGAACAGATCAACCTAAATCAGTTAGCAACTCCAGTGCCTTGAGACCCTCACGGGTGATATCAGGCCGATCTCCCAACTCCCCTTCCTGGCGAAAGTGCTGGAACAGCACGTGCTGAAATCCCTGTCTCATCACTGAGAAGCAAACAACCTTCTGCAAAACAACCAGGCAGGGTTCAGGGCTCATCACAGCACCTAAATGGTAATGCTGGCAGTACTGGATGAACTCAGGCTCAGGGCAGATAAGAAAAAGCTGTGTGCCCTGGTTTTGTTGGACCTATCCGCAGCATTTGACACGGTCAACCACGACCAACTTCTGTCGCGGATTTCGGAGCTAGGCATCCAGGGCACGGCCCTTATGTGGCTCACATCTTTCCTCAGCGATCGATCCCAGAGAGTACAGCTGGCTGACTATGTGTCTGACCCAGGCAAACTCTAGTGCGGGGTAGCACAGGGCTCGGCGTTGTCACCCCTCCTTTTCAACGCCTATCTCCAGCCCCTGATAGCCGCATTGAACCTTATGGAGTGTCAGATCTATAACTACGCTGACGACACTCAAATTATCATCCAGATAGATAGCTCCCCGGCCGCCCACACTAGAATGCAAAACTTTTTAAAGTTCACTGTCAACTGGATGACGGCCAACTCCCTCAAAATCAATCCGGACAAGACCGAGGTATTAGCCATCACCACAGATTCCAATCCCTGGAGCGACCGCTTTTGGCCACAGGAGTGGGGCACTAACCCGGAACTGGCCTCGGCCGTAAAAAGCCTGGGCATCAAAGTTGATGCCAAACTCTCTATGACCCAGCAGGTGTCTGCAGTAGTAGGAACTTGTGTCGGCCTGTTAAGACAGCTTCAGAGGCTTGCCCCCCTTCTCACATTCGCCACACTTAGAATGGCCATATCGGCCATGATTGTGTCACAATTAGACTACGGAAACTCCCTTTACATCGGCCTCCCGGAAATTTTGCTGGCCAGACTACAGGTTATCATGAACGATGCTGCCAGATTAATCTTTAGATTGCCTAGGAGGGCCCATGCCACCCCCCTCCTACGTCAGTTGCACTGGCTCCCAGTCAGGCAGAAAACTAAGTTCAAGGGCCTTTGCATTGCGCTTAAAGCCATCTACGGCCAAGCCCCAACTTACATTAAAGATCGTTTAACCCACTACATTCCTAGTAGGGTGCTACGGTCCTCAGAGGCCGGCTTGCTGGCCTGCCCCCACTTCAGCCTAATCTCCAAAGGAGGAAGAGCCTTCTCAGCCTCCATTCCTCCATTTTGGAACAAGCTGCCGGAGAACTTGCGTAAGGAACACGCCCTTCTCCCTTTTAGGAAGAAGTTAAAAACAGTCCTTTTTGCGGAAGCCTGGGGCACATCCTAATCAATAATCATCCCCCCGTGTGCCAGGGCTTGGCTCTCTCTGACAGCTCTTAGAGACCTGACGGTGATAATGCGCTCTACAAATGCGAATTACAATTACAATATCCTGTGCTTTATAAATCCTAGATTGATTTACAAAAGTGAAAGTAAAAAGAGCCAAAGGGCTCATTTCACTTTTACTGACTTATTGCTCAGGGAATATTTTAGCCACATGAGAGCAATTCCCAAGCAGAGATCGACCCACTAGCCACCAGGGACAGGGAGAGTGGCCCCTTGGGCAATGGCTTGTGCTACCCAACCCTGCTCTAAATGTTTAGCCTTTCTGCGGCATTTACCCCCAATCTGTCCTTTGGCGAGGCAGAAAGCCCACTAGCCGCCAGGGATTTTTTTATAAATATAAAAATAGAGATGGGGGCTGCCTACCAGGGAATGGCCTTGCCCCTACCCCAATATACATGCAACAATCTTTCTGCCCCCCCAAGAGGGGTAGATGGGGTGATTTCCCAAATCTGCCGCCCAGGGAGCAGAAAGCCCACTAGACACCAGATTAAATTTTAAAAGAAATATATAGTGGTGGGGGCTGCCCACAATGGGCATGACCATGTGTTAGACCGGTCATCCTTAGGGTGGTCTTTTCCTGGACTTTTTGCCTTTTGCCTCCATCTGTTGCTGATTCTTTTTGTTGGCCTTAAGACTCTGAGCACTTTGCCAAGGCTAACCAGTGCTAAAGTGCATGTACTTTTCTCCTAAACATGATAACATTGGTGTACACTTGATTGTCATATTTGTTTTACTGGCAAGTCCCTTGTAAAGTGGTATACCATATACCCAGTACCAGTACCTGTACTTAAAATACTACTAGTGGGCTGCAGCACTGATTGGGCCACCCACAAAAGTAGCCTTTCAAACCTGTCTCAGACCTGCCACAGCAGTGCCTGTGTGTGCAGTTTATTTCCACTTTGACTTGGCATTTAAAACTACTTGTCAAGTCTTAAACTCCCCTCTTATTACATATAAGCCACCCCTAAGGTGGGACCTAAGTAGCCCTAAGGGCAGTGTGCTATGTAAGTAAAATGTGGACATATATCTGTATGTTGTGCATGCACTAGTAGTGACAAACAGCCTATTTCATGTTTCATTACTGTAAAAATGGGGCCGTCCGGCGGGAGGTTTGGTGGTTTGGTGGTTTGGGTAAAGATTACTGTAGGGAACAAAATCAAGCGCCTCCATGTGGACTCCCAGGACATCCTGGCTTTTGAGTTGTCCCTACATAGTGGCTGGAAGGGGAAATTTTTTAATGTTTATAACAGGGTGGACTATGCTGGGGAAGAAACACTGACCCTCTGTACGTTGGACAATGCCTTAACCAAGTACTTGGACAACACCCCAGCGATATTTGCTGGTGATTTCAATTGTACTTTCGAGCCCTTAGCTGTAGTCGCTCCCGACTTGACAGAAGATTGGGACAGGGAATGGTCTATTCCACCATTAAGTCTACCAAAGGTCAAATGAACAAAGAGAGGTGGTCAGTTGCTTGCACTAACACTCCAGCATGACCTTCGAGCAACTAATGGGAGATCCAGATCAGACCCTAACGGCGCCCATACTTTTAATAGACCTAACCACACAAGTCGTATAGATTATTGTTTAATCACCTCCAACCTATGGTCTGTATTAGATGATATGATCGTGGTAAACAGACATGATAGTGATCACAACCCACTTGTACTTTCATTAAGTATCCCTGGTATCGCACAGCCAACTTTAAATGGACATCGTGACCTGGGAGTGCTCTCACCCTCAAATAACCAGCGATCAGTCAAGTGGGGTTGGGTGGAGAAGCATCCGGAGGCGCTGGATCTTCTCAAAAAGAAAACCACAAACCTAATAGAGTCCTTAACTAAAATCCCTAGTGAAGATGCTGTTAAGAGTTTAAATCTATGTCACGAGCACCTTTTTAAAGAGGCTAGGGAACTGCTTAGCCGGCCTGCTAAAACAAGGGGAAGTGCTACCCATTCCACTGGTACTAGGCATAAGTCTAAAAGTACATGGTTTAATCAGGACTGTAGAAGGTCAAAGAGGGAGCTTATATGTGCTATAAAGCGCAAGGTTCATCCTGAAATTGTGACTGCTAGAGCCAGGTACAGGCGGGCCATTGACAGTGCCAAAAAGGAGTGGGAAAGCTCACTATGGCTAGCCCTACACACAGCATTAATTGGTAAAGATCAAAGGTCCTTTTGGAGAGAGACAACTCACTGGCTCAAGGGAGAAAAACCAGAGTTGGAATACAACATACAGCCCGATGATTGGATAGCCTACTTTGGGTCTCTCTATGCCACTGAGAGTGACGGTAGTGGCGAGATGGGTGTGTTGCCAGAGGAGGGGTTGAGTGGGGACTTTGAGCCCCTGCTTTTTTCCATAGTAAAAACCCATGCGGCAATCTCCTCATGTGAACCAGCGCGCGCCCCAGGCCCAGACAGAATCCCCAATGATCGGTACAAAGAAGATTAATGCCTTTGGGGTCGGTACATAAATATTTTATCCAACTTGATTCTGTATGGAGCACCTATTCCAAAATCGTGGCAGGTTGCGGAAATTGTGCCCATTTATAAGAAAGGGGATAAAACCAAGCCATCTTGGCCGATAAGCCTCATAGATTCTCTCCAAAAGATCCTTTGTAAACAACTCCTAGGGAGGCTCCATGAATGGATGATGGAATTTCACATTTTAAGTGACCTTCAGGCGGGCTTTCGCTCAAAAGTTAGCACCCTAGACCAGGTCTTCCGTTTCATCTGCATGTATTGGAAGGAAGTGGACCTTAAAGGGGGTAAATTATACGTGGCATTTGTTGACCTGCGCACAGCTTTTGACTCTGTGCCCCGGGCGAAGCTGTGGAGAGTACTGAGAGAATTGGGCATCCCGGCAAACCTCTTAGATATCCTAATCAGATTACACGCCTCAAACACAGCCCAGGTCAGGTGGGGCCCAAAGAGCGAAGTTACAGAAAAATTTCCTGTAAATTGTGGAGTGAGGCAGGGATGTGTGTTGGCGCCCACTCTTTTTACCATCTTTATAAATGGGGTTATTGACTTCTTAGACAGGGATTGTTGCGATGCACCGAAAAAAAACGATAGAAGAGTGCCCGCTTTGTTATTTGCGGATGACACCCTTTTAATTTCTAAATCCCCCCAGGGCCTCCAACAACTTTTAAATGATTTTATACAGTTTTGTAATGAAAGAGGGTTGTTCCTAAATGAGGGAAAAACCAAATATATGATTTTTAACAAAAGTGAGTCAAAACTCTCTAGTAGATCTATTCGTGCAGGCAGCACCCTACTTGAACAAGTTGACGTTTTTGATTACCTAGGAATACGTGTATCCCCATCTGTAAATTGGGATGCACAAAAGGAGAAGGCTAAGTTACATCAAATATTCCAATGTAACCATATCAGCAAAATACACAGAAAAACAACGTCACGGCAGATTGCTCCTGCACTTGAAATTTATAATTCTAAGGTATTGGGGGGTTTAATGTACGGTATAGAGCTGTGGGGGACAGGAAATATATCGTCTTTAATAGCTGTGGAAAATCGGTTTCTGAGATCTCTGGTTGATCTCCCCGCTAGCACCCCTCTGAAACCCTTATATATGGATCTGGCTCATAAACAACTGAGACACAAGGCAATGTACCGATTGATAATGTTTTGGTTTAGGCTATGGACTGTAGAAGAGATGGAGACCTATCGAGAGACTCTGTTAGACCTCCTGAGATTTCCTAAGGCCTCATCAATAAACTGGTTTACTACTTTACGGAAATCTCTGGCAAAATTGGACTTGGACGCCTACTGGACAAACCCAGAAACTATGAGGCAAAACTCCAGAGAAAAAATGAAAGAAGTGTTTTGGGATTCGGTTTCAAAAGAAGTTCTTTCAGCTCCAGTATCCAGCCTGACCGAAGTCTTTCTCAAATCGAAATGTTCTCCGTTCTTTGAGCCATCCATTGATGAAATTGTTCCACCGATGGCACGGAAACTTTTTCTGCAGTTTTGCTATAAATCACTGCCCACCAAACTGTTTTGCTCAAAATGGTCCAGCCACAACGATTTGGCTGATTTGTGTCCCACTTGCCAAGTTAGCTCTAAATCCATAGTCCATTTACTCTTTTTTTGCCCGACTTATCAGTCACTGAGGAAAAAATGGATTATCCCGTTATGCTCCTTGGTGGGCCGAGGGCATTATCTAGATGTCTTAAGACTTTTGTGCACTGACACCAGACAACCTATTGTATTTGGTCTTGCTAGATTCTGGCATGCCCTTTGGATCAGGCGTAGAAAATTATGTAGCTGAGTCACTGCGTTTTGGAAAGCTTTGCCACATCAGAATGTTATCAAACTTTTTAAAAACATTTTGCTAATTTGTACTTGTGGGAACTCTAAGTACCTTATCTTGTGCCATACGATTTGTTGGTTTGCACATATGCACTTTATAATTGCTCTGGGGGCCAAGTCATTTTAAATTTGTACAAATGTTTTTATGCATTTTTATTCTATACTCTTTTATCTATATATTTCGGTGTAACTTTTTTAGAAATTTTTGCTGTATACTTTTTAGGATCTGTGTGATCGTAATGAAGTTGTAAGTAAGATAACATTGGTGTACACTTGATTGCCATATTTGTTTTACTGGCAAGTCCCTTGTAAAGTGGTATACCATATACCCAGTACCTGTACTTAAAATACTACTAGTGGGCTGCAGCACTGATTGGGCCACCCACAGAAGTAGCCTTTCAAACCTGTCTCAGACCTGCCACAGCAGTGCCTGTGTGTGTAGTTTACTGCCACTTTGACTTGGCATTTAAAACTACTTGGCAAGTCTTAAACTCCCCTCTTATTATATATAAGCCACCCCTAAGGTGGGGCCTAAGTAGCCCTAAGGGCAGTGTGCTATGTAAGTTAAATGTGGACATATATCTGTATGTTGTGCATGCACTAGTAGTGACAAACAGCCTATTTCATGTTTCATTACTGTGAGGCCTAACCTTTCATAGGCCAGCATTGAGAATTCCTTAATACACTTTTAAGCTGTATTTCCTGATAAGAGAGGAGCAGCTTTTTCATGTTTGATATGTTTGGAATGGTAATGATAAATCCTCCTTACTGGTGAAGTTGAATTTACTTTACTGTTTTAAAAATGCCACTTTTAGAAAGTCAGCATTTTTCTGTACTTACTGCTCTTTGTGCCTGACAGCCTGTCTCCAATACACTTCTGGTTTGGGTGACAGCTACACTTTGTCCATTCCCAATCACAAACACAGGAAGGTGAGGCTCATCTGCATTCTTAGCACTCATCTGTATTCATATACATTCTGATGGGTCTTCCTGGTTAGGGAGGAATGGGAGGGGCTGACACATTTAAATAGGTAGTGTCCTGTCCACACACAAAGCACTGATTTACTCCCCAGGTTTAGCCTGGCAGACAGGAAAGGATTGAAAGTGATCCTAGTGCACTTCAGAGAGATCTTTAGAAGTCACCCCCTACATCAATTGAACTTTTGGGTATATACTTCTGGATCTTGAACTGAACCTGTGTGAGAAGGACTGCTGGGCTGCGTAAAGGACTCAACTGGGCTGATTTTCTGCTTGTTGCCCTGCTGCCTGCTGCTTCCTGCCTCTGCTGGAAGGACTCTGCCTTCCCTCAAAGTGATCTCCAAGGGCTTGCAGGCTTGCCTCCTGTTTTCTGAAGTCTCAGGCACACAAAAGACTTCCTACACATCTGCTGGTGCTCCTAGACTCTGCCTTCTGTGAGTCCTACCCTACACTAAGGTGCCCCCTTCAAGCTCTGGGCCTCAGAAGTGGGTTCTGCTGTTGTTTTCATAAAAAACCGACCCATTGCATTGACTGCCATGAGAAATTCTGCTGCATTGCCCTTCGACGCCAACGCAGAGGCTGCCCCGATGATAGTGGTTCCACAGACTGCACGGCTTGACTATGACGCTCTGCGCGGCTCGACAGCAACGCATTGCATTCACTCAACGAAGCTCGAGGATGACGCAGGAACCTTTATGCATGGCTCAACGAGGACACAGTAGATTCTCAATGTTGACAAAAGCTCCATCCAAGGTATTTCTTAAGCAGAACCTGTCTCGGTCCTATAGCCGGCCTAACGTTGATCGCAGACGGCCTGAACTTTGGAATTTACACTGGTCCCTCATGACCTGAAATCAACTTTTGATTGCTTTTGACTTCCAAGCACTATGTTTGCATTTAACCATTTTACCCCTGATTTTCCCCCTGCGGGGCAGAAAGCCCTCTTGACACCTGGGTATATTAAAAAGAAAATAAACATAGGGGTGGAGGCTGTCCACCAATGACCTGCCCATACCCCACCCCAGAAAAAGCACAGACAGTCTTCTACTCCACCTGTGTGGTGGATGGGGTGATTAACCCCAATCTGCTCCACCGGGGGCAGAGAGTCCACTAGACACCATGAGAAAAAACATAGGTTGTGGGCACTGACCAACATAGGCATGGGGATGCCCTATCCCACAAAAAATAGAATTTATGCACTATTGATTTGGGGGGTCTTTAGAGCATGGGTCTGAGATCTCCCCAACCCAGAGCCTAATTGACTTTCTGCCCAACCTGGGAGGTGGATAGGGGTATTCACCCACAATCTGCCCTCCCCCGGGTGGACAGAAAGCACAGTAAACACCAGGGATTTCAAAATGGAGGCAAAACAAACAAAAGGAGGTAGCAAAGCCATTGACCTTGGTTTGATCCGTACCCGTGCGTGCACTAAGCTTAGCCACACAAGACATTCAGTGTTGTATTGACACTAGTGGGGCAATGCTGGGTGGTAGCAATTTTGTGGATTGCTGCAGATTCCAGTTGTTTCCATCACAGAACTATAAGGGAAATGCATGATTTGAAGCAAATTTTGAGGTTTGAAGTGCATTGTGGGTCAAAACCTGATGAGATTCAGGCAAGGCTCACCACCCTGGAATCCTCTGGTTCTCTAGTTTTTAACAATGTCTGTAGGTTTGTGTGGGTGGGCACCACAGCATTGCCTGAAATACTGCGGCAACCCCTGCTGCTTATCCATCAATGTAGTGCTTTAGCACCTTTTGTTTCATGGTCTCTTGGCTCACCCACACAAGTGGGGTCCCGTTCTTATCGGAGGACATGTTGCAACTCAGAGTGGTACGAAATTTGTGATTATCCGCCGATTACAGAACAGAACAGAAATGTGAGGAAAATGTGTTTTTTAGTCAAAGTGTCAAATTTGCCATGGATTCTGAGTACAAATTAACTACTGAGACCCCACCCTGGATTCCCCAGGCATCTAGTTTTCAAAAATTTGCTAGGTTTCCCTATGTGTTGCTGAGTTAGGGCCCAAAATCCAACGCTATCCACTTTGCAAAGAAAGGGTCAGTTTTGAGTGGAAAAATGTGATGTATCCATATTGCATTTTTTGCCATTTCCTGCCTCTGTCAGAAGGCCTACCTACACAAAGGAAGTACCATTTTTATGGAGAGACTTGAGGGAAATTTGGATGGAAGGAAGTTTGTGGTTCCCTACAGATTACAGAACGTTTCATCACAGAATTTTTAGTTCATCCATGTTGCAATTTGGGCTGTTTCCTGTCACGGTAACTAGGCCTAACCATACAAGTGAGGCGCCATTTTCATCGGAAGAAATAGAAAAGTAGAACATTTGTTATTACCAATTGGAGTTCACTGCATTTGTGACTTCCAAATGTCAGCCAGTGTGCAATATACCCTCTGAAAAATACCCTCTAAATCATATGCTAGTACTGGTAGCCACAATTCAGAGATGTACAAACAACCACTGCTCCTAAACTCCATATCTTATGCCCATTTCAGAAATACACAGGTTTTCTTGATACCCATTTTTCACTCTACTTATTTCACCATATGAGTTGGTCAACCCTCAAAATGCAAAGAAAAACCATTGTAGGGTAAAGCTCAGTTGCTGGCTCAGGGCACCTAGGGTTCTTGAAGAACCTACACACCCTATATATCCCCACATCCAGAAGGGTCTAGCAGATATAATGGTATATTGCTTTTGTACATCGGCCATTTCTCTTGCCATCATATACCACCAGGAAGACGCTTCTATGACCGGACAATATTGCCACAAATCCTAATTATAAAAGGGCACGTGGAAGCCAGAGAAAGGAAAATACGAAAATAAGTACCAAGGACATAAAACTAAAATCCTTGAATCCCGTCATCCCTTGATAAGTGATTAAAGAACTGACGAGAGATATAGTTTATCCTCGAACTATCACTTCCTGGTGACATGAAAAACGAGGAGGTCAGTCCATACCAATAATCCAGATATATATATATATCTTCATTTGGACGACGGAAGGATTTATCTTATCCTCCCATGACCATACCAGTTTCTGGAAGTCGCAGTGGCCCACCCCATTGAAAATAGGTGTTTTTTGACTGCAGCATTGTTGCTTTTTAATTTCCTGAGAGTCGGAATCTGTTTGTCTTGATAAAGATGGTATCATACATTAGCCATCGAAACGCGTCGCCGCTTCTTTGAATACAACCTAATCTGTGTCACGGTCTGGGCCTTTGAGTATTCAACGAAGTGAGATATACCGGGCTCCAGCCCTAGATTTTGTGTAATCCCGGATGGTTGATTTTCAATGACATATTATTTCTGTCTATTTTTTGTACTCTCATATGTTTCTTTTTAATTGTTTTCTGATATATATGTGCATGAATTACACCTAGGAGTTTGTTCAAGCTCATTCAGATATTTTGTGCAATGCAATTTTATGATCTATGTCGTTGTGGTTTTGTATGCTCAATGAGACTTTTTAATAAAAGATTTTGATACTTTTCTAAAAATGTGGTACATTGTTTAGATTGTCTTTCAGATGTATGAGCAGTCTTCCCAAAGATATACTTGAAGTGATAGTATTTGAGTGTGTGTTGCATGACATTGTTAGGGTCAAAACTCCCAGTTCCACTGTTACCAGCAATTTAGTCCAAAGGATTCTCTTTCCTATACCATCGGCCATTGTGACAAAAAGTTACAGATGATAACATTGTGCCTAATGGCCGTTTGTTCCTACTCATTTTCATTATTTCTTTATTTCAACAGTTAATTTCTTCAGGAAAACCTTGAGGGATTTACACATATGACCCCTTGCTGCATTCTTAATTTACTTGTCAGAAATCTATAGCTTCCTGGATCACTCATGTGTTTCACACTGGCTTCCATCACAAACTAGAAGTAGGCTGAGAACACAAAAATAGGAAAATTGAGTTCCCTCTTTGAAAAATACCCAAACTGTGGCAAAATATTAGTTTTTTTATTCAACTCGGTATGCTCCTGAAAGCTGGTAAGATGGTGACTTTAGCACAGCAAAATGTCTGTTGATGCTTTTCTAGGGAAAAAGACACTTTTATCCTGAGCTCTTTTTCCCATTTTTCCCCAAAAACTCAAAATGTAGCTATATTCTGCTTATTTTATTGGCCCCCTTCAGAGGGTTCTACAAACCCTGGGCACCTTTAGAATCCCCAGCATGTTGGGAAAAAGGACAGAAATTTGGCAGTATGTAGCCCTAAGCATAAACTACCCTAAATATCCAAAAAGGGCTCAGCACTGGGGGAAAAGGTCCAGCCATTAAGGGGTTAATGGTAAAGTCAGATTTTACATTACAAATTTTCAAAATGCCACTGTAAGAAAGTTGCCATTTTCCTGCCCTCATTATTTGGTACCTTCAGCCTGTTCCTGGGTCTCATGATTGGGTGCAGTTGGCAGTCGTACATTTGTGTGTTTATTCCTCCCTTGACAGCCACACAAAAGAGGGATTAGGCGGTTATGGGTGGGCATTCACTGGCAGTATGTGGGAAGCAGAGCTGGGTACAGCCCCACTTGCAACTGAATAGGCACACTGCATTGTTCATGCAGCCCGCTTTGAGCCAGGGCAGGAGAGGCAGCAAACTTCAAGCACTTCAAAGGGAATTCTCTAGAAACTTCTCCTTCTTCAATGAAGCCAACATGTGTAAAAAATAGGACCCATAGACCTGCTCTTCAGTTCTCTTTCTAGACCTGCGATGGACTCTCAGAGGATTGCCTGCTACTCTGGCCTGGTTCGAACCCTCAAAGGCTTGACCTGCTGCTTGAGCCCTGTCACACTGCTTGAACCCAAGACTACCACAGTGACTTCAAGGGCTAGTTGGCTGGCCTCCTGATCAGAGCCTTAGGGACAGAAAAGTCTCCATTCATCTTTAATGCACACCTGGACCCAGCCTGAGTAAGTCCTAACCCACCAAGTGGTGCTCCTCCAGTCCTGGACCGTTGGTGGTGGTGGTGGTAAAGGTGCCCAGATAGCCAAAATCTAAAACTTGGGACTTAAAAATGTTTTGGCTAAAAACTACTCTGAGAACCAAGAGGAGACGGGACCAACCTACTCATCTATTCACCCAAGGTGCATCTCTGGTCGGCCTGAGTTCACAGCAGCTACCGCTATCTTCTTCTCCACAGCCGCAAATCCTGTTCAGAGGTCCTTCATTGAAGGAGTATTCGGCTTCGTGGAACTCTCGGTCCAAAGGTAGAAATCTTCACCGCGACTTCATCCCGCAGGCTTCCCGACTACAACGTCCCCTGCTCGCACATTACCTGCAGCTTTGCCGTGCTGAACTTTAACTTTCTCAGCGACTTTTCCTTTACATTTTTTCTAAGTCCGAAGGTAAGCACTGACTGGGTCCAATCCACTTCTTGTATCCAACTCGCACTCCATCATGGTTGGCTATAGTTTTCGAGTTTGACCAATTTTCTCGCGTGACTAGATGTCCGTGGTTGGCTCTTTGAACTTTTAGGTGCTATTTTTTACCCAAACTTTAAAGAAATCATTACTCCATTTCTAATGGTTGGATTTTCGATGTTTTTGTGTCAAATAATTTATTTTAAGATTTACTTTATTTTTTCAAATTGGTCTGGAATGTTTCTTGTGTTTTGGTTTCACTTTATTACTGTTTGTGTGCTGCATAAATAATACTTTACACATTACCTATAAGTCAAGTCTGACTGCTTTTGTGCCTAGCTACCAGAGGGTTAAGCCCAGGCTAATTTAGTGACTTTTGTGCTTGACTCTGACAGCGATTGTGTCTGCTGCTTGAGCGGGGTTCACACCCCACTCATCCAACATTCCAATTTCTCACAATTATCAGTTACAACTTCATCAAAGTTGCAATAGTGGATACCCATCTGCCATATTTAGAGTTGTACACCATCACCCGGGGACAGACAGACCAGCATGACTCAATATTTGAAGGTTAGATGAGTTTTTAAATGGCAGACATATCCATCAAAATGACGGACCCATCCATCAGTATGCACACAACTTCTTAGTATCACCTTATCCAAATCACCTGCACCTAACAATATAAATGCCAACCCTCAACCCATACTACCCTTTTTTTCTCTGCACTCACAACAGGAGAAGCTGCAGCAACAACATTACTATTAAACTTTTATTTAAACTTGGATGTTTTAGGTTATTTTTTTCCTCATGAATGAGAGAAGAGCTCCTAGATTTTCAGAAAATGAAATAACATTATGGTGGATGAAATAGTGAGATTAACTAATGAGGGTTGAGCCATATTTGTTTGGAGCCCTGGTCCAGACAACATTCATGAGTCAGGGAAGGCTAATGTGGAAGGTGTTTGGCGAGAGTTTGGATTGTGGTTGGTGTGTGGAGGTAGGTTTGTGGTGTAGAGAGTGAGTGGTGATTCTTGGAGGGTTTTGCCTGTTATTGTTTTTGTAGTGATACATATTGTCTGTAGTTTTGTAATTGTTTTTCTGAGTGTTCTCTTTGTCTTTGTTTGTCTCTTAATTGTTTTATTTAAGTAGTAGGTAGTTCATTAGAAATTTGTTATTTGGGGTAGAATGTTGGGTAGGGTTAGGCAATTCAATTTTGAGGAGAGGTTGATAAGACCACTGGTGTGTTTTTTTCTGGCAGGTTGCTGTGCAGGTCAGGGCTTACTTTGAAATGAACGCAGACAATGTGGAGTGCAGCATACCTCAGTTGCGGCATCAGTGAGCTGATGTAGTCTCATGTAATGGGCAGCTACTTGATCGCATGCTCATTGAAGTGGCTGATCTTCTTGGTAAGTTTATTCATTTTATGTCTCTTTGAATGAATTTTTTAACAATATTAATGTGAATGCTATAATGTTTTAGCTGGATTGTAATAAACAAAGACTATCTGCTTTTACTGTTAATTATATCTATATTTCCAATTGTGGGTCATTCTTTTATGCTGATATTTATTTTTTTATTACCAAATGGCCCTCTTCCATTTAAAGCAAATTAGATTGCCTCTTTTAATGATCCTTCCAGGCCTGGTAATTGTTTATACTTCTGTATTTATAAACCAATTTGCAATTTTGAGATCATTAATCCCACAAATTATGCAGGCTGCTAATGTGCCAAGACATTGCTTGATGTTGCCTATCGTGGACCACATTGACAAGCATTTTGTGTTGCCTCTGTGTAACTATATTGTTGAGAATTCAACTCCAAGGGGCCCATTACGATGACTGGCGGATGCACCTCCGCGATGCTGGCGGTGGGAGAAAACGCTCTTTTCCGCCTGCGAGCAGCGGTGCACACGTCCGCCATATTACAATGGTCAAACAGCCCATTTTCCGACCTCCGCGGTGCGACGTGAACCGCCATCAAAACGCGCCCGCCACCGCTGCGGAGTTAACCAATCGAGAGCCACCGCCGTGCGGAATGACGTCCCTCCCGCTGTACAAATTAGGATGCGCCAAACAGCCAGGCACACCGCAGCGGAGAAACCGGCCAATCTGAGCAGGCGGAAGCACCACAGCCGAGCACAAAAGTGAATACCGGAGCCGACCGCCATGGACCCGGCACTACACGCCTTCCTGGCGCTGCACATGATACACCTCCAGCAAGCCATGGACCGTGGCGGACGCCACCGCAGGTACGCGATCACACAACTCTGCACACAAACACAACCCACAACTCCATGGCTGATGTAAGGTTCCTGTCCCCACCAGACACCCTGGTGGGGACAGGAACACAACCACAGGTGTAGCCACACATGTCCTACCTGCCACTAGTTCACCCCTCCTCATCCAGGTCACCATGTCTGCGATCTCGAAATAATGTTCAGTGCACGTGACCGCAGCAGTGAATCCGCGTAAAGAAATGCGCACAATGTAGTAGGCAGGGCCAGCGCAAGGCATGGGCAGTGCACAAAGTACACAGGGCAACACCTCCACACTCCACACACTAGGCCCACCCACAACATGAAGGGACATGCCATGTGACCCTCCTGTGCTCCCACATGCCCAATAACCAGCCAGGTGAACACACACACTGCACCACACAACAAACAACTAGGGAGACAGCCCCATCAGGTGTGGCTGCAGAGTAACACACAGCGTAGAAGCACAGGGCCAGGGGAACCCACACACCACAACAACACCACACTCATGGCAAGTAAACTGAGTCCAAGCACAAAACAAACACACACAGATAAAGAACAAACACTCTAATGGACACACAGCCTGCCAAGTCACACAGACATACCCCACACTGACACACAGCAACAAACACAGACCACATGATAGCAGCAATGGAGGACAACAAATAGGAAACCTAAAGTGAGGTGCACACAAATGGAATGGCAAGGAGCTGAACACCAAGCATGTGTACATCACAGGCAAGGGAAGGAACATATAACAACAACACCAGCCCAACAAATCACACATGGCAGTCACAGTGAGTGAAGTAAAACCACAGTCACCTCACTGCAACAACTCAGGGAGACAGCAAGGCAACCCATGTATAGTCACAGGGATGAAAGGAAGGGTATGAAGTCTAACACTGATCAGCCACACATCTGTATCCAAATACATCACAGGAGTATGTCAGCAGCACAACACACAGGGCCCATTGCAACACTCCATGACTGTCAAACACAAGTATGAACCTTCACACAACCCCCACACCCATCACACCTGCAGCACACAACACCAGTGACAAACACACAGAAGCTTGCCAATAATGTCCAGTCAATACACTGACGAGCAAACACACCCCCTGGGGGTATCCACAAACATCACACACACACAGGGATGGCAGAACCACTGTATGCACAAAAACAACAGTGAAACACAGAACACAATCAAAACACACACACAGAACTACTACAATAACAGACAAGACCTGTGCAGTTAAACAGTGGAAATCCAATGGGAGCACAGACACAACAGGAGTACACAACCTCATTAGTCAGGAAAAATGCACAGACAACATACCACAACACATATAAGAAGTGCATCCACACAAAACAATAATGGAGACAAACAGGGAGAAATGGGCCTACAATGACACACAGACAGACATGCCACACCACCCATCAACTCAAAATGGTGTCATAGTGTACCACATGCCTGCACATGCACAACAATGACAAGAGACACATCAAATATGAGAGGAGAAAACACCAAGGATGCACCCGAAACAAGCACGGGAACTACAATAGACCTCAGTTCATGTGACAGACACACAAGTAAGGCACACCACAATGGCAACACACATCTGAATCAAACACAACAACAAAACACACACACTGACAGGCAAATAGAACACCACACACAGAGCAACAGTCAACTGCATGAGACAACACAACACAAACACTGCACACAGCCACATCAGACACAACACTTGCACATGCAAAGATATCAATATGCTACAACAGCTAAACATCAGGGGCGCACAGCAGGCAAGGACAAGGCAGCATACATTCACAGCACTGCCTGCACACCAAGCAGTGTGTGCAAGACATACCAGTTACAAACAGAGATGAGTGACACACCAAGAACACACACAACAACAATCTAAACATCACACAGACAACAACACACCCAGGAAGTTAAACAGTCCACAGCAAACACACCTACATCTAAGCCAACACACACAGATGCAAAAGTCTGGGACACCAAAGTTTAAACAACATGATCAGAGGAAACAAGACATTGGCAATGTTGAAGTGGCATATAGAGCATGTGTCACAGTAAACCATACCCACACAGTAACCCTTCATTAAGCAAGGACACTGACAAGGCAGACAACAGGAGTAATTCTTTTTTATTTACATTTTACACAGTTATGCAGCAAAATTCAGACAAGAGCAAGGCCAGTGACCAGTCCAAAGTGCAGATGAGGTACATGAGATCCTGCACAGGCAAGGGGCAAACAGCAGTGAACAGCAAGGCCAGTGACCACTCCAAAGTACAGATGAGGTACATGAGAAGCTGCACAAGCAAGTCTAGAACATCATTCAACAACAAGGCCAGTGGCCAGGACACAGTGCAGGTGAGGTACATGAGAAGCTGCACAGGCAAGTCTAGAACATCAGTCAACAACAAGGCCAGTGGCCAGGACACAGTGCAGGTGAGGTACATGAGATCCTGCACAGGCAAGGGGCAAACAGCAGTGAACAGCAAGGCCAGTGACCAGTCCAAAGTGCAGATTAGGTACATGACAAGCTGCACAGGCTAGGGCAAACAGCAGTGAACAGCAAGGCCAGTGACCAGTCCAAAGTGCAGATGAGGTACATGAGATCCTGCACAGGCAAGGGGCAAACAGCAGTGAACAGCAAGGCCAGTGACCAGTCCAAAGTGCAGATGAGGTACATGAGATCCTGCACAGGCAAGGGGCAAACAGCAGTGAACAGCAAGGCCAGTGACCAGTCCAAAGTGCAGATGAGGTACATGAGATCCTGCACAGGCAAGGGGCAAACAGCAGTGAACAGCAAGGCCAGTGACCAGTCCAAAGTGCAGATGAGGTACATGAGAAGCTGCACAGGCAAGGGGCAAACAGCAGTGAACAGCAAGGCCAGTGACCAGTCCAAAGTGCAGATGAGGTACATGAGAAGCTGCACAGGCAAGGGGCAAACAGCAGTGAACAGCAAGGCCAGTGACCAATCCAAAGTGCAGATGAGGTACATGAGAAGCTGCACAGGCAAGTCTAGAACATCAGTCAACAACAAGGCCAGTGGCCAGGACACAGTGCAGGTGAGGTACATGAGAAGCTGCACAGGCAAGTCTAGAACATCAGTCAACAACAAGGCCAAGGGCCAGTAAAAACTGCAGAGTGAGTACATGATATCCAGCACTGGGAATGGGTGGTACTGTACCCTGCCATGGTCAGCAACACACTCAGGGTGTCAAAAATGGTCATTCCATGGCACCACTGTGGGAGAGACATGTGTGTGAGGGGGACTAACACTCAGACTTGGCTAGCAGTATGACTGGGAGGTAGCTGTCTGTCGGGGCCAGTTGGGGTACTGGCTCGGGGAGACAGAGGCCCAGCTGGGGTAGAGCCATCAGTGGTCTGGGAAGCCTGAGGGCTGCTAGGTCCAGGTGTGGTAGAGCCATCAGTGGTGTGTGAAGCCTGAGGGCTGCTAGGACCAGCTGGGGTGGTGGCACGTGGAGGTGGACTCATGCTTGCATGAGACCCAGTGTGTGTGGGAGAATCTGGAGGGGTGCCCTTCCGCTTCTTGGGGATTTGATATGGCTTCCCTGTCCTGGGATTAATGCCAAGTGGGGTGTATACAACAGGCATACTCATCACAAAAGCAGGATCATGTGCAGATGCTGGTCCTTCCTCTGGGGACGTGCTGGATTCTGCGGGACGCTTGGCCACCGATTGCCTCTGCCCCTGCATCACCTGTTCACCAGGTATCCCCCCTACAGTGGCCTCCTTTCCCTGCTTCACAGGGCTCTGGATGGGAGTTGATGTTGTGGGTGAACTTTCCTTGGAGCTCTTCTTACGCGTACCCTTAGCAGGCACCTGTTTGTCACTGGGCACGGAAACTGTGTGCTTGTCTATGCGAGACACTTTTGGGACAGGTGAGTCCTTGGCAGGGGATGCCTCTGAGGCATGTGAGCCTGAGGCCTGCTTCTTGCCATCCTTGCCCTGGGTGTGGCCTGAAGGGCTTTTGCCTCTGCGCTCTGGTGTGGGTTTACCTGTCCGTGGGGATGGGTCTGCGCCCTGGACTGCTTGGGCTGCTGCTGCCGTGTGCTGCGTGTGCTGTATCTTTCCCTTGATGTCTGGGGTGTGTGGTCACTATCATCAGATGTGGCCACTGGCAGGGTGGTGGGCCTAGGGACTGGAGCAGGACTATGGGATTGGGCAAGTTGAATGGCTGCTGTCACTGCAGAGGACAGAGACTGTACAGTCCGGTGTAGCCCACCCACGTCGGAATGAACGCCCTCCATGTAAGCCACCACCTGCGCCAATATTTTGTCATAGTCCAGGAAGGCATTGAGGAGAGCTGTCTGACCCACACACAGCTGGCGCAAAAGGTCCACAGACTCAGCACTGATGGCAGCAGGGGGGGGACAGGGGCAGGGGCAGCGGTGCCTTGGATGAAGGACACTCTTCCCTTTTTTGTGGTGCGAACTCGGGCAGCAACAGTGGGAGTAGCAGGGAGGGTGGGCACTGAACACTGTGTGGTGGACGAGGAGGCAGAGTCCCCGTTTCCTGTGGCCGAAAACATAGATACATCTTTAAAGAACAATGGTTCAGGGGTGGCCTTGAAGGTCCAAAGCGAAAAGGTGGCCCGGAGAAGGGCACTGATGTTTAATTATATGAAATTAATTTAGTTGAGGCCTCAAAAAGGACCAGAAAATGAGAATGGTGACCCAGAAGGGGGCATTACTTTCTACATGTATGAGGTTAAATTCCTTAGGGAGCAAGAAAAGGATCTACACAGGGTCAAGAAGGTCAGGAAATGACGGGCATTTATTTCTCAAATCTGCTTAGTATTCAGGTGCTCACACATTAAGTGAAAAGAAAGCATGATGTGAATGGTGATAGTGAATTTTTAAAAAGACATCGCATTGACAACAATATAGTTGAAATCCACAAATAATTTACACAAAGTGAGTGGAGTTCATGTTGTAGGGTGGTCGACGACGTTTCGAACCCAATTATTGAGGTTCATCTTCAGGACAATGGTGAGCTAGTTAGGCGTTAGTTGGAGCAAACTGCAATTAGCAGTGCAGCCGGGTGGTTTCAAGGATCCGCGTGGGTAGTGTTAATCTTGTTATGCTGGGCGACAGGGCATTGAATGGGTGCCTGAAGCCATGTGGACGGAAGCGTCCTACTGCTGCCGTGACTGGCTGTGAATGCGGGAGATGAGCCGTGCAGGGAGGCTCCATTATTATTAGTCATTGACTGACTTTGAATTGTGATTACCAGCATGTATGGCATGTCTCCTGATGACAGTGGATATTAGCACAGGCTTGTGGATATGTATGTGAATGTCTCTAAACTTGTGTGGATTTGAAGTGGCTCAAATTCCATAATGAGTCCTTCAGAGCTAGACAAATTGTGTTGTTAATGTGTCCCCTGTCATGATTGCACAAGAATGTGTGGCAGGTACAGCAGCCACTTGGAAGCCAGCAGTGTTTCTGTGTCACACATGTCCTGTATCATATACTGTCAGGGCTGTTTACACAAAAGTTTGAAATGTGACTATTAGCATTCACAGAGACAGTTTCCATGTTGGTTGTTCTCACTGTGCGAATACTGAACAAGTGTACAACAATGTTTTCTCAAGGTGTCACAACATTTGACTTGCACTGTCTGCTGCATTGTGATGCCAGTAAATGTTTGCGCTGTGTCAATCAAAAGCTACGGATTTGTGCACATCTCATGTTCTGTTGCAATGACGTGTCCCCTTTCATCTCACCTAGGAGACGACCTAATGTGTATCGTCCAGTCACCCTGCTGGCTAACATTGAGGATGATGACGTAATACGCAGGTTCTATCTGGACCGCACAAACATCCAAGACCTGTGTGCCATGTTGAAGCCACACCTGCGGGCTGGCAGGACATACCCAACAGCATTAACAACTGAATCGAAGGTGATGGCGGCACTGCATTTCCTGGCTAGTGGTTCATTCCAGGAGACGGTGGGCATTGTAGGGTGGATGTCTCAGCCCACCTTCAGCATGGTGCTACGGGATTTCCTGTCGGCCATGATGCAATACAAAGACCGATACATACGTTTTCCAAGGAGGGCGGCTTTGGCGGCTGTGAAGGCGGATTTTTATGCCCTTGCTCACATCCCTAATGTTGTAGGTGCTATTGACTGCACACATGTTGGCCTGGTTCCACCACAGGCACGGGAACACATATACAGGAATCGTAAACATTCACATTCCATCAATGTGCAGGTGGTGTGCCAGACCGATATGATCATATCGCATGTCTGTGCCAAGTTTCCCAGCTCTGCACATGATTCTTACATCATGCGCAACAGCATTGTGCCCCAGCTGATGGCCAATATACTTCCGGAGCGGGCATGGATTGTGGGTGAGTGGGCAGAGTCAAGTTCTGTGCTGTGTGTGCCATGCTGTCCTCTGCCACAGTTGTATCACTTAATCTGTATGTGTTTTTCACACCTAGGTGACTCTGCATATCCCAACAGACCTTGGTTGCTGAGCCCACTACGCAATCCTAGGACACCGTCTGATGTCCGCTACAAAATGCCCATGGGAGAACACGTCGGGTGGTGGAGCGAACCTTTGGTCTCCTAAAATCGAGATTTCGCTGCCTGGACAGGACCGGAGGGGCACTCATGTACTCACCCAAAAAGGTGTGTCAGATAGTGGTAGCAGGCTGCATGCTGCACAACCTGGCCTTACGGAAACAAATCCCCCTGATCCAGGATGATGATGACCAGCCGAGGCCCCCACCTGCGATCCCACAAATGTCCAGTGACGAGGATAGTGGAGAGGAGGAAGGTGTCGACCAGCGTCAGCAGCTCATCAACCGCTACTTCACTTGAAGGTGAGTGACAATGTACAACTGGTCCATTGTCTGTTGATGTAGTTGTTTGCGTAAAGGTCTATGTGATCTTTGTGACTGAACCTGTTGTTGACTCAGTGCTGGCTGCCTATGTGTTGGGTACAGGGTAGTTTGGCACAGCTACAGGATGTCTATGTTGGTACATTGTAATGTGTGCATATTGGAGTACGTTGATAACATGTGTTGTGTGATGGCTGTGAAGCCACCACCTGACTAGTGACTTTTGTTCTGTTGTGTTTTGCTAGGTCCCTTCTGCCTCTCCTTGCCTACAGAGAATCCATGCTCCTGTGACATTGTAACCATGGTAAACATTGCACATACTGTGATAAACATGGAGCAGACACAACTAAATTGGTGCGTTATTCTGGTTTATTTTCAATCGGTATATGTGAGAGGGAAGTGGATATTTACATAAGTGTGAATGGTGAATCAATGAGTTGGCAGTGATGGTAGATGAGACAATCGAGTAGGCACCACATTGATGTGGTGACACAGCCCAACAGAAGGATGCCATTACCATGGCAGTGTGGGTACGGACAGTGTACAAAGTCAATGGCAGGGTGTAGAGTGTTGCCATCATGGCTGGCTCTTTGACTGGCGTTTGGCAGGTGCTTTGCCACGGGTGAGTCCCAAGTTTTTCTTTGGACGGCCCCTTCTTCTTTTGGCAGGGGGGGCATCGTCTGCTGGGCCAGTGGGGTCTGAGGAGTCACCCCTCTCGGTGCCCGCAGGGGTGGATGATGAACTGTCATCCTGCGTGGCAACGGGGGGAGGTGGAGGTGTGGTATGTGGCACTGGCCTATCCCTATGTACCACCAGAAACTGGCCCTTGAGGTCCACGATTTGTCCCATACAGTTGTCCATGGACCTCAGCAGACGTTGGAGCTCCAGGGCATCTTCGTGGACCTGGCCGATTTGTGCCTGTGTGTTCATAGGCACCAACAACTCTGGTGATGTTAGCCAGGGCTTCGGTCACAGTGTTCTGTGGTGTTGAAGTCCCACTTGTCCTCCCACCTGCCCTGCTATCACTGACCTGTTGCCTCACCACTCTAGGCACACTCCTACTCTCCCTGCCCTCCGCAGTTGTTGGTGTGGGCTGGGCATCCTCTGGGGCAGGGCGAGTGTTGCAGGCAGCAGTGGTAGTGGTGGTGGTGGTGGTGGCGGCACAGGTCGTTCCAGCAGGGGTCAGCGTTTATGTTGTTGCTGAGGGTGGGGGGGCAGTGGGGTCATGTGACCGGTTGCACCCGGCACGCCAGATGGGCCGGCTTGGAGCTCCTCATCCAAAGAATCCAGGAACTCCGCGTCAGAGTGTCCATGTTCCGGGGGGAGGAGACTGGCTCTGCAGGTTGATGTTGTTGTCCTCTGCAGTCAGTTGTTGGTCACCTGTGGGACAGAGGGTACATAGTCATTGACTTACACCCATCAGGCTTGCAGTGTTTGATGTCTCTTATTTACATGTTATGCAACACACAGTTAAGTATTTCATTAATTGTATGTCTGCACAGTGATGTGCGTCATGACATGATGTGGAGGTACATACATATTTTTCCATGGTGTGACAAGTCATTGGATACCATGCCCCACGTGAAGCTCTTAGTATTAAACTGAAAGGGTGTCATCTGACAACTGGCTGCTATCCAACTTGATGTGATGCATCTTTGCTGATTACTCTTCCTGGCAGATGTTACATATGCACATGTACTAGCCATTGTACCATTGTTATCTCATGCATACCTTTGTAATGTTCTGTGCTTGGATTTCATTGTTCAACAGACCATGCCGGTTTATTGTTACCATGGTCCTTCATGCTCAGCACCCATGGAATTTACAGATAGCATTCTGTGCAGTGCATATATGGTCCCTGATTTGCTTACAACATAAATCAAGTTTTCGGCACTTGACCTCCGTGCACAGTAGCCTATATGCTGTTGCTATGTTAACATTGATACAAAATACTCATAAATATTCAATAATCAATCCATAATGTAATGCTAAAATGCCATAAAAATAGACACCATAGAACGTTAACATATGTTCTAAATACACAATGATTTAATCTGTTTCTTTCACAGAAATTTTTTTTTGAACGACATATTTCTTTTTTTGAAAATTCAATCCATGAAAATTGTTCATTTTGATAGCCGCCCAATGGATTTCGGGCCACATTGGCCCTTCCTCAGGGGCTCGTTTCTGCAAACAACACAAACAGTATTCTCATTTAATATAACCTGCAGGAAAACATGTGCTCCAATTTACAAAAAATTCCAAAACCTTTACATGAAATGATTAAAATAAAGCATTAAAAAAAATACATATAACATCCATTTCTACGTAACTGCCTTTAACGTTCCAGGATGAGATTCCCGAGAGAAAACAGAAAACAGAAAAGAAAAAGACCAACCATCAACCAAAGGTGAACAAGTGAAAAAGACCGTTGAAATCAAAGAAATAGCCTTCACCAAAACTAATCCTATATTATCAACACAACCGCATGCGTGATCTAACTCACTCGAAAATCTGTACCTGATTTTAATCCACGAAGCAATAAATCCTAGAGAAAAATGTGTACCGGTATCAAAAACCATGATCTCATAATCGTTCCTCTCGGTATAAACATCTAAGAAAAATAAACCAACCTCATAATGCTTGTCCAAACATTTAACGTGGGTAATCGCGTCAATTCAAAGACCCATGGCCTCCGGTACCTGAAATCACCATAAGTTCTTATTAAAATCCCTAAATCACAAAACAGTGTTACTAAGAGTCCAAACGTTACTATACACAGACCGTCTCACCTTTCCAACTATGGAAACCACCTCGTTTCCAAACTCAAACGATCCTCAGATTCCAAACTCTCTTCTTCCTAGACACGCATATTATTGCCTGTGCGTGTGACGTCTTCTTAGAAACAACGCTGTAGAAAGCGGACTCACCACAACCCTATAGAACTGAGCGCCATATTGGAACATTCAATTTTGAGCGCCATGATCGAGCAAACTAAATTAACCAATCCCTCACTCCTAGAAAAACACAAAAACCTCATAACCTCATCCTAAGAAGAACACCATATACTAATAAAAAACTCAAGAGAAATGCTCAACCAGAACCTCACCTCGTGTTGAATACTCTCAGTAGTGCAAAACCCCATATTAAACAGCTCAGAAAAGAAAAAGAGACAGAGTGACAAATACATACATTCTGAAAGACATTATGCAGTGTATCATAAAAATAATGTACTCAATTTACAATGTTGTTCAAGATGCTATATATAGACAATTGATAGCAGCACCTAGACGACCACAACCTGAACATTTACAAAAAGCACCCTAAATCCACTTTATCATTGATCCCATTGGGATCCTGGGTTTCTAACCTCCTTATCCAAAATATTTCCCTCTGTAACAGTGTTCTAGTCAGGTCTCTACCTGGAGTGGGATGAACCATCTCAATCACTTGGAACTTGATTTGGGCTATGGTGTGTCTAAATTTCATCCAATGTACAGCCAGACTGCTTTTGGTGTTGCAGTTACGAATGGTACTCTTATGTTCAGAGATACGAATCTTTATATTTCTCTCGGTTTTGCCTATATAAAGTAATCCGCATGGGCACTTAATACCATATATCAAATTTTTTGAATTGCAATGTGCATTATGTTTTAGTTTAATCGTTTCGCCTGTTAGTGGGTGTTGAACCCCATCTCCACAAATCACATTATTACAATGCACACAGTTTTGACATTGTCTAGTACCTTTAAACTCTTTGGTGGTTACTGCTGGTTTGTACGATAACATTTCTTTCAAATTTCTGGATCTCCTGTATGCGAATAGAGGTTTCACCTTAAATAGATCTTGAAAATCACTTTCATTTTCCAAAATCTCCCATCGATGATGTATAATCCTTTTGACTTGTTTAGAACAAGTAGAATATTTTGACACAAAAACCTGTCTAGTCATTTTGGTTTTAGGTTGATTGTTCAAAAGACTCTTACGCGTTCTAAGTTCAATTCTTGAAATGGCATCATTTAAAACACTCTCTGGGTAGCCTTTAGACATGTATCTTTCTTTTTGAATGATAATGTTCTTCTGTAGAGTAGTATCCTCTGAACAAATCCTTTTAGCTCTTAAAAATTGTGAAAATGGAAGATTGTGAATCAAGTTCTGGGGATGGAAACTAGTGAATAGTAATGCATTGTTCTTATCCGTCAGTTTGTGATAAACCTCAGTCAAAATGGTACCATTGTCTATAGTTACTAGTACATCCAAAAATGATAGTGAATGTCTATTGATAGTACTGGTGAATTGGATATGTTCATCCTTCAAATTCAATTGGGTGATCTTGGTTTCCAGCATTTCCCAACTAGGAACTAAGGACTAGGATATGTTCCTACTTACCATACAAGTGCACTGGAGAATGAAATTGCGTTATATAAGTTCATGAGGATTTTACGTTTGCAATACTTTTTCTCAACTTTGATCACTTCAGAATCGGAACGTCCAGAACCAGAATTCACGGAATTTAAACGCAAATCAACTTTTCAAGCCCCCATATCTCACAAGGTTTTGGATGCATTTGAGAATTTAGTTAGAAACGATCTCCAGAAAATAAATGTTAAGAGATCAAAAAACATGAATTTCACCAAGCAAGAATATAACACCATGAAGTCTTTGGCACAGGATGCTAGAGTTGTGATACAGAAAGCTGACAAGGGAGGAGCCATTGTTATTATGGATAAGGCATTTTACACCCAAAAGGTTGAAGAACATATTACTGATTCAACTACCTATCTTTTACTAGATCAAGACCCTACACAACAATTGGTCTCTACACTGGATACCATATTAAATAAAGCCATGGAAATGGGTTGGATAACAAGTATAACTCGTTCTTATTTGACAGAACTTAATCCCAGGAGACCTGGATTTTACATGTTACCCAAGATCCATAAAGACCTTCATGACCCGCCACTAAGACCTATTGTCACAGGATGTGGGAACATTTTTGAACCTATCGGTCAGTATATTGATCATTTTTTGCAGCCTTTCGTTCAGAAATGGGCATCATATGTAAAAGATACTACTCATTTTCTTCAGAAGTTGCAAACAATTCAGACAAATGACAACATGATTATATGTACTTTGGATGTAAAATCATTGTACACCTCCATTCCGCATTTTGGTGGTATGGAGGCAGTAGAATGGGCTTTGTTAAAACAACCGGCTATAGGAGCAGATAAAGTGTTTGTGTTGGAGATGCTGCATTTTTGTCTCCATCACAGCTATTTTGAATGGGGAAATCATTACTATTTACAATTGAAAGGCACTTCAATGGGCTTTGCTGGGGCCCCAGCATATGCGAATACCTATATGGCAAGTTTTGAAGAGGCACACACTTACAATGATATTGAATGGACTGAGAATCTATTGTTCTATTGCAGATATATAGATGATATCTTTTTACTATGGAACAATAGTTGGGAAATGCTGGAAACCAAGATCACCCAATTGAATTTGAAGGATGAACATATCCAATTCACCAGTACTATCAATAGACATTCACTATCATTTTTGGATGTACTAGTAACTATAGACAATGGTACCATTTTGACTGAGGTTTATCACAAACCGATGGATAAGAACAATGCATTACTATTCACTAGTTTCCATCCCCAGAACTTGATTCACAATCTTCCATTTTCACAATTTTTAAGAGCTAAAAGGATTTGTTCAGAGGATACTACTCTACAGAAGAACATTATCATTCAAAAAGAAAGATACATGTCTAAAGGCAACCCAGAGAGTGTTTTAAATGATGCCATTTCAAGAATTGAACTTAGAACGCGTAAGAGTCTTTTGAACAATCAACCTAAAACCAAAATGACTAGACAGGTTTTTGTGTCAAAATATTCTACTTGTTCTAAACAAGTCAAAAGGATTATACATCATCGATGGGAGATTTTGGAAAATGAAAGTGATTTTCAAGATCTATTTAAGGTGAAACCTCTATTTGCATATAGGAGATCCAGAAATTTGAAAGAAATGTTATCGTACAAACCAGCAGTAACCACCAAAGAGTTTAAAGGTACTAGACAATGTCAAAACTGTGTGCATTGTAATAATGTGATTTGTGGAGATGGGGTTCAACACCCACTAACAGGCGAAACGATTAAACTAAAACATAATGCAGATTGCAATTCAAAAAATTTGATATATGGTATTAAGTGCCCATGCGGATTACTTTATATAGGCAAAACCGAGAGAAAAATAAAGATTCGTATCTCTGAACATAAGAGTACCATTCGTAACTGCAACACCAAAAGCAGTCTGGCTGTACATTGGATGAAATTTAGACACACCATAGCCCAAATCAAGTTCCAAGTGATTGAGATGGTTCATCCCACTCCAGGTAGAGACCTGACTAGAACACTGTTACAGAGGGAAATATTTTGGATAAGGAGGTTAGAAACCCAGGATCCCAATGGGATCAATGATAAAGTGGATTTAGGGTGCTTTTTGTAAATTTTCAGGTTGTGGTCGTCTAGGTGCTGCTATCAATTGTCTATATATAGCATCTTGAACAACATTGTAAATTGAGTACATTATTTTTATGATACACTGCATAATGTCTTTCAGAATGTATGTATTTGTCACTCTGTCTCTTTTTCTTTTCTGAGCTGTTTAATATGGGGTTTTGCACTACTGAGAGTATTCAACACGAGGTGAGGTTCTGGTTGAGCATTTCTCTTGAGTTTTTTATTAGTATATGGTGTTCTTCTTAGGATGAGGTTATGAGGTTTTTGTGTTTTTCTAGGAGTGAGGGATTGGTTAATTTAGTTTGCTCGATCATGGCGCTCAAAATTGAATGTTCCAATAAGGCGCTCAGTTCTATAGGGTTGTGGTGAGTCCGCTTTCTACAGCGTTGTTTCTAAGAAGACGTCACACGCACAGGCAATAATATGCGTGTCTAGGAAGAAGAGAGTTTGGAATCTGAGGATCGTTTGAGTTTGGAAACGAGGTGGTTTCCATAGTTGGAAAGGTGAGACGGTCTGTGTATAGTAACGTTTGGACTCTTAGTAACACTGTTTTGTGATTTAGGGATTTTAATAAGAACTTATGGTGATTTCAGGCACCGGAGGCCATGGGTCTTTGAATTGACGCGATTACCCACGTTAAATGTTTGGACAAGCATTAAGAGGTTGGTTTATTTTTCTTAGATGTTTATACCGAGAGGAACGATTATGAGATCATGGTTATTTGATACCGGTACACATTTTTCTCTAGGATTTATTGCTTCGTGGATTAAAATCAGGTACAGATTTTCGAGTGAGTTAGATCACGCATGCGGTTGTGTTGATAATATAGGATTAGTTTTGGTGAAGGCTATTTCTTTGATTTCAACGGTCTTTTTCACTTGTTCACCTTTGGTTGATGGTTGGTCTTTTTCTTTTTCTGTTTTCTGTTTTCTCTCGGGAATCTCATCCTGGAACGTTAAAGGCAGTTACGTAGAAATGGATGTTATATGTATTTTTTTTAATGCTTCATTTTAATCATTTCATGTAAAAGTTTTGGAATTTTTTGTAAATTGGAGCACATGTTTTCCTGCAGGTTATATTAAATGAGAATACTGTTTGTGTTGTTTGCAGAAACGAGCCCCTGAGGAAGGGCCAATGTGGCCCGAAATGCATTGGGCGGGCATCAAAATGAACAATTTCATGGATTGAATTTTCAAAAAAGAAATATGTCGTTCAAAAAAAATTTCTGTGAAAGAAACAGATTAAATCATTGTGTATTTAGAACATATGTTAACGTTCTATGGTGTCTATTTTTATGGCATTTTAGCATTACATTATGGATTGATTATTGAATATTTATGAGTATTTTGTATCAATGTTAACATAGCAACAGCATATAGGCTACTGTGCACGGAGGTCAAGTGCCGAAAACTTGATTTATGTTGTGAAGTTTTAACAGGCATGATTAGACAGCATGCCAGCCTCTGTAGCACGCCAAATTTAAGTTATTTGTAATCAATAAGAAGGGAAGAAATATATAGGAGTGCTCCTCTATCCCAATACATGTGCCCTGATTTGCTTACACATGGGTTTAGTTGAGTCACAGTTCTATTTCTGTCACAGTTACATACGCTTAGCTGTCTGCATACTATCAATTGCTATTTTATTGGGGTGTATTTTGTTGTGATGTGAGGCCTTGTGTTGTCATTAGCTCAATGCTTTTGTTGAGGAATGGTGGGGTGCATGCACTGTCTGATTACCTGTCCAGTTGTCCTTTTTAGGTGAATTTTCTGACACATGCTTCTGGGTGGGGGGAGTGCTCCTCCTTCTGAGAGGTGGGACAGGGGTGGCTGGTGGGAGTTGTAGTGCAGGCCTCCCTATTCCAAACACACCTCCCTGGAAAGATGGCTACCTACATGTTAGGTGAGGGTGTAGCACACAATGGCTGAGACATGCTTCTGGGGGGGCAGTGCTCCTCCTTCTGAAAGGTGGGACAGGGGTGGCTGGTGGCAGTTGTGGTGCAGGCCTCCCACCCCCAAACAGACCTCCCTGGGAAGATGGATACCTACCTGTCAGTTTGTTTGTGGTGATACAATGTCTATCACATGCTTCTGGGTGGGAGGGAGTGCTCCATCCTGCTGAGGGATGGGGCAGGGTGTGCCTGGTGGGAGTTATAGTGCAGGCATCCCTATTCCAAACACACCTCCCTGGAAAGATGGCTACCTACCTGTTAGGTGACGGTGTAGCACACAATGGCTGCCACATGGTTCTGGGTGGGGGGAGTGGTCCATCCTGCTCAGCTGTGGGACAAGGGGGCCTGGTGGGAGTTGTAGTGTAGGCCTCCCTATTCCAAACACACCTCCCTGGAAAAATGGCTACCTACCTGTTAGGTGAGGGTGTAGCACACAATGGCTGCCACATGGTTCTGGGTGGGGGAGTAGTCCATCCTGCTCAGCTGTGGGACAAGGGGGCCTGGTGGGAGTTGTAGTGCAGGCCTCCCTATTCCAAACACACCTCCCTCGAAAGATGGCTACCTACATGTTAGGTGAGGGTGTAGCACACAATGGCTGAGACATGCTTCTGGGGGGGCAGTGCTCCTCCTTCTGAAAGGTGGGACAGGGGTGGCTGGTGGCAGTTGTGGTGCAGGCCTCCCACCCCCAAACAGCCCTCCCTGGGAAGATGGATACCTACCTGTCAGTTTGTTAGTGGTGATACAATGTCTACCACATGCTTCTGGGTGGGAGGGAGGGCTCCATCCTGCTGAGGGATGGGGCAGGGTGTGCCTGGTGGGAGTTGTAGTGCAGGCATCCCTATTCCAAACACACCTCCCTGGAAAGATGGCTACCTACCTGTTAGGTGAGGTTGTAGCACACAATGGCTGCCACATGGTTCTGGGTGGGGGGAGTGGTCCATCCTGCTCAGCTGTGGGACAAGGGGGCCTGGTGGGAGTTGTAGTGCAGGCCTCCCTATTCCAAACACACCTCCCTGGAAAGATGGCTACCTACCTGTTAGGTGAGGGTGTAGCACACAATGACTGCCACATGGTTCAGGGTGGGGGGAGTAGTCCATCCTGCTCAGCTGTGGGACAAGGGGGCCTGGTGGGAGTTGTAGTGCAGGCCTCCCTATTCCAAACACACCTCCCTGGAAAGATGGCTACCTACATGTTAGGTGAGGGTGTAGCACACAATGGCTGAGACATGCTTCTGGGGGGGGCAGTGCTCCTCCTTCTGAAAGGTGGGACAGGGGTGGCTGGTGGCAGTTGTGGTGCAGGCCTCCCACCCCCAAACAGCCCTCCCTGGGAAGATGGATACCTACCTGTCAGTTTGTTTATGGTGATACAATGTCTACCACATGCTTCTGGGTAGGAAGGAGTGCTCCATCCTGCTGAGGGATGGGGCAGGGTGTGCCTGGTGGGAGTTGTAGTGCAGGCATCCCTATTCCAAACAGCCCTCCCTGGAAAGATGGCTACCTACCTGTTAGGTGAGGGTGTAGCACACAATCGCTGCCACATGGTTCTGGGTGGGGGGAGTGGTCCATCCTGCTCAGCTGTGGGACAAGGGGGCCTGGTGGGAGTTGTAGTGCAGGCCTCCCTATTCCAAACACACCTCCCTGGAAAGATGGCTACCTACCTGTTAGGTGAGGGTGAAGCACACAATGGCTGACACATGCTTCTGGGTGGGGGGAGTGCTCCTCCTTCTGAGGGGTGGGACAGGGGTGGCTGGTGGGAGTTGTAGTGCTGCTTGCCTGGACACATACAACACAGTTGATGTTGTGTACCTTTGTGATGATTCAGATGGGGTGAATGTTAAATCAGTGAGACCTGTGTTTGGTATTGGGGTGCAGATGAATGTACTTGTCCCTCAGAGATGTAGCTTTGTAGTTGTGCAAGACAGTACATGGCAGTTTCATGGTATACATTAGTTGGTACTTACCAGCCTCCACTCCCCGGGTATTCCTTCAAGACTCTCTGGATGCAGTATGGCAAGCACCTTCTCCTCCCACGCAGAGAATGATTTTGGTGGAATGAGAGGGCCTCCACCAGTCGCATCAGCCAGCTCACGGTTCTTGGCCCTCTTCTTCTTGACAACACTCTTCAGGTCATGCCACCGCCTCTGGATTTCCTGCTTGTTGCGGGGCACGTTCCCTACTGCATTGACCTTGTCCACTATCCTTACCCACATGTTTGTTCTTATGGCTAATGGTGTCTGTTGGACCATGCTACCAAAGAGTTGTGGTTCTACTCTAATTATCTCATCTACCATTACTGTCAACTCAGTGTCTGTGAATTTTGGCATTTTCTGTGGTGCCATGGTGTGTGCTGTGCTGATGTTTTGGGGTGCAGTTGTGAGGGTGGTGTGGGTGGTGTAGGTGGTGTGTGTGTGTGTGTTGTGGTGGTGGTGTGATGTGTACAGGTTTGGCTCTCCTTAGTGCTCTGGTGTTGTTTCCTTCTGTTGAGTCGTTTTGCAAAGGATTGTGGTCAAGGAAGGGGCTGGTTTTATGCTCAGCTATGTGGGTGTGTCAAGATGGTGTAATGCTGTCAGTTGTGCTGTGTGGGTTGTCCTGTGATTTGTGTGTTTGAATTTGCCATGGGGGTGTGTAATTGGGATGTTTCAGGTTATTTTGGGGGCAGGGCTAGTTGCCTGTGTGCATTTGGTGGCCTTATTGTGTGTTTCTTTCCTTGGCCGCCATTTTGTTGACGGAGCATCCGCAGCGATGGCTATCCTGCAGGCCTTCTGCCGTATCTCACATTCATTAACATTATCATTCAAAAAGAAAGATACATGTCTAAAGGCAACCCAGAGAGTGTTTTAAATGATGCCATTTCAAGAATTGAACTTAGAACGCGTAAGAGTCTTTTGAACAATCAACCTAAAACCAAAATGACTAGACAGGTTTTTGTGTCAAAATATTCTACTTGTTCTAAACAAGTCAAAAGGATTATACATCATCGATGGGAGATTTTGGAAAATGAAAGTGATTTTCAAGATCTATTTAAGGTGAAACCTCTATTCGCATATAGGAGATCCAGAAATTTGAAAGAAATGTTATCGTACAAACCAGCAGTAAACACCAAAGAGTTTAAAGGTACTAGACGATGTCAAAACTGTGTGCATTGTAATAATGTGTTTTGTGGAGATGGGGTTCAACACCCACTAACAGGCGAAACGATTAAACTAAAACATAATGCAGATTGCAATTCAAAAAATTTGATATATGGTATTAAGTACCCATGCGGATTACTTTATATAGGCAAAACCGAGAGAAAAATAAAGATTCGTATCTCTGAACATAAGAGTACCATTCGTAACTGCAACACCAAAAGCAGTCTGGCTGTACATTGGATGAAATTTAGACACACCATAGCCCAAATCAAGTTCCAAGTGATTGAGATGGTTCATCCCTCTCCAGGTAGAGACCTGACTAGAACACTGTTACAGAGGGAAATATTTTGGATAAGGAGGTTAGAAACCCAGGATCCCAATGGGATCAATGATAAAGTGGATTTAGGGTGCTTTTTGTAAATTTTCAGGTTGTGGTCGTCTAGGTGCTGCTATCAATTGTCTATATATAGCATCTTGAACAACATTGTAAATTGAGTACATTATTTTTATGATACACTGCATAATGTCTTTCAGAATGTATGTATTTGTCACTCTGTCTCTTTTTCTTTTCTGAGCTGTTTAATATGGGGTTTTGCACTACTGAGAGTATTCAACACGAGGTGAGGTTCTGGTTGAGCATTTCTCTTGTTTTTTATTAGTATATGGTGTTCTTCTTAGGATGAGGTTATGAGGTTTTTGTGTTTTTCTAGGAGTGAGGGATTGGTTAATTTAGTTTGCTCGATCATGGCGCTCAAAATTGAATGTTCCAATATGGCGCTCAGTTCTATAGGGTTGTGGTGAGTCCGCTTTCTACAGCGTTGTTTCTAAGAAGACGTCACACGCACAGGCAATAATATGCGTGTCTAGGAAGAAGAGAGTTTGGAATCTGAGGATCGTTTGAGTTTGGAAACGAGGTGGTTTCCATAGTTGGAAAGGTGAGATGGTCTGTGTATAGTAACGTTTGGACTCTTAGTAACACTGTTTTGTGATTTAGGGATTTTAATAAGAACTTATGGTGATTTCAGGTACCGGAGGCCATGGGTCTTTGAATTGACGCGATTACCCACGTTAAATGTTTGGACAAGCATTATGAGGTTGGTTTATTTTTCTTAGATGTTTATACCGAGAGGAACGATTATGAGATCATGGTTTTTTGATACCGGTACACAGTTTTCTCTAGGATTTATTGCTTCGTGGATTAAAATCAGGTACAGATTTTCGAGTGAGTTAGATCACGCATGCGGTTGTGTTGATAATATAGGATTAGTTTTGGTGAAGGCTATTTCTTTGATTTCAACGGTCTTTTTCACTTGTTCACCTTTGGTTGATGGTTGGTCTTTTTCTTTTTCTGTTTTCTGTTTTCTCTCGGGAATCTCATCCTGGAACGTTAAAGGCAGTTACGTAGAAATGGATGTTATATGTATTTTTTTTAATGCTTCATTTTAATCATTTCATGTAAAAGTTTTGGAATTTTTTGTAAATTGGAGCACATGTTTTCCTGCAGGTTATATTAAATGAGAATACTGTTTGTGTTGTTTGCAGAAACGAGCCCCTGAGGAAGGGCCAATGTGGCCCAAAATGCATTGGGCGGGCATCAAAATGAACAATTTCATGGATTGAATTTTCAAAAAAAGAAATATGTCGTTCAAAAAAAAAATTCTGTGAAAGAAACAGATTAAATCATTGTGTATTTAGAACATATGTTAACGTTCTATGGTGTCTATTTTTATGGCATTTTAGCATTACATTATGGATTGATTATTGAATATTTATGAGTATTTTGTATCAATGTTAACATAGCAACAGCATATAGGCTACTGTGCACGGAGGTCAAGTGCCGAAAACTTGATTTATGTTGTGAAGTTTTAACAGGCATGATTAGACAGCATGCCAGCCTCTGTAGCACGCCAAATTTAAGTTATTTGTAATCAATAAGAAGGGAAGAAATATATAGGAGTGCTCCTCTATCCCAATACATGTGCCCTGATTTGCTTACACATGGGTTTAGTTGAGTCACAGTTCTATTTTTGTCACAGTTACATACGCTTAGCTGTCTGCATACTATCAATTGCTATTTTATTGGGGTGTATTTTGTTGTGATGTGAGGTCTTGTGTTGTCATTAGCTCAATGCTTTTGTTGAGGAATGGTGGGGTGCATGCACTGTCTGATTACCTGTCCAGTTGTCCTTTTTAGGTGGATTTTCTGACACATGCTTCTGGGTGGGGGAGTGCTCCTCCTTCTGAGAGGTGGGACAGGGGTGGCTGGTGGGAGTTGTAGTGCAGGCCTCCCTATTCCAAACACACCTCCCTGGAAAGATGGCTACCTACATGTTAGGTGAGGGTGTAGCACACAATGGCTGCCACATGGTTCTGGGTGGGGGGAGTGATCCATCCTGCTCAGCTGTGGGACAAGGGGGCCTGGTGGGAGTTGTAGTGCAGGCCTCCCTATTCCAAACACACCTCCCTGGAAAGATGGCTACCTACATGTTAGGTGAGGGTGTAGCACACAATGGCTGAGACATGCCTCTGGGGGGGCAGTGCTCCTCCTTCTGAAAGGTGGGACAGGGGTGGCTGGTGGCAGTTGTGGTGCAGGCCTCCCACCCCCAAACAGCCCTCCCTGGGAAGATGGATACCTACCTGTCAGTTTGTTTGTGGTGATACAATGTCTACCACATGCTTCTGGGTGGGAGGGAGGGCTCCATCCTGCTGAGTGATGGGGCAGGGTGTGCCTGGTGGGAGTTGTAGTGCAGGCATCCCTATTCCAAACACACCTCCCTGGAAAGATGGCTACCTACCTGTTAGGTGAGGGTGTAGCACACAATGGCTGACACATGGTTCTGGGTGGGGGGAGTGGTCCATCCTGCTCAGCTGTGGGACAAGGGGGCCTGGTGGGAGTTGTAGTGCAGGCCTCCCTATTCCAAACACACCTCCCTGGAAAGATGGCTACCTACCTGTTAGGTGAGGGTGTAGCACACAATGACTGCCACATGGTTCTGGGTGGGGGGAGTAGTCAAACCTGCTCAGCTGTGGGACAAGGGGGCCTGGTGGGAGTTGTAGTGCAGGCCTCCCTATTCCAAACACACCTCCCTGGAAAGATGGCTACCTACATGTTAGGTGAGGGTGTAGCACACAATGGCTGAGACATGCTTCTGGGGGGGCAGTGCTCCTCCTTCTGAAAGGTGGGACAGGGGTGGCTGGTGGCAGTTGTGGTGCAGGCCTCCCACCCCCAAACAGCCCTCCCTGGGAAGATGGATACCTACCTGTCAGTTTGTTTGTGGTGATACAATGTCTACCACATGCTTCTGGGTAGGAAGGAGTGCTCCATCCTGCTGAGGGATGGGGCAGGGTGTGCCTGGTGGGAGTTGTAGTGCAGGCATCCCTATTCCAAACAGCCCTCCCTGGAAAGATGGCTACCTACCTGTTAGATGAGGGTGTAGCACACAATCGCTGCCACATGGTTCTGGGTGGGGGGAGTGCTCCATCCTGCTCAGCTGTGGGACAAGGGGGCCTGGTGGGAGTTGTAGTGCAGGCCTCCCTATTCCAAACACACCTTCTTGGAAAGATTGCTACCTACCTGTTAGGTGAGGGTGAAGCACACAATGGCTGACACATGCTTCTGGGTGGGGGAGTGCTCCTCCTTCTGAGGGGTGGGACAGGGATGGCTGGTGGGAGTTGTAGTGCTGCTTCCCTGGACACATACAACACAGTTGATGTTGTGTACCTTTGTGATGATTCAGATGGGGTGAATGTTAAATCAGTGAGACCTGTGTTTGGTATTGGGGTGCAGATGAATGTACTTGTCCCTCAGAGATGTAGCTTTGTAGTTGTGCAAGACAGTACATGGCAGTTTCATGGTATACATTAGTTGGTACTTACCAGCCTCCACTCCCCGGGTATTCCTTCAAGACTCTCTGGATGCAGTATGGCAAGCACCTTCTCCTCCCACGCAGAGAATGATTTTGGTGGAATGAGAGGGCCTCCACCAGTCGCATCAGCCAGCTCACGGTTCTTGGCCCTCTTCTTCTTGACAACACTCTTCAGGTCATGCCACCGCCTCTGGATTTCCTGCTTGTTGCGGGGCACGTTCCCTACTGCATTGACCTTGTCCACTATCCTTACCCACATGTTTGTTCTTGTGGCTAATGGTGTCTGTTGGACCATGCTACCAAAGAGTTGTGGTTCTACTCTAATTATCTCATCTACCATTACTGTCAACTCAGTGTCTGTGAATTTTGGCATTTTCTGTGGTGCCATGGTGTGTGCTGTGCTGATGTTTTGGGGTGCAGTTGTGAGGGTGGTGTGGGTGGTGTAGGTGGTGTGTGTGTGTGTGTTGTGGTGGTGGTGTGATGTGTGCAGGTTTGGCTCTCCTTAGTGCTCTGGTGTTGTTTCCTTCTGTTGAGTCGTTTTGCAAAGGATTGTGGTCAAGGAAGGGGCTGGTTTTATGCTCAGCTATGTGGGTGTGTCAAGATGGTGTAATGCTGTCAGGTGTGCTGTGTGGGTTGTCCTGTGATTTGTGTGTTTGAATTTGCCATGGGGGTGTGTAATTGGGATGTTTCAGGTTATTTTGGGGGCAGGGCTAGTTGCCTGTGTGCATTTGGTGGCCTTATTGTGTGTTTCTTTCCTTGGCCGCCATTTTGTTGACGGAGCATCCGCAGCGATGGCTATGCTGCAGGCCTTCTGCCGTATCTCACATTCATTACTGTTAGCGACCGCGGCGGTCGGATACAGTGGACCGTACCTCTGTGACATCGGGGATATCATAATATCATTGGCGGTCACTCCGAGTGCCTGGCGGCGGTTTTGTGTGTTTACGCTGTGAAACCGACCATCGCGGTTGGATTTTCCCCTTCTCCACCGTCTACGGGCGGTGTTTCGATGCCTCCTACCGCCGCGGTTGGAATATTTTGGCGGTTGATCCTAATAGGGTCGGAGGTGTTTCCGCGGTACCTGCGGACGGTGATTTTCCTCTACCATGGCGGTTGGATTTTTTTCCGCCGGTCATCGTAATGACCCTCCAAGTGTTGTTGTTGGATTTATAGTCCCACGCAAATTGCTATTTGTGTCTTATTATAACCCAAAGTAATGCTAAGCTATCCAATATGCTGCTTGTATTTCTTTGCAAAAGGGGCAACAGATGATGGACGGAATGCTGAACAATACAAGCATTCACCCCCAGTAAACGGATTTGGGTATAGTCCATCATTTTGTGCCTACCACACCACCCCAGTTTGGACCCGGCCATATGCAAATCGGTCTTGACCCTGCTCCTCATGGGAACAGTCCAGCCTGAACTGCCAAGCCAGGACCTCTCTAGACCGGAAACAAGCATACTGGGACCAGTTTCGGGGTATCACCCGTCATCAGCCAGGCTAGCTTGAATATAGTGATGCAGTGAACACGGTACCCATATCTGTGCAAACCTTCCCACTTAGGGCGGCAAAAGCAAAAGGAACATATGATGGACAGAATGCTGAGCAATGCAAACATTCATCCCCAGTCAACAGATCTGAGTTTAGTCCGCTGTTTTTTTGCCCACTACACCACCCCAGTTTGTTCAGCATTCGGTCCATCCTAGAGACAAAAAGATGGTTTGGTAAGAGAAGGTGAGAAAAGACAAAAGGAGGGGAAGAGAAGCAGAGACAGCAGGGAGAAAAAAGAAGCAATAGGCAGGAAACAGGGGTGAGACAATGGAGTAAATGGAGGAAAGAGGAAGGTTAGTAAGACTGAGTAAAGAGGATGTGGAACAATTGGGAGAGGGTGAGAGAGTGAAGAGATCAGGATGGGGGCAGAGAATGAGAATGAGATGATGGGGAGAAATAGTGCAGATGAAGGAGAAGCGAAAGGAAATATTAAATGGCAAAGGAAGGAGAGGAACCCAAGAAGGTGGGAGGAGTTTCCTGATGTGCAACAAGGTAAAGATGTCTAGTGTCTAAGAGATATCAGCTTAGTTTCCTTGTGGTGCAATAGCCTATGTGCTTGATCTAAAGGTGGGGGTGATGGCATATCCTCTCATTTTTGGAGGCTGAAATTTGAAGGGAATCCACTGTAGGAATTTCTTTAACCATAGAACTATTTTCATGTTGGAAATACTACCAGTAGACTTTCAGGGCCGGATTTATCAAGGGCTTGCACTGCCCTTTCATCACGAAAGGTGACACAAGGTAACACAAGCCCTTAAATCAGATTTACTATGCCATACAGAGCCACTTTGCGTGGCTCTGCATGGAATAGTAAACCTGGAGTAACACAAGGCAGTGCAAGTCTCTGCCTTTCATACTCTGCTTGGGGAAGGCGTTCCATGGTTTGAGCGTAGGTGTTCCCATTCACCCGCCTATGGTTTTTGGCACATTCTCAGATTTACTAATACTAGTAAACCTGGGAATGCATCGAAATGCTATGCCTTTACATGTGAGGCATAATGAGGAAAATATGTTTATTTCTCCTCATTATTTCCTTTTTCTACGAGTGCTGCATTCCACAGCACACATAGAAAGAGGAATATGCCTCTGGGGATTGTTTTTTGTGAAGGAAAGTGTTTCCTTCTGCACAAAATCAATCCTAGCTATAATAAAGGCCCCCTTGCACTATGGCGCAAGAGTGTCTGTGTTGCTGCTTGGCAGCCACAAGTACGTCAGCACAGAGAGAGATCAGGAACGAGCCATATGTTAGTAATTATGGCGCATTCCTGCTCTCTCCATTTGACACAGTGCATCGCATCAAGTTCTCTTCCTGCGTTCCACCAAATTTTGATAAACCTGGGCTTCAGTGTCAGACTTTCACTGCCCATGATGACAAGAACTAGGCTGTTCAGTCCTACTGCTCTGGACTGCCTATGTGCACTTTCTCTATGACTGAATTTTGAAAGACTTTGACATACTGAGATGCAGCATGGAAGGCTGCAGATTTCATCTTGTCAATACTCTGCCTGTCTGTGGATACCAGGGTAGACGTCATGGTAGACTGCAGTTGTTATGTGCCAATAGATACCATATTATGCCCAGGCTGCTGCAGCTTTCTCAGGCTTCTTGAAGCTCATTACATTTCAGAAAAAAATGGTCATTTCAACATTCTGTTTATGTGGACATAACTGCCTTGTTCCACTCATGATAAAGGGTAACAGGATTGAAATTACCGATACAAATACTCTGGTAACATTACATGCCACACATGAAAACATGGCAGCCATGAGCAGAATCTTTAAAATCATATTTAAATGCTATATATAATCTGCTAAATAATGGATCTAATGGAGAATCCAGAGCAGTTTAACATGTAAAATATTACTTTTAAAAGCATAACCTTGCAGTTGTGAATAGCTAACATGAGCAAAAGATCCGAAGGATTTACCTCTGATGATATTAGCAAGTACTTTTCAGCTTCACAGGAAGAGGCTTCTCTCAGGATTTGAGAAAACGGATATGCAGACAGAATATTGGGTTGGAAATGTAGACTTACACATATATCGAGGTGGAAATATCATGACACCGAAATATCGACAGCCAGAATATCGTGGTCAAGAATATCGGCGTTAAGGTAAGAAATATAATTGTAAAAAATATCGAAGTCATTAATATCGTTTGCAAAAATATAGTCGTTTAAAATATCGATTTTTTTATTTGTGTTACCTATTTTAAATGTATGTGATCTTTTTTTTGTATAAGTATTGTTTTTGTTTTTTAATAAGTGTTAGATTTTTAGTAGTTATCAATTTTATTTTAATTAAATTTAGCATTTTTAGTTCCGTAGTGGGCTGTGGGTTTATAGAGGAATAGGGTGGGAAGTAATTTAATTATAATAAATTAATGATTATTATGTATTTAGTAATATTTATTTAATTTAGATTTTATAGTGTTAATTGTGGGAAGTAATTTATTATTAGTTAAATATTAATTGGTTGCTAATTAATATTAATTAATTGGTAATTCATTATGGTAATCATGTTATTTATTTAGGAGCGGGCTGTGGGGTTTATAGGGGTAAAGGGTGGGAAGTAATTAAGGGGTCGATTACGATGGCGGTCGGAAAACCATTCCGCCCGCAGTGGCAATGGGAAAAGACCGTCCGCATGGCCTGCGGCACCACCGCCGATCACATTACGATGCACCGCCGGAAAAATCCGACCGCCGCGGTCGGAACCCAAGAAACACCGGCGGCGCACGTGCCGAAAATGCGAAATACCCACCACGGCGGTCGGATCCACTGCGGAAAGCTCACAAGCGGAATTGCCACGAGTGCAATTATGATCTCACCGCGGTGCCTGCGGTACGACCGCTTGTTTCCGACCGCCGCGTCTGACAGCAATGATGAATGGGAGAGCTGGAGGAATGACCATTGCAGTCCGACCGCGGTGACCGCGAGGAAATATTAATGGCGGTCGAAAAAACTACACCACAAAACCACCAAATGTGGCTGTGTATCTGTCACAGCCAATAAAAACAGCCAACACACCCCAATGACACATGCCCCTGGCATATAAGAACTACAAATCCCAGCTCAACACAGACAACACACCTGACATGAATCCTCAGTTTGGACCCACCCACTAGGCAGCCCATAAAACCAGCCCCTGCATGACCACAAGTCTTTGCACAACTCCAGAACTGAAGGGCCCAACAATATCACACAAAGGAGAGGCAACCCTGCACACATAACACCATCACAAACGCACACACACCACACACATCACCACCACCACCACCTGCACACCTGCACTCTTAACCTCTCAGCACATCACACACCATGGCACAGAAGATGCCCAAATTCACTAATGGTGAGTTGTCAGTCATGATGGATGAGATAATAAGAGTTGAGCCATATATTCTAGGAAGCAGGGTCCAACAGACCCCAGCAGCCAGGCAAAATCAAATGTGGCAAAGGATAGTTGACAGAGTCAATGCTGTAGGGCAAGTTTGACGCAACAGGAAGGAGATCAGGAAGAGGTGGACTGACCTCAAGAGCAAGGTCAAGGAGAAGAACAGCAAGAACCATGAGCTGGCAAACCGGACTGGCAGTGGCCCTCCCATTCCACCAAGAACATTCAACGCATGGGAGGAGAAGGTGCTTGGCATACTGCACCCAGAGAGTTGCACTGGAATTGAGGGGGGAATGGAGGCTGGTAAGTACCAACAAAAGTCTGCCATAACACTGCTATGTAGTATCCTGCACAACTAAAAAAAAAAAAACACCTCCTAGGCCCAAATGTACCCATGTCCACCACGCTCCCCCCAAACAGGTCTCACAGATCCCACAATAACTCCCTCTCATTCACCACAAAGGTACATAACAACATTTACATGGGGGCACATGTACAGGCAGCCAGCACTACAACTCCCAACAGGCCCCCTTGTCTCACAGCTGAGCAGGATGGAGCATTCCCCACACCCACAAGCATGGGGCAGCCATTTGCCTCCAATCTGTAACCTAACAGGTAGGTAGCCATCTCAACAGGGAGGGGTCTTTGTGGCTGGGAAGTCTGCACTACAACTCCCAACAGCCCCCTTGTCCCACAGCTGAGCAGGATGGAGCATTCTCCACACCCACAAGCATGGGGCAGCCATTTCCCCCTAATCTGTAACCTAACAGGTAGGTAGCCATCTCAACAGGGAGGGGTCTTTGTGGCTGGGAAATCTGTACTACAACTCCCAACAGGCCCCCTTGTCCCACAGCTGAGCAGGATGGAGCATTCCCCACACCCACAAGCATGGGGCAGCCATTTCCCCCCACTCTGTAACCTAACAGGTAGGTAGCCATCTCAACAGGGAGGGTCTTTGTGGCTGGGAAGTCTGCACTACAACTCCCAACAGGCCCCCTTGTCCCACAGCTGAGCAGGATGGAGCATTCCCCATACCCACAAGCATGGGGCAGCCATTTGCCTCCAATCTGTAACCTAACAGGTAGGTAGCCATCTCAACTGGGAGGGGTCTTTGTGGCTGGGAAGTCTGCACTACAACTCCCAACAGGCTCCCTTGTCCCACAGCTGAGCAGGATGGAGCATTCCCCACACCCACAAGCATGGGGCAGCCATTTCCCTCCAATCTGTAACCTAACAGGTAGGTAGCCATCTCAACAGGGAGGGGTCTTTGTGGCTGGGAAGTCTGCACTACAACTCCCAACAGGCCCCCTTGTCCCACAGCTCAGCACGATGGAGCATTCCCCACACCCACAAGCATGGGGCAGCCATTTCCCCCCACTCTGTAACCTAACAGGTAGGTAGCCATCTCAACAGGGAGGGGTCTTTGTGGCTGGGAAGTCTGCACTACAACTCCCAACAGGCCCCCTTGTCCCACAGCTGAGCAGGATGGAGCATTCCCCACACCCACAAGCATGGGGCAGCCATTTGCCTCCACTCTGTAACCTAACAGGTAGGTAGCCATCTCAACAAGGAGGGGTCTTTGTGGCTGGGAAGTCTGCACTACAACTCCCAACAGGCCCCCTTGTCCCACAGCTGAGCAGGATGGAGCATTCCCCACACCCACAAGCATGGGGCAGCCATTTGCCTCAATCTGTAACCTAACAGGTAGGTAGCCATCTCAACAGGGAGGGGTCTCTGTGGCTGGGAAGTCTGCACTACAACTCCCAACAGGCCCTCTTGTCCCACAGCTGAGCAGGATGGAGCATTCCCCACACCCACAAGCATGGGGCAGCCATTTCCCTCCAATATGTAACCTAACAGGTAGGTAGCAATCTCAACAGGGAGGGGTCTTTGTGGCTGGGAAGTCTGCACTACAACTCTCAACAGGCCCCCTTGTCCCACAGCTCTGCAGGATGGAGCATTCCCCACACCCACAAGCATGGGGCAGCTATCGCATTGCTCTCCCAAAACTTACACGTCGGTAGTGACTGCATGCACACCGCCATCCTATTCTAAATGCATGTAGCCACATAACCACATCAACACTAACATGTCAGCCAACTTAGCATAGTTTTAAATGCCACATCCAGTGTGCAGACATCTAAGTGCACGTAACTGACACATATTTTGAACTCATACTCACCAAGTCACAAGTGAAACAAATGCATCCCACAATCATGCACAGTAGAGAATGCAATGTGGAACGCCTCGGTGTCTGAGCATGAAGGCCCATCTCAACACCAAACATGCATGGTCTACATGAAAAAAAGAAAAGTACATGTGATTCCAAAGCTAAGTATAACATGACAATGGTCCCTTGTAGCTCTGTTGAAATAGATTACATGAACCGCTAAATGAAAAGACGCACAACAGAAAGTTTATGTCACGCAATTAGGTAGATGAGGACATGTCCGTGTAGTTACACTATCTGTACACTGCAGCAAGTTTCAATTCACAACGGACACCATGGACCACTAAGGTATGTACCTCAACGTCATGTCATGGTGCACAGTAAATAGCAGGCAATCAAAGTCATTGCATTGTAAAGTGTTTGTTGTATCAAATGTCTCAAACAATTGTCTAACATCAAGCTTGTTGCGTGCAACTCAATTACCATATGACCTCTGTTCAACAGGAGATCAACAACTAACTGCAGAGGATGACACCAACATGTGGAGCCAGTCTCCCCCCAGAACGTGAACTCTCGGATGCAGATGCCCCAACATTTTCGGACGAGGATTCTCAAGCTGGCCCCTCTGGTGTGGCAGGGACTAACATGTCTCAAGTCCTCATTGTCCCCACCACCACCACCAGCACCACAGCAATAACAACTGTCCTGGCCCCTGCCACTACGACCTGTGTGTCCTCCACCACCACCACCACCACTGCTGCCTGCAACACACGCCCTGCCACGGAGGTTACCAACACCACCACACAACCACAGCATGCCAGGGAGAGTGTGCCAGTGCGTCGGGGGACTACGCCACAGGTCCGTGTCAGGAGAGCAGGTGGGATTACAACTGGGGCAGAGACACAGGAGGACAATGACCCTGAGTCCCTGGCCACCATTGAAAGAGTCCTTGGTGCCTACCAAGAGAACCATGGAGTTATGGGCCAGCTTGCTGAAGACATGCATGCGATCCGCCTGCTGCAGCAGTCCATGGACACACGGATGGGCCAACTTGTCGACCTTGTTGGCCAGCTAGTGTGTGTTCTGAGGGACAGACTCCCAGCCCCAAGTGCAGCTCAACCCCCCTCCAGTGGATTGCCTGCTGTGCAGCCCACCATTCCAGCTGCAGCCACAGAGAGGGGTGTGCAGGAGGAGAGTGAGTCCTCAGACACCACTGACCCTGCAGCAGGTGCCCCCCCCCAAACGCACCAGGGGCCGTCCGAAAATCCACAGGGGAGGATTTGGTGGCAGGCCACCATACTAACGCCACTCACAGAGCCAGCCATGATGGTATCTTGTTGTACCCCTTTGCATTGACTATGTTGACTATACTTGGCCACATTGACATGTTGATGGCCTGAGTCTGTTGGACTGTGTGACTTCAGCTTTGTGGTGACTACACCATTTGTCTCATCTACCATGACTGACAACTCATTTATTCACTGTTCACATTTATGTACATATTCCCTTCACTTGCACCAAAACTAATTTGAAATAAACACTCTTCACATACCCATGTCTGTGTGAGCTACATGTTTATTCCAGTATGTACAATGACAATTCAGATTTCAATGTTCCAACTGCTCTGAAGGAGAGGAGGCATTGAGAGGGTGAATGAACCTAGAAAGACACAATAGCATGACATTTACTTAACAGATGACACCATCACAGCTGAAACACAACACTAGGCATCAAGGTACAAAAACAAGCACACATAGCAATGATCAACAACCTCACCATACACATGATGTACCTGGATACACATACCCTGTGCCACACACATCAGCCCTTATCACACACACAATGACAGCCAGCAGTTAAAATCCTCTATGCCTTGATACTAACATCCAAGCAAACACACAATGTCACTGTTCTACAAAGTCACTTACATTCAAGGGAAGTAGTTGGCAATGAGCTGTTGACGCAGGTCAACACCTTCCTCTTCACCACTATCGTCTGCACTGGAAGTGTGTGGGTGTGCAGGAGGGGGCATCTGCTGCTCATCGTCATCCAGGATCAGCGGAACTGCTTTGCGCAAGGCAAGGTTGTGAAGCATGCAGCATGCTACAACTATCCAGCACACCTTTTGTGGGAAATACAACAGTGCACCTCTGCTCTTGTCCAGGCACCGGAATCGGGACTTCAGGAGGCCAAAAGTGCGCTCCACCACACATCGTGTCCTACCATGTGCCTCGTTGTAGCTGACTTCACCCGGGGTACTTGGATTCTGCAGTGGGCTCAGCAACCACGGCCTGTTGGGATTCGCTGAGTCACCTAGGTGTGACATACACAGAGAAATGTTGCAATACAAACAGTTGACGAGAACAGCATGTCACACCCAGCACACTACTTAACTCAGTGTACTCACCTACAAGCCATGCACGCTCTGGATGTAGATTTTCCATCAGCCGGGGTACAATGCTGTTCCGCAGGATGTAGGAGTCATGGGCGGAGCCAGCAAATCGCGCACAAACATGGCTGATGATCATATCAGCTTGGCATACCACCTGCACATTAATGGAATGGTAGTGCTTCCTGTTCCTATACACCTGCTCACGTGCCTGTGGTGGGACAAAGGCAATGTGTGTGCCGTCAATGGAACCAACTACATGAGGAATGTGGGCAAGGGCATAAAAACCAGCCTTCACAGCAGGCAATTCTGCAGTATTTGGGAATCGTATGTATTGGTCCTTGTATAGCATCATTGCGGACACCACATCCCAGAACACCATGCTGAATGTGGCTTGCGACATCCCACCGGCGCTGGCCACCGTGGATTGGAAAGAGCCCGTAGCAAAAAAATGCAGTGCTGCCAGGATCTTCACTGTTGGGGATAGGGCAGTTGGATATGTTCGTTGAGGCCTCAGATGGGGTTCCAACTGAGCACACAGCTCTTGCAGTGTAACGCGATCCAGACGAAATTTCCGGATGATGTCCACATCCTCCATGTCCGCCAGGACTGTGAAAGGCCGGTGCACATTTGGTCATCGCCTACATGAAATGGAAGAGGACTCATGTTATCCACATTACACAATGAGATGTGTCCGACTTCTCACATCTTGACTCATGCAGCAGAAACAATGAATGTACCCCAACAATTGCTTAATCCACAACTCAGATGCAGAGACACCTTCACCACATGTGTTTTTACAAGTGGACATGTTGTACATGCTAACTACCCCAAAAACATAATCAGAGGTTGTGAATGGTACACCAATTCATCTGGTGTCCCCAGGCCTAGGAGTAGGTGACACAGCAGATGTATGAGACAGCAACACTGCTGACTCATATGTAGCTGCTTTACCTGCCACACATTCTTGTTTAAGTTGCACAGACCACTAGTTATCAGCACAATGTGCAGAGTGTGTGTAAGCTGAACACATATCCTACCTAAATCAGCTATGGGCACAGTGAAATACCACCATTATGTGTTCAGGCAATCATTACTGTTGTGTGATTGGCCATCTCACACATTAAGTTGATTTCAAAGATGAGACAACATCATACAACCAATAGATGTACATCCACACACATATCATAGGTGACGTGAGTAAGTGCATGTCAATGCATGTCACATATTCCACAGACATGGCATGTGTAGGCATCAGTGAGTTGAATGTCACACCAGCATTCATTGTAAAACAACAAGTGCAGTAAGACACTATGTAGGCATAGTGTTCAATTGTAAAATTGGACCATTGCCATTGTTAGTGCATAATGAAATGAAATGAAATGAAATGACCATTTATTAAGCGCGATAGCTACCCTCAGGCGTCCTAGCGCTACGGACAATGCATACAGAAGAAACAATTGAAGATTTATTCAGATTTATTAAAAAGCAGGGTTTTTAAGTGTTTACGAAACAATAGTAAATTGGGCTCTGAACGTAGATGAAAGGGAAGGGAGTTCCAAAGTTTGGCTGAGTTGTAGGAGAACGACCGGCCCCCACATCTGGCTCTCTTGATCCTGGGTACTGTCGTAAGGAAAGAGGATGCTGATCTGAGCTGTCTGTTCGGATGGTAGGGGGTGATCAGTGAATGATTGATAACAGCACCTGTTTTCCAGAAGGCTCGGTGGGCAATGCACCGGGTCTTAAATTCAATTCTTTCCCTGACTGGGAGCCAGTGAAGGCTCTTTAGTCCGGGTTTGACTGGAAGTCGACGAGGGATCTGAAGCAATGTTCGGGCAGCGCAGTTCTGTATAATCTGGAGCTTGCGCAAGGTGGTTTGGGGGCCCCTAAGTAGAGAGCATTCCCAAAATCCAGACGAGACAGAATGAGACCCTGGACCATGATCTGTCTTGCTTGGAAAGGCAATAAGGGAGAATCTTCCGCAGAAGCCTAAGTAGACCAAAGCAAGTGGCTGATAGTTTGGCTGCTTGACAATTGAAATTAAGGGACTTATCCAACCAGATGCCCAGGCTCTTGATTGTGTCCTTTGGCGTGGGAGCAGGGCCAAGGCAGGTGGGCCACAATGAGTTGATCGTAAGCGTGGGGGTATTGCCTAGGAGCATCAGCTCAATTTTGTCTCCGTTCAATTTGAGACATGACGATGTCATCCATTTGGTCACTTCTTCTAGGCAGTCCCTCAGGCTGTTATGCGTGGTGTGTGGCTGATTGAGAGCCACCACTAGCTGGGTGTCGTCGGCATAAGTGATGATTTTTATCCCGAACGGACGAACTATCTCAGCTAGTGGGCTCAAGTAAATATTAAATAGCGTAGGGCTCAACGAATAGCCCTGTGGCACACCGCAGCCAAGAGGCTTGCTGGGGGAGGTGATATCACCCTCAAAAACCTGGATAATGTATCCATAACCGCGGTAGGCGTGCACCGCCACAGCGGGGCCGCACATTGGCCACAATTGAAAGATGCAGCATAGCGGTAACGACCGCCTGCCCTCCGCGGTGTGACACCACCAATGCTATTGCAGCCAATGGGAACCACGATCGCGGTAGTGAAATTCTACATTGGAAACCGCGGTAGGCGCGCACCGCCACCGCGGGGCCGCACATTGGCCACAATTGAAAGATGCAGCATAGCGGTAACGACCGCCTGCCCTCCGCGGTGTGACACTACCAATGCCATTGCAGCCAATGTGACCCGTGATCGCGGTAGTGAAATGCTACATTAGAAACCGCGGTAGGCGTGCACAGCCACCGCGGGGCCGCACATTGGCCACAATTGAAAGATGCAGCATAGCGGTAACGACCGCCTGCCCTCCGCGGTGTGACACCACCAATGCCATTGCAGCCAATGGGAACCGCGATCGCGGTAGTGAAATGCTACATTGGAAACCGCGGTAGGTGTGCACCGCCACCGCGGGGCCGCACATTGGCCACAATTGAAAGATGCAGCATAGCGGTAACGACCGCCTGCCCTCCGCGGTGTGACACCACCAATGCCATTGCAGCCAATGGGAACCGCGATCGCGGTAGTGTAATGCTACTTTGAAAACCGCGGTAGGCGCGCTCATTGGGCCCAATTGAAAGATGCCAGCCAGGAGGACCAATTGCAGCAGCTGCCTGCCACTGATACCAACCCAGGGGCCTATACATCTCTGTGGGAGAGCCACACATTTCACATGCATTCAGACACTGCTGACTGCCATTCCTCTACAACTGCATATTTAGCTGTATCCTGGATCCAGTGATGGCGAGAACAGAGAATGTCAGGGCCCGTCCCTTCAGTACAGAGGAGCTGGAGCTTCTGGTGGACAAGGTCCTTGCACAGTATGGGAGGCTTTTTGGTGCGCCAGATGTACTGGTAAGTGTTCCTGATTCCAAGTGTGAGAGTGATCAAAAAGATACCATGATGTTGCTGTGCAGTAGTATGTGCCTGTGAGTGCAAGTCGATGTATAGGCATCCTAATAGTTAACATGGCATGCTCCATACATGTTCTGTGGGAATTGCATTTGATTATGTGTAGTAAATGGACACTCCTACAGCCATTCCTGCACAAACTTGAGGAACATGTTGGTCTGAGACTAGGTGATGTTAATGTGTGTTACACTGCCATGCATGCTAACTTCATGTCAATGGTGTCTGTAGGCTTATGTCCACACCTACATAAGTTGATTGAAGGTAGGGGGAGACATGCATTGTTTCAACAGACACACAGATAAGATGGTGTTCTGAAACAGCACGAGTTGGGACTGATTAGTACTGTGCCATGTTATGTGACTGTCCACTCACTCTTCACAACCTCATATGTGACTGTTGAAATGTATTTTGTAATGGAGCAATAACTGATGTGTGTTGAATGTTTCTTAAGTGCACTATGTTGATGTGAGCATCATCCACAATAGTCCAATGCATGAGTGGAACACACTTGATGTTAATGCAACTATGACACTTCACATCAATGTAAGTAGTAGATGTCACCCTTGCATTGATTTGAACATGTGTTAAGTCATGCATGTGTTGGCACTTTTCACCCTCTCATGCTGTACATCCATGTGATTTATCTGAATGACCATGTTGTATCGCACTGTGAGTTCCTCTGGCCTGCACAGACACTGTCCAATGTTACTCGGAGCCATGCCTAACTGGACTGAGTCAAACATGTGTTTAGTCCACACACCTAATACTCACTGAGCCATCATAGTCCTGAGAATTGCACAATCGAGGACTTAACATTGTGAGAAGGGCGTGAAAATTCTGATTGTGTCCCAATATGTTTCCTGAAAAATGCATTGAGCCATTCACAGGCCAAGGGCATCGAGGGGTGTGTAGTGGTGGACACAGTGAGTCTGCCACTACCCTTCATTAGCACTGTATTGCATGTCATGCTCACTCACATGCTGCATCGCAGATGAGGGCCTTCTGCACATAGCTGTCTGTGCTGCCATTGTGCATGTGTATGAGATGGCCATGTACTGTGTGCCGCCTCATACATGCATTCATTTCTATGTAGTATTGTAATGAACATGTACTATGTATCAGGCTGTATGGCCTCTGATGGAGATGTAGCGATTTGTGTGCCATGCATTTATGTTCACCTGTGCTGACACACAGTGTGAATGACACAGGGTCTCTGATACTTCCTTTTCTTGTCTCCTATGCCTGCAGCTGAAGGTCCACCAGCGTAAGGCCACATGGAAGAACATTGCACGGAAGGTGCGGACTCTGGGTGTATCCAACAGACGGCACACACACTGCCACAAGAGGTGGGACGACATCTCCCGTCTGAGCAGGACCGTGGCAGAGATGACGGTGGGGCTGGTCCCTCGTAGTGGCAGGTTGGCGCGCCGAACCATGACTCCACTAATGTCCCGCGTCTTGTCTGTGACACAGCCAGAGCTGTATGAACATTTGAGGGACCATCATCAGGGAGTGGTGAGTATTCTGCGTAGGCTGACTTTGGGTGTGAGTGACTGCATGAATGGCGACCGGGAGCCATTGCTGATCTTGCTGCTGTGTACATTTTAGGGACTACTTCTCAGTGGCTTATGTCTTCAGTGCAGGTGTCATGTATTTTCCCATAGCTGGACTTGATCATGTGTTTCATACAATGGCCCTTGACATTGCATGATGAGATGTGGCCTTATGACATCTTCTGCATTCTGGGTGTCATGGACATCACCAGGCAGTGTACAGCAGTGTGCATCATGTCAGTGTGCATTTAACGATGTGTGCAGCGCAGGACTTGTAAATGGTGTGAAGTCCACATCTGACACCAACGTGCAACAGTTTGCATGATGAATTGCTCAACTTGTGACACATCAGTAGCTCATGGACATTCTTACGTACAAATTCGAATCTGTATCTGTGTTGTCCCCTTACAGTGACTCCATATGTGACAGAGGCAACATGCTGAGATGTATGCTTCTCTCACATACAGGCACGTGGGTATGCGTGCAGAGATGTTTATGTTAGTTTACAAGGAGGCAGGGACCTGCTATTTGCCAGTGTGAACCTCACATGGCTCGTTGCTGTAAACGATGCATATTTCCTTGCATCTTCTGTGTTCAGCATGATTGTTGCACATGCAGACTGCACAGGGTGTTGGGCAACTTGGGGTTGTCATTATGTAGTCTAGTTCTGTGCTTGCATTTGATGTTTGTGTGTATGGCACTGTACTGAACCTATGTCTCTGTCCATTGCAGCATCTACCGAGTGCATGGAAGGCCATGATACGGACACCAGTGCTGAAGCATGTGGCACGCATGATAGCCATGAGATCACTGACACTGAGGTGACCAGCGCCTCGGAGGGGGACAGGAGTGTCCTTGAGGACTCACATGCAGAAAGCACTACCTCAACATCATCGGACTCCAGTGGGGAGTCAACGACAATGGTGGTCACAGGGAGTGACAATGCTGCCTCTTCCTCCACCACACATCGGCCAGTGCCCACCATCCCGGCACCTACCACTAGTGCTGTCCGTGCCCGCAGGGCTGTTAAGGGTAGAGTCACCTTCACCCCAGGCACCGCTGCCCCTACCCCTGTCTCCCCTGGTGCCCTCAGTGTTGAGGCGGTGGAACTCTTACGCCAGCTGTGTGTGGTTCAGACAGCTCTCCTAAATGCTTTCCAGGATCAGGACAAGAAGTTGGGGCAGGTTCTGGCATTTATGGAGGGCATTCATTCGGACGTGGGTGGGCTACACAGGACTGTCCAGGGTTTGTCCTCCACCGTGACGGCAGCCATTCAGCTATCACAGCATCAAAGTCCAGCCCCTATGCCTTCACCAACCACCCTGCCAGTGGCAACCCCTGAGCAGAGTGACCACCCAACTGAGCCCTCAGGCCCCGAGTCGTCGACACGCAGCACACGACAGCAGCGCTCCAAGTGTGCCAGACCACAGACACCATCCCCAAAAAGTGACACAGGCACACAGGGACGCAAAGATAAAAGCCCTTCACATGACACTCAGGGGCATCAGGCAAAGAAGCAGGCCTCTAGCTCACGGTCGACAAGATTGCACCCATCACAAGAGACTCCCGTCCACACAACTGCTCCAAGTGACAGACAAACAGTTGGCATGCCTGCTGTGGTGCTGGTGCCGCTGAAGGGAAAGCCCACAAAGCAACCTAAGACTGCTTCACCCAGGACCTCTACTCCCACCCACAGTCCTGTGAAGCGTGTTCAGGAGAGCAATGTGAGTGGTTCACCAGGAACACAGGGGATGGAGGGCAAAAGGCAAGCAAAAGGCAAGGCTAAGTCCATATCCAGCAAATCCCCACAAGGAGGGCCACATGCACCTGTCACACCTTTGGTGGAGAGGGACTCTGTTGTGCCAGCCACACTTCCCACTACTCCCAAGACACTTCTGCAATATCGGATACCCAAGAAGTGTAGAGTCAGCCCTCAACATTCACCCTCACCCACTGTGTCTTACAGCAGCGTCTCTCCGCCTCCACGTGCCACCATGCCACCCGGTCGGAGCAGCCCTACACCTGCCACAGCCACTACTGCCTCTGTGTCTCACGGCAGCAGCTCTCCGCCTCCACGTACCACCATGCCACCAGGTCCAAGCAGGCCTACACCTGCCACAGCCACTACTGACTCTGTGTCTCACGGCACCATCTCTCCACCTCCACGTGCCACCATGCCACCCGGTCGGAGCAGCCCTACACCTGCCACAGCCACTACTGCCTCTGTGTCTCACGGCAGCAGCTCTCCGCCTCCACGTGCCACCATGCCACCAGGTCCAAGCAGGCCTACACCTGCCACAGCCACTACTGCCTCTGTGTCTCACGGCAGCATCTCTCCACATCCACGTGCCACCATGCCACCCGGTCCAAGCAGGCCTACACCTCCCACAGCCACTACTGACTCTGTGTCTCACGGCACCATCTCTCCACCTCCACGTGCCACCATGCCACCTGGTCCAAGCAGGCCTGCACCTGCCACAGCCACTACAGCCACTACTGACTCTGTGTCTCACGGCAGCATCTCTCGACCTCCACGTGCCACCATGCCACCTGGTCCAAGCAGGCCTACACCTGCCACAGCCACTACTGTGTCTATGCCTCACGGCAGCATCTCTCCGCCTCCACGTGCCACCATGCCACCCGGTCCAAGCAGCCCTACGCCTGACACAGCCACTGCTGACTCTGACGATCCTCTCTCTCCCAAGTCCAGTTCCGCCAGTGGCCACGACAATCAGCCACCTCCCACTCCAACTGCCAGGCAAGTCTGAGGCACAGACCCCCTCCCATAACCATCTCTCCCACAGCGGTGCCTGGACTGAGCTTTGATAGCCCCGGTGCTTTGTTCATTCACATGTCAGTGTACGGTGTTACACATTCACTGTAAACATTTTCATGCACACATGTGCATTGTTTAGACTGTGGACTGCTCAATGGCCTTTTATTTGTTAGAAATGTTGTGACTATCAGAATATTTTGCAATAAACACTGTTACTCCTGTTGTATCGTTTGTTACTGCCCTTGCTTCATTAAAAATGTTGATGTGTGGGTCTGGATATATGTGCCACATGCTCTGCATGGCAGTTCCACATTGCCATTTACTTCATTCACTTTGTCATTGTTTGGCAAACGTAACACACACTTTTGGTCTGCTTGACTCTGAGGTTTGGGGGTGCAATGATGTTTGTGGGTGTTGATGTACTCTTGCAATCATCATTCGCTGTTGATTTCAGTATGATTGTACACATGTCATGTTAGGGGGCTATACCACAACAGAGGTGAATTCTACACACAGTCTAACTTATGGGGTGTCCAAGGTTGGTGTTGTCTGCGTGATATGTTTGGATGTGTGCACAGCAGTGTGTGTGTGGTAATGTTGTGAAGGCCTGTCTTCGTTCTCACATGGGTATATTTGGATGTGTGCAGTTGAGTGGTCACACAGTGTACTTGGCCTGTCCTAGTCAGTGGTGTTGAGGTGTATGTGGCCCTGTACATGCCAACTACAAACGTGTATGTTTCATGTGGGGTGTGCCCCCTCATACTCATCTTGGCAGTGGCAGGGAGGGGGTGTCACACCACAAGCACCTTTTTGGCATTACTTTGCAGGTGGGGTTTGCCCCCTAATACTCATCTTGGCAGTGGCAGGGAGGGGGTTTAACACCACAAGCACGTTTTTGGCATTACTATGCAGGTGTTGTTTTGCCCCCTAATACTCATTTTGGCACTAGCATGAAGGGGGTTTAACACCACAAGCACCTTTTTGGCATTACTATGCAGGTGGGGTTTGCCCCCTAATACTCGTCTTGGCAGTGGCAGGGAGGGGGTGTCACACCACAAGCACCTTTTTGGCATCACCTTGCAGGTGTTGTTTTGCACCCTCATACTCATCTTGGCAGTGGCAGGGAGGGGGTGTCACACCACAAGCACCTTTTTGGCATCACCTTGCAGGTGTTGTTTTGCCCCTAATACTCATCTTGGCAGTGGCAGGAAGGGGTGTCACACCACAAGCACCTTTTTGGCATCACCTTGCAGGTGTTGTTTTGCACCCTCATACTCATCTTGGCAGTGGCAGGGAGGGGGTGTCACACCACAAGCACCTTTTTGGCATCACCTTGCAGGTGTTGTTTTGCCCCCTAATACTCATCTTGGCAGTGGCAGGGAGGGGGTGTCACACCCCAAGCACCTTTTTGGCATCACCTTGCAGGTGTTGTTTTGCTCCCTAATACTCATCTTGGCAGTGGCAGGGAGGGGGTGTCGGGGGTGTCACACCACAAGCACCTTTTTGGCATTACTTTGCAGGTGGGGTTTGCCCCCTAATACTCATCTTGGCAGTGGCAGGGAGGGGGTGTCACACCACATGAACCTTTTGGCATTACTTTGCAGGTGGGGTTGGCCCCATAATACTCATCTTGGCAGTGGCAGGGAGGGGGTGTCACACCACAAGCACCTATTTGGCATCACCTTGCAGGTGTTGTTTTGCCACAATACACCTATGGACTTGTTCACATACATCACTATCCCTGAATGTCAGATGGGCACCATTTTGCTGTTGAACAGGGTGGGATGGTAGGAGCTGTGATGGTATCAGGTAATGACAGCTGCTACCAACAGAGGCACACAATGTACATTTGGGCCAGGGCCAACACAATACTTAGACGTCCCTGGCACTGCCCATGCGTGCCGCTGGACCTGCCTACTGGATTGTGCGGAACTTTTCCTGCGTCTTCACCGCTGCGGTGACGTGATCGGGAGGATGCGGTGATGACGTTGTTGATGGATGACCCCGATGCGGAGGTGTGGCCTTGACGTACCTGCGGTGTTGTCGGCGGCGGCGTCTTTGTTGATCGCGGATCAGGAACAGCAGCGGTAGGGCTTGTAGTGCAGGATCCATTGCGGTAGCGAACGCGTGGAGTTGTGTGTTATTGCCTTTTTCCTCCGCAGTATTGCTTCCGCCGTGTTTCAATGGGTGGTTTCTCCGTTGCGGTTCTATTGCCTATTTGAGGCATTGCGATTCGGACGGAGGTCTACACGTCATTCCGCACGGCGGTCGCCCGCTATTGGCTACGTCCGCCCTCGTCGCGGAACCAAACTACTGGCGGAACTGAAAACACAGCGGCGGTAGTCATTTGGCATATGTCTGCCCATCGTAATATGGCGGGCGGTGTTTCGCGACCGTGGTTGGCAAAACAGCACCCGCCAGGCCGGCGGAAGCCACCGCTGGCACGGCAGTGCCGATCCGCCCGCCATCGTGATCGGCCCCTTAATTATCATAAATTAATGAATTTTTAAAATGTATTAATATTTATTTAATTTAGATTTTATAGTGCTAATTGTAGGAAGTAATTTATTATTAAGTACTTATACATTGGTTGTTAATTATTATTAATTAATTAATTGGTAATTAATTATGCTGATTGTGTAATTATTTTAGGAGTGGGTTGTGGGGTTTATAGTGGTAAAGGGTGGGAAGTGATTTATTTTTAATTAATTAATAATTATTTGTTAATTAATGCTAATTAATTAAAATTTAAATATGGCAATTGTGTAATTAATTTTAGATGTGACTTGTGGGGTTTATAGTCGTAAAGGGTGGGAAGTAATTTATTTTTAATTAATTATCAAGTAGTTGTTAATTTAAATTAATTTATTTTATTTTAAAATTAATTACAGAAATTTTGTAATGATTTTGAGATGTGGGCTGTGGGGTTTATAGGGGTAGAGGGTGGAAAGTAATTTATGTTTAATTATTAGTTGATCATTAATAGTTTATCAATTGATAATTAATTAGGGTAATTATTTTTTGTGTGTGAGTTTTGATTATATAGGGGTAACGTTTGGGGAGTAAATTAATTTTTATCTGTTTTAATTTGTTTTTTAATTAATAATATTTCTTTAATTGATAGTTTAGCATGTTAATTATGGAGGTACATTTTTGAAAAATTTAGATGTATGTTGTGAATTGTGCGGTGTTATACGGTAGGAAATAAAAAGATCAAATTTATGAAATAATTCATGTTTTTGTTTATAAATAATTTCTCATTAAGAATATTTATTTGTTTGTAAATTATTTTTAAATGTATTTAATATAATATTTCTAGGTATTTGTCATATCTATTTAACATTATAATATGTTTTTATTTTTAAGATTTTTAAAATATTTTTATATATTTTCATTTTTTTTAAAAATATTTTGTGTTGGTGATATTTTGTTTGTTTTTCATTTTGAACTGACTCGATTAGGAATATTAATTTTTACCCGTCCGCTATCCAACACTTTCCCTATTGTTGCACTAACTGGAGTGGGAATAGTATTTTTACCCCTCCGCTATCCAACACTTTCCCTACTGTTGCACTCACTGGAGTAGCAATAGTATTTTTTACCCCTCAGTTATCCAACACTTTCTTACTGTTGCACTCACTGGAGTGAGAATAGTAATTTTTATCCCTTCGCTATCCAACCCTTTCCCTACTGTTGCACTCACTGGAGTGGCAATAGTATTTTTTTACCCCTCAGCTATCCAACACTTTCCCTACTGTTGCACTCACTGGAGTGGGAATAGTATTTTTTACCCCTCTGTTAGCCAACACTTTCCCTACTGTTGCACTCACTGGAGTGTGAATAGTAATTTTTACCTCTCCGTTACCCAACACTCACTGAAGTGGTAAATTTAAGTTTAAAGATTTTTAAATAGTTTAATGTTTTAATTTATAATATAATGTTTTTTTTATTAGATTTTATGTTATTGGTGTATATACATATATACATATATTTATATGTAAATTTTCATATATACAATTATAAAATAAATACAAATTATTAGTTTATTAATTGTTTTAAAGTAAATATATATAGATATATATTACATTTTATATACGTATGTTTACATTTTTTAAATTAAATTTATTTGTTAAATTTGTTAAAATGTATATTAAATCTAATTTTTTTAAAGTTAATTTTATTATTTAATATATTTAATATTATTTTTTATATATATTAAAATCGATATTTTGTACAACTATACTTTTTACATCGATATTTTTTTTGCTCTATATTTTTGTACTTAGCATTAAAAATATAGGATGTTGATATTTTTGACATCGATATTTATAACTCGATATTTGTGTATGGGGATATTTTGGGGGTCGATATTCTATCAGTGAACCGAGGAAATTGAGCCCCCAGCTTCAGGTTCCTTTTGACCCCTGTCATTGTCTCTTCCCCTTCAAATCTGCACAGTCAAACCATTGTATAATGCAAGCAAACCAACGCATGAAGCAAAGGGTTCAATGTAGAACCCATTCAATCAAAGGTGTTTGCTGTTCATTAACCAGTGCAATTGGCAAGTAAAAACAAAAGTTGTATGCAGCGGCCATACCAAAAATTTTCATTTATATTGTGCACACAGGTCATTATGTAATGTTTGTTAAATAGCATATTGTTTATACAAATGCATATATTGTGCTTACAAACCAAGGTGTTAATAATGTGAACCATACAATGATGCATTCCTAAAATTACTTTACATATGCAAACTAATATGATAAACAGTCAAACCATTAGCTTACATATGAAAACCAGTACATCATGCATGTAAACCAGCACGTAATGCTTTAAAACTAAAGGCTGAGAATTGTAACCAATACATCACACACAGAAACTAGGACAGCACAAGAATGAGTGGACACTTTGGGGCAGATTATGATGTTGTCAGGAAAGCAATCCCACCGAATTGGGTTAGGAATGCTGTCCGAATGATTCGTATTAGGGGAGTCCTACAGACCGATTACGATGTGCCCTGATGCTTATGGACTCGATTCGATCGGACTCCCATTAACTTCAATGGGAGCCTGTGTTACGAACGAGAACACAGGCACCCATTGAGAAAAAGGGGTGGGTGCGGAAAACCTTGCACCTTGTGGCGGGCACCCCATAGAGCCTGCCACACTGTGCTTGGTTGGGAAGGGGGTCCCTTTGGTACACCTACGGGCACCATCTGGAGGCCAATGGGTGAAGGGGGAGCTGCTACGGGCCCCCAAAGTCCGATTCCCACAGCCGTTTCGTCTCTGTGAAACCGATTCGGAACGGCTCTCCGAATCGGTCATCTTACTCGCTCGTTCGGAAACCGTCTCCATTGGGCTGTACGATTCGGCTCCAGGTGACTTTGGCTGCCTGAATCCCGTTCAGGACCGATTTGGACAGCCCGGACAGCTTCCTTGCATCGTACTCGGTCATCCTGAAAGGTGAACGATTCAGTCAGGAACCGAGGTACCGAATCGGATTTGCAGAATCCGAATCCCGTTAGGAGCCTTTCCTGACGACATCGTAATCAGCCCCATAATGTACAGGAGCCATAACATTATGTGTGTCAAGCAGTATATCGCAAATGCAAATCAGTATGGAATACATGTAAATTAGCCATTTATGCATGGAAACCAGTATGGCATGCATGCAGAACAACATGTAATTTTGTCAAACCAACAGATTGTACATTGTAATCAATGTATTACATGCACCATCCAGTATATTACAAGTGTGAAGCAATGTATTATGGACACAAACCATGCAGTTATACAAGTCTACCAATACATTATCAATGCAAACCACAATGCAATTATTTCAAACCACTAGGCTGCATACTTGGTAGAATACAGTATGCGTACAAACCAGTTTTTCACAGTATAGTATATACATGAATTCATACATTAAATATTGACACCCATTTGTTACTCTCGCAAAGCGACATGACATGCATCTCAATCAGTGTACTATGAATATAACCAATACAATATGGGGAACAACCCCATATATTATAAATTTCAACTAATATGTTAAAAGTGCAGACAAGTGTGTTACTCATGTACAGCACTATGGTTTGCATACATACCACAGTATGATGCCTATGGACCAGTTCTTTATAAATGCAGGCAAATACAGTATGCCTACAAATCAGTGTGTTGTGCATGTAACCATTGTTTTATAAATGGACCAGTATTTAGTGCAAATAGACTGATGCACTAAACAGGCACAACAAGGTGCTGTTGATATAAACCAGTATCTTGAGATCATAAACCAATATGTTGTGTTTAAAAACGGCACACCTTAAACAGAGTGCTTATTAGTGTACCAGTAGTTCATCTACGTGTTAACTAGCCTATTGAGTAGTTTATCTACGTGTTAACCAGCCTATTTGTTACTCAAACCAGTGTTCCTGCATACCAACCAGTATAATGCATGCAAACCAATCCAACTTGTGAGAACCAGTGAAGTGCACACAAACGCAAATCCAATCTATTTACTATTTAAAGCAATTTGAAGGATATAAACCAATATTTGTCATCTATGAAGTAATTGCATTTTGGCCTGTTTGGCAGTTCATAATGCTAGCAAGGGTCTCCAGTGTCCTTTTGATCACCGAAGCAAACTAACTTCTGTTATGCATTGTGTCTAGTAGTGAGCAACAGCCTCTCTCCCTTAAATACCCATATTTGGATCACAACACAGTCATGGACCATAACCTGTGAGGATAACTCCAGCTCTTTGCCTTGTCTTGCTCCTCCAGAACACTCTGACATCGAATAACCTTAAAAGTGTAATTTATTCAGAGAGACAATTACCATAGTAACAGCAAAACCAACACTGACACTTAGGCCATTCTCCATCCTTTGACTCAACACCATCGGGCTAGCTTCACCGGTCCTTTTAGCCTCCTTCCACCACTACTGCTCTATGGATGACAACAACAGATGCAGTCAGCAGAATGTTCAGCAACACAACCAGTTAAGTCCAACAGGTAAGTTACAAAATTGAAGGACAGTTAAAAAACGTGGTCAATGCCTAAAAAGTTAGTAAGAAAGATGATATGAAAAATCAACATTAACAGTTACTAGCAGGTCAGCTGAACGTCACAGTAAAATTACAGAGCCTGCTGACACCATTACCAATCTGCCTTTCTGATGTATTTAGGTCTGCACCTGCTCAGTTGATGAATAAACATCACACAATAGTATTTATACTGGCAATTTGACCGTCATTCCCTAGTAGCCCTAAAAAGAAATACCGAGAGATACAGGGGTTTCCCCGGGACGGCTGCTGGTGTTACTAGCGCCTCTAACGGTAACACCAGCAATGTGCACAGCAGAATTAATTACAGTACCCCAAATGGCAGACATGCATGCTTCAAAGTGACCAGTTTAGCATGCAATGTTATCTGATTTATAGAATGGCTGCGAGTCTCGTTGCCATACATAGTTAAAACATGTGTGAAGGGAAAGTTGGCGAAAGTTAGAACAATACAGCTATTTTTCATCTTGTTCTGGAATAGCATCTAAGCGGCAAGCAGACATTCTATCAGAGCAGTAATGAATAGCAGCAAGATTAACCTAATACCAATTTATGAGATTCTTGATCCAATTTATCTATGGTAATACAGAAGAGCTGGAAAAAATGATATTAAAAAGTGCATATTAAATTGTTTAGCAGTACAAAAACCAGCAAGCGAGTAAAGAAGCTCCTGCTTCCCACTGAGCTTTTGAAAATGAAATATAAATCAACACATTTATCGTGGGATGCTCTTTTTCAGTTCTCACTTTAAGGTTCAAAAATAACGATTCACATATGTAATGGTAAACAATGCTTATGTGATGTCAGTTCAGAGGATTTTATTTAGTTCTACCTACTCTAAAAGTTTTGAAAACTGCTGTATTAAATCCAGGTTAAAACACTATATGAAATATAGCATTATATGCTGTGTATAATCCACGTTATTGTGCATTACAAATGACAACCAGCGCACTGAGCACATAAGACCAAGTCGACAAAACGTTTCTACCAATATGCAATAGAACAGGTTTGGAAACAACCACTTATTTTAATGTGCTAATTTACGAATTGAAATTAGAAATGCCCAAAATCCATTGAGGTTGCACATTGTGAAACTTTGCACATTTGTCCCTGAGGTCTTTGAATCTCTTCCTTACAAATGGATGCATGCAATCACTGTTAATACAGAAGTAGTGCTTGGCCACAGGTTGCCACACACAAATACACAATATAGTTATCGGAGAGAAATGCCCCTGACAACATTGCAGGCCACTTTACTGTAATGCTTGAGAAATGCAGCTTTAAAGTACATTGCTACCCCTAAATTAGTTGTCAAATATAATGAACGATTTTTACATGCACAGGCTCTTCAAAACACTGCATGTGAATACTCACTTTGGCCACATGGATGTGACACACAAAAGATTACTGGACACAACATATGCCTACCCTTAATCCAAGTGGCTCATGAGATCCAATGCATATCAGCCCTTAGGGGGGCGGAGGATAGTCACTGTTCTGATGTACACAAAGGCCAACATTTACTAAGTTCTTGTGCTGTCTTGCATTACTCAACCTGGTGCATTTGTATAAGTGTTATTTACAAAATAGCGCAATGGCCGATTTCCATCAGTTTTCACGACTTGTGTGGCACGAGGTAAGCAGTGTGTTGAGTGAAAATATTGTGGGGGATATTCTCAAGAACGTGTGATAATTAACGCAAAATTAGCTTAACGCAACTTTCACATGGCAGTCCATCGTGGGAAAATAACACTGTGTTAACATTGTATTCTCAACCCCGCGGCACCATGCGATAGTCTCACGATAACGCGCCAAATGACCGCGTTAAAATTAACGCGACGCCAAAAAAATGCGAAACACGAACGCGAAAAAAGTTGCAATGCCCCAAGCGCTATACAAAAATCAGCGATAACCAGCGACAGGCCTGCAATTCCCACGCGTCATGCGGGAAAATGCACAATAAAAGCAGAAAAAAATAAATACAAAAAAAAATAAACTGCGTAGCACCACGGATGCACCCGGACCGAGTGCAGAGGACAACGCGAACCCCACAAGCCCCACAGACGACCAGCAAGGAACCTCGGGGTCGGGGAAGGAGAAGGGGAAGAGGAAGACGCAGTTCAGTCCGCAGGAAAACAGGATCATCGTTACGGAGGTGATAGAACACTACCAACAACTGTTCGTCACCTCCAACGCGTCATTGGCGGCAACAGACGCAAACATGGGAGACTATCTTGGACCATGTGAATGCAGTTGCAGAGTTGAGGAGGACAATGGAAGAGGTCAAGAGGCGCTGGAATGATGTGAAGGGCAAAACCAAGAAGAAACTCGATGCCAACATGAAAGCAGTATTGCAGATTGGAGGTGGGGGTCCAGCGGCACACCAGGAGCTGGATGACATGGAGAAAATGGTGGCCACAGTCATCAGTCGGGATACAGTGGCAGGAGTAGTGGATCCGGACACTGCTCAACATGACCTGACACAACATCAACAGAGTGAGTACCGACCAGGGACTGGGGGGACGGGGGGAGAAGGGCACAATGGCACACATGCACAATTAAGTAGAGCACACTGCACACCCACAATGACTCTGGATCATGTCCCTGATCTCCTTGGCATACTGCAGCACACATACAAACAGAAAGTAGGCCCCCGTCGACAATGTGCCCGGAGGGGGCCCTCCTCACACATCACTAATCTCACAACAAACCCATACACATGTGCTGAACCCAGCAAAGTTGCGGGTCTGTGAGCCACACTGACAATGCAAGTGACACTGCATGATGATTAGCATGGCTGCAGTCCAATTATCATGACATGGTGCACGCCACAACACTGAGGTGACTGAGTGTGGACCACATCCGGAAAGGAGCAGGTCACATTCTGACACATCCACGTGCACAAACAACCCCTGACATCAACAACACATCTGCGGACAAACGATGCCCAAGAGTCACAACTCCACCAAGAGCCCAATTTACCCAAGTCCGCAACATCTCAGCACTGTAGAAGCACAGAAGTCAAAGGCACACTGCCTGAAAGGGATAAGGGGCAGCCAAATCAGAGCTGCAGGGGCGACTCACCCACAATGCAGCACACACACATAAGAATAAGAGCACCTCAACATTGACAACAATGTGGTACAAACTGCAACACTTTTACAACAGAACACAGGACACAACTGGTGCCGCATGTGTGTACAAAATGGCCAATCACATCTGGCATAGCAGGAAACTGTGAGATGACAATGTACGAGTACAACTTCACATCCGTGATGTAGTACAAATGTCCACTGTCCCGCATCAAATAGGCATCTCCTCACAAACAGTCACAATGTACATTGTCATGCAGTCTGTATGTAAACTCCGCCAATGCGTCAACAAACATGGAACACACTGTGAAACTGCATCTCCCCTTTACATTGCAGAGGGACAATCAACACCTCCTGCAGAGCAGACCCTACATCACGTCAGTGATGATGGAGACGACCCCCAGGACATTGACTACGACGAACTCCAATGGTTCATGGACAACCTCCGCACCCCACTTCCAGTAGCAGGGCAGCCCAGCACCATTGAGGTGATCCCACCCCCTGCACAGACCACACAGCATGAAGCACCCACCACCACGTCTGGCTCCCAGTACCTCACCGAATAACACATGGCGTTCCAACGCCGTGTGTTAGACTACCTGAAGGAGCTGGCTGAACAGGTGAGGGTGGGGTTCGACCTCATGGCAGCCAAACTAGATGCCATACGTGGGTGTCTAAGTCCCATCAGGGACCACTTACACTCCCTAACGGACACACACAGTCCGCCCCATGCCCTCCAACAATCCATGGCTGGCGTCGCTGGAGTCATGACTCGGAGACAACAACAACTGTCTAGTCAGAGTGGCTACAGCGATGTCATCCGTGATTTGGGAAACATAAGGAGGGTCATGGAGAACATGGAGCAGATGCAGGCGCAAAGAATGGCTACCACGGCTGCACACGAGAAAGCTGTAGATGGGATCTTCCATGCCCTGCAAATCCTCATCATGGGAGTGATGCCACAAGACATTGCGCAGATGAATGCTGCTGCTACTTCTACAACCACATCTCCGGCCCCTGATGTGTCAGTGTCACACAGTGCTGCAAACCAAACACCACCACCCACATGTGAGGCACATGAAACATCAGAGGACAAAGATGAGGATGAATCTGCCTCAGTGGTAAGGAGGAAGCAGTAGCATTCATCTCCGCCATATGGCTTGTTTCTGCTTGGGTCTGCCCTCGGCATCATGACCTGGAACATCACCTTCCACTGTCCCCCGACACACTCTGCGACACTAACCTTGGACCTCGACATGGACTGCCATATTTTGTATGCTCAACAATGACACAGCAATCAGCCTGCGGACTGGATTCTTCACCTTCCGAGTAACTTCAATCCCTAAAGGACTCTGGCTGGCCCTCCACGGGGCAACATTGTAAAGTGTTGTCTGCATGGCCCAGTACTAAGACAGCCTCAACACTCCACTGAACGTGAATAATACATTCTCATACACACAGATGTGTCATGTCTATGATTAATCAAGTATGAAAGCATGGACGAATGTAGGGGCAGTGATTCCCCCTTACGTCCATGTAGCTCATGTTGTGGGACTTGAGTCACAGGGTCAATCCTGCATCATGGTGGTACATATTTGACCCCAAAAGAAGCCCTGTTGTCAATTCTAGGTCACAAATGACAGCCTATATGTTATGATTTGGGACACATGTGAAACGCTGATGAGTGGGATTCCGTACTATCTTTGACACACAGAAATGGCATTTTGAATACGTGACAACCTAAACAGCCTCTCTGTACAGAGGTGACACACCCACCATCTATTTCCAATTAGTGAGATTGTTAGCACTACATGTTGCACTTATACTTGTCAGAGTGATGTGCTTGTACAGAGGAGTAACATGCACACAGGGAATGTGTGCTGTAATGAATTTATTTGCACATGCTGTGCCTGTGGTCATTTTGTACTGTCCCATGATTGCTAAGGACTGTGACAATGTGACGTGCTCATGTGAAGAAATTGTCAATGATGGTGTTCCTACGGGCTATTCCTGCTGCTGCTGCAGTGGGGTGTGGTCCACCTGCCTCATCTTCCTCATCATCGTCAGGTGCATCTGGCACTTGTAGCCATGGGGCATTGGTGCGTACACATATGTTGTGCAACGATCATCTTGCACACAATGCCTGGGCTGTACAGGAGCCTTCCACCTGTGATGTTCAGGCACCTGAAACGTGACTTCAACACGCCAAACGTCCGTTCCACGATGCCCCTGGTGCGTTTGTGGGCCGCATTGTACTCCCTCTGGGCCTGTGTGTTCGGGGCTTGGAGGGGTGTCATCATCCAAGGGCAGAGTGCATATCCTTGATCACCTGTGACAGTGCAGAGAGACATGAGTCAAAAGTTGGTTCTGCATGATGTGTTGGCAGGCTCACTAGTTCATTGGTGTGTGATATGTGTGACTTAGTGATTCCTGTTTGACAGGTACTGCTTGTAGCAAATGAGCGGCATCAATGTGTATTACGTAGCCTCACAGCTGCTCCTCCCTCCCCCGAGCCTATTTACTAGTGAGCGCAGCGAGGTCGCATCACTTGCACTCCTACAGCACACCATTGTCATGCCTGTCTGCGCATGTCCACAAGCCTGACAACGACACTGTGATGTTGTGCGTTGAAGGTGGGCGTCCACGTGTGTGTAGGCCTATGGTAAGGATAGGGCGGACACAGATGTAGAGTTCAGGGCTGGCTGAACTCGCGATGCGGTTGAGGGTAGACCTTTGGCCTATGCTGCGGTAATAGCGACACACACAACAGTTTGCATGTATGATCCCAGACCACGAGCGGGCTTGCGCTCCTTCATTTATCCCTTCGGCCGAGCCCGCACTCCGGGGGCATGCTACATCGCAAAATTGTCCATTGCAGGACGGGTGGCGCCGACACTACAACAGAGACACATGCATTAGTTACTTCCTTGGCAAGGCCAACACTTAGCAACGCCCAGAGCCCCGGGCTGATTATCCACACCCCTACGCTGGACTGTCGTACGCCAGCCCACTCCACTTACCTTTACAGGGGGGTACGACACAGATACATGTCCCAGGTCTTCCCCACTGCCTGAGGTGACATGGTTGCGTCCGCTGTATACAGCACAATGTCATGTGGTAGGGCCCGGGGCCCTCATGCATACATAATGACCACACGGACACACTTAGATAGTTTGTGGAACTGGCTACGGGCACGTGCGCCCGGCCCCTTTTATTGCCAGGGTCACATGTCCAGTGACGCCTATGCTGGATGGGTGTGGGTGAGTGTAAGCCAGCCCTCAGGGAGTGGTTGGTGCTGGCAACAACTACAACAGTGATCAGACAATCAGAAGTTCAAAGTTCAAACAGCAAGGGTCCATGACTTGAGCTGCACAGAGTTAGTGGCCCCGGATGCACTGCGGCCGGCACAGGCACACCGCCACAGGACGGTGACTTGCGGTGCACTGAGGTAGGGCCACGAGAGCTGAGCGGGTCCTCGTCGATATCGAAGCTGAATGTCGCGGAGTGTTTCAGGGGACAGTGGAAGGTGTTCTACCAGGGCATGATGCAGAGGGCAGAACCAAGCTGAAACAGGCAATATGGAGGAGATGAATGCTACAGACTCATGTTTAACACCAAGTCAGTACCAGCCACATGATTATGAAGACAACCCCCAGGCCATAGACTCAGACGCCACCAAAGTTCAACCAGTGAGTGTCCATGATTTTCGGTGCACAGAGTTAGTGGCACCAGAGCTGAAAGGGGATGCAGTCTGCGATGAGGCGTATACAATGGTATGAACTCTGCCATTAACAGATCAAGACTCAGTTCCAAATGTGTGACCTACTTGACCGCAGTGCAGGCCGAAGGCAGTAGTCAGCAAGGGCCCACAGACACATGTCGTTGGCTTGCGATGCACAGAGTTGGTGGCACCAGATCGAAGGGATATAAATGCGGTCATTAACATATGAACTCGGCCATCATGAAATGAAGACTCAGTTCCAAATGTGTGACCTACTGGACCGCAGTGTAGGCCGGAGGCAGCGGTGGAGTACGTCAACAAGAAAGTGCTGGGGGCCTGTGTCGCGGAGGCCGTGATGGTCTGAGGAGGCTGCCAAGGTCGCGGGCCTCGGGATTGGAGCTTGCACCGGCACGTGGTAGGCCTTCTTTGACACACGCCGGTGTCGGCAGGTGAGCAGTGAGGCCTGGTTGCGGAGGGGCAGCCAAGACGGGTCTGGGGACCAGCGGCCTGGGGTGCAGCAGGCACACAGGATCGCAGGCACCGCCACTCACGGCGTCGGCCTCGTGGCGGGCTGAGAGGTGCCGCCCTGGCAGACACGTTGGCCATTCCGGAAGAGAACCAGGCCCAGAGCAACAGGCTTTTTATTCACACCCCTACGCTGGCCTGGCGTACGCTGGGCCAGCACACTCCGCTCACCCTTACAGGGGGGGACGTAACAAGCTACATTTCCGCGATCTTCCCCACTGCCTGGGGTCACATGGTTGCGTTCACTGTCCACTACACTCCAAACACCAGCAGTATATGTCGACATGGACATGTCTGTGGTCCTCATACTGCAGTCTGGCCAGCACATACACGCCACACTTGGCATTGTGTACATTCTCATTCATGGGTCACTTGCCTCCTTCACACACGCCTGGTTCCCACCTCTTCCCGCATTCTGCTATTGTGTGGCTGAGGTGCCATGCCGTTGATGGCTTATGTATATAGCTAGCCCAGGTTACCACAGTAAGTTGTGCTGTCGTGTCTGGTAGGTGGGCATGTTGTTTGGCATGTTGTATGTGAGTTTGTAACGTGTGCATTCCCAGAGCCGTGAGTTGCATGACTGTGTAGTTGAGGTGTGTGGTGTGTTCATTTGGTACTTACCAACGAGCAATGCATTCCCATAGGTGCCAGCCTCAAAGCGCTGGTTGATGATGGACTGTCGGAAGATGAAGGAATCATGCACACTGCCTGGGTAGTTGGTGACGACATTGATGAAGAGTCCCAGGTGGTCCACTATTTCTGCACATTGATGGAATGCATGTGCTTCCTGTTGCGGTAATTGTGTGCAGTGGCGGCAGGGGGCATGAGGAGTGCATGTGTGCAGTCGATTGCCCCCAACACGTGCGGGAAGCAAGCTATGGCGTAGAAGCCTTGCTTGGTCTCCAGCTGTTCCTGCGCAGTGTGTGGGAAGTAAAGGTGCTGGGGTACCAAGCTGATGATAGCATCCAAGACAGGTGTGAGGAACTTGGATAGGGCTGGCTGTGAGACTCCTCCGACTCTGGCAGTTGTTGGTTGGAATGTACCAGAGGCCAACAGGTGCATCACAGCCAGCAGCTTTGTCTGTGGAGGGATGTTCGTTGTCCGATGTGTTGGTACCGTCAGCCTGTGGGCAATGATGGTCAGGATGTGGAGGATGGTTGTCCTTTTGAGCTTGTAGTGGGCAATGACATCCTCTGGTGTTAAGTCTGTGAGGCTGGTGCGTTTTCTGAAGGTCCGCTGTCTTTGTCTGCGCTGCCTCTGTGGTAGTCCGTGGGGGGGGCAGGCGGAGTCCGGGGGTATGGCTGCGGGCCTGGGTGTGGTGGGGGTGGGTGTTGTGGCCCTCTTGGGTGTCCGAGCTGCATGATCAGTAGCTCCATGGCATCTGTTGTTCTTCTGGTGTGGCTGTGGGCTGGGCTCCCATTTCTGGTGCAGGTTATTGTCTGACTTACTACCAGGAAAGAGCAGGTGTTAATTCCCTGCTGCTAACGCGCCTTATTGCCTGTTTTGTGATCTTATCGCCGATCTGGCTGGTCGTTGAGAATGTTGCGAAGTGGTGTTGTTGCGGCTTTTTGCACGGGAACGCCTACTCTGCATCTCATTAGCGTTAGTTGCCGGTGTCATCCGTGCGATGTTTTTTGCGGCTGCTATCGCAGGAAAACTGGCGATATCGGCTGTTAGCACCAGCTTGTGAATAGGGCGATAAATCTATCGCCACTTTGGCTGCGATAAAGTGCTGCTAACTCGGCGATAAGTCCTTGAGAATATGCCCCTTAGAATGTATGCAAGTTGGGTTTTAGCATGCACATCTATTGCTAAACCAATGCGTAGAGATTTTCCATCCCCACGCAGACCCAAGCAGTGTAATAAAAAGGTCCAATTGGGTGAACACTATACCATGGTCCGAATTGGCACAAAACAGGGTAAAAATAACACTATACCAGCATTACAAAGGTTATCACACATTCATCTTCAGCCATGGAAATTCTTTATCAATGCCTCAGGCAGTGTCTGCCACAATGCAATCTACAAAGGAGAAAAACGAAGGAGAGGATCTTTAGGCAAAGGGTCACGCTGATTGACCAAAGAAAAGAATATGTCATCCAATTTTATAGATTTAACAAAGAGAGCATAATAGCTCCCCTTGGGCCTACTTTGGAGTCCAACACTGCACGTTCACATGCCAGACCGCCACATGTGAGGCTCTTGGCAGTACAACATCTGCTTTGATCTGGATCTTTCCAAAGTGCTTGTGCCAGGGTGGCTGGCATTTATCACAGTGTCTTGCCGTCTTTTTTGTCTAATGTACTGGATGCCATTATTGGCAATACTCAAAATATCTGGATTTCCCGGAATCAGTTGTAGAACAAATACAGGGCAAGCAAGGTTTTTATTGAATTGCTAATTTTCCACCTGTGCTAACAGCTATGGATTGTAATCATTTATAATTAGTGCCACCTGCAACAGGTGTACGCATTTACTGAAACCGCAAACATTCTTTTTCGATCAATGCAAAATATATTGTCGACAGTAAGTACTATTTCACCAACATTGTAGCAAAATATCCTGGAAGTGACCATGACTTGTTTACGCAGTCAACAATTAATCATCAGTTTCAGAGGGAACCCTATGAAAATTCACTGTTAGTTAGTAATTTCTTTTTATCATCTATACAACTTAATTATTTTGGTATACTATATTTGGGTGTTTATATTTGATTTCACTAAAATTGTTTTTTTTTAATTTATAGTTTTTATCGTTGAAAATTGTAATGTCATACATATTTTTTTTCATCATTTTGTAGTCATGGCAATTTTCGCAATTATTTTTGTCATAATAAAATCGAATATTTCTTGATTTGTAGGGCCTGATTTTGAAAATGGCGGATGTAATGCCTTCCATCAGTCTGGCAGGGATCATGCCTGCCAACCAGATGTACTACTATTCCTCAAAGTTATAGATGACCCCAGGCACTGAAAACATATTGGTACCATGTGAAGAACTTCTGTTATGGAAGTTCCCCTTAAGATGCCAAATGTTTGCTGGATGGCTGATGTTCACCCCTACATTTTATCTGATGGTGATGGATAGAAAAAAAAACACTTCTCATCATTTGCACTAAATAGGTTGGAGTTTGTTATGCCATTCCTTTGGTGTAAGCTACTCTCTTCTTCTGTTTTAGTAATATTTAAAGGGACTCATCCAATGGGTGACTGAACTCTTACAATTCAGTACCCTGTGTGAAAAACCTTAAATCAGGCCCTTAATATATATATATTATAATGTTGCTCAGTAATTGTTTATTTATTTTTACAATATTAATTAATTTGCGGTTATAATCTCCAGCCTCAGTTGATGACCCCTATATTGAATCCTAAAATGGAAGAAGAGAATAGATTTCATAAGAAATATGAAAAGAATGTTTAAGATTTAAACATTTTGCTTCAGATATTTGGACCGATCCGAAGGATGAGGGCTCTACACAGAAAAATGGTCTGCTAAATTATCATTGATAGTGGTACCCTGCGTAACATCTCTGTGTGAGCTTCCTTTACTTGTGAAAAATATATGGTCAATGTAAATGATTACATTTCAGAACAAAGATGTTTCCATCTGGAATTCTTTTTTTGTTTAATATGAATAAATATTGACATGTTTCAAAGTATCTAATTTTGTTTTTGAAATTGTTTTAAAAATGTTACAACAATGTTGTGAACTTATTATTATACATCTTTATGGATGTGTCTTGTATGTGTTCTAGTCAAGTGAATGAATATTTTTATTTCCTAAAAATGTTTAATGGTTTTAAAAATATGATGCATTTTGCGAAAATATAAAATGTTAGAACGATGTGAACCAAACAGATTTAGTGAACAATTAAAGCCACATTATAGAACAAACAGCACCATATCTCAAAAGAAATAAAGAAATATGGCTATTTGACTTTGTCCTAGAAGTCACACACTTCAGGATGTTATCTGACAATAAACATACCCCTGTATAATATTGTAAGGGTGTCAGCAGTTACTGAAGTTTTGCTTTAGGAAGATGATGGTAACCTTAAAGACCATAAATAAGACTATTACATTGAGCTTCTTATGTGCAGGGTAAAATGTCGCCTTGTATGATTGACACAAAAAGGTTGTTGATATATAATTCAGATGAACTGAGATATTAAAGAACAGTGAGATGTCCAAATGAGGCTCATGATAAGATTGAGGATTTCACAGAAGAATTTGGATGAAGCCAGACAGTGCTGGAGGATCTCTTCGGCGTGTATATGAATGTGGGAATAAATCTAGCAAACTACTCTACTGCCTGGCCACCAGGGACACAACACCCAGAGTGGTCCCTGAGGTCCTAGATCGTAATGGTGAACAATGACACATGGCCTTGACAATTGTGGGAACCTTTGCAGACTACTAACGCGCCTTATACTTCCCCTACTCATGACTCCAAGCAGAATGTGTCAATTCCATATTATCCAACCCCCATCGCCATCTCAAAAAGTGGAACTGGATTCTCCCCTTACACTGGAGGAAATCATAGAGGCTGTAACCAAAATGAACAATGGCAAAATGCTCGGCCCGATGGCTACCTCATCAAATACTATTGTAAATTCCGTTAGATACTCTAACCCCGACTGCTCAACCTCTATCAAGAAGCAGAGGCAAATGGAGCATTTCCCATGGGATTAGACCTGGCAACCATAGTTGTTATTCACAAATTTAGGCACCCCCTGAAGCACTGTGCTTCCTTCAAACCCATCTTCATAATTAATACCAAAATAAATATCCTTGCAAGGCACTTGCGCATAGGCTCATCCAAGTGTTCCTAGACCTTGTCCACCCTGACCAATGTGGCTTTCTGCCAGGACGTAGCACACAACACTGTATCAAGTAACTGCACTTGGCACTGGGTTGGTGGTCGGAGATCCGGGGACCCATGTGTGCAGGTACCAGACAGAGTTGTCCCTTATTGCCCCTCCTCTTTGCCTTAGCAATTGCATCCCTGGCTAGACTCATGCTGTGTGATCCCAAAGTGCAGGGTTGTCACTGGAGAGAGGGTGAAGAGGACAGAATTGTGGTGTATGCAGGTGATGTCCTCCTCTACATCCATCACACCCACAAGTCAGACCCCCAGATTCTGTGGATTCTGTTTCTTTATGAAGAGGGTCTGGTCTCCACTCCAACTGGACTAAATCTCTTGTGGTTTACTTTACAGAAGACTCAGATGTTTTTGCGTGGCAATCCTTGATCCCTTCCAGACTCTGTTTCCAATCCTTAGGCATATACATTTTGGTGGTTTAAGAACTGACCCAGTCCCTCAACTTGCCACACAGCTGACGCATATGAAACAGGACTTCCATACTTGAGCACAAATCCCACTAAACATTCTTGGAAGGTTGGCATTGTTTAAGATGATGATCCTACCTATATTCTCTACACTATACAGAACTACTCGCTGGTGATCAACACCTCTTGAATCTGAACTGTCATTACTATGGACCTTTAAACTCCTTGCAATCAAGGATTGGCTCAATGGGGGGGTGGGGGAGCTGACATATAGGCTGGAACTGTCTCTTTTGTTCCTGGACAATGTCTCTGCATGTCCCATACAGAGGCATTTCATCCCAACAGCTTCCAGAGCCCACCAGAATGGTGGTCCAGGTAGGGCACGCCACAATGCGGATGATGTTGTGGGATAAGAAACCCACACAACAAACCCCACTTTGAAAGGGACGCTGGCTCTCTCAAGAATCGCGACTGGAGGGATCCGCTAAATGGGAGAAAATAGGCTCACACTCTTGTTTGACATTAGGGGCAGGCCTGCCATAAAATAATTCCAGGTGCTCTAGTCCCAACACGCCCTCCCCTCCACCAAGTTTGCATATACCTCCAGCTGAGACATGCACTCTCATACCACTGGGGGGACCTCGCACACCCACCAGAGTATAATAAGTTTGAGGCCAACTCCTTCAAGGCACACTGGGGAAAGGGGGGATCTCTCAGATATATAAATCACTTACATTAAATTCCCCAACCAATTTTGACTCCCTTAAACAGAAGTGGGAAACCTGGATAAGCCATTTGGAGGAGGCTGACTGGAGAGATGCACGCAGGATCCCCCAAACCCTGGCAAGGTCTGCACTTTGAAGACTCATCCAGCATAAGTACATACACACCACCTATCTCACAACCAGGCAGATGTGGAGGACAGGAAAGCGGGACCTGTCAGATGGTGCCCAATGTTCCTCCCTGGACTCCGACTTCTACCATGTGGTCTGGGCATGCCCAGTGACAGTGCAATCATGGAAATCAGTGGTTATGAGACTGACTGAGGTCTTGGACTGGGCATCCTGGTAGAACACAGACTGGTGAGCATCACTACAATATGCATATGTCTATTATGACGAGCGTGGATTATAATACATTTTATCCCTCGTCGCACCCGGTTGAATGGGACTTAATGTGTAGTACCGCTACGTTCCCTCAGGTCTAAACTAAAATAGCATCAATGGGTGAACACAAAGCAACCGGTTAACAATGGTATATATCAAATATCAAAGGAATGCATAGTAATAAATCACTATTGGTAGAGTTTTTTATTAGCAAATTTCTTCAAATTAACTGAGAGATTATGGGTTTAATTTGAATAGAAGTACTTAAATGTCTAGGGGTGTGTAACACATAAAATCTCACTTCTGAACAATTTCTCTCTTAAAGCTTAAGTCTGGTAAGGTCTTGGCTCCAAGTGTTCTAGCTACCTCTTGAAATAGAAAGTTAGTCAGCCAAATAAGACTGAGTTTTCAATGCATTGCCTTATATGTGATTGAAACAGATTTAAAAAGCATAAAAACGTGTGGGAAGCCCATGATGTGCTATTAAATTTGCATTCTCCTTTGAAAAGCTCTACAACTGCATGTAATGCAGCTTAAGAGACGTCAAAGGTGTCAGCCATGGTATACATTGAAAAACAAAATGCTACCATCCAGGCGTGATGGGACCTGGGCTTGGCATTCCAATGCTAACTGCCTAACTCTGTACGTGGTACTGGGGGCAGTGGCAGCTGGTGCAGGTAAGAGCTAGTCGGCGATGCGGCGAGTGCAAGGTAAGTGGTTTTTGTTTTTTGAACATGTTATGTTCCCTCGTCGTCTGCCAACTCCCTCCCCCCCAACCCCGCCCCACCGCTCTTACCTGCACCAACCTCAACTGACTGGGGGATCCAAGCACCATCATATATCATTCTAATTTGTGAACTAATAAAGATAAGTCAAACTATTATCTTTTTACAAGAAAGGACTCATGCAAAAGAAGTCACCATATAAAATGTCACATTATTCATTAAGAAAAAATTCAATCCGTAGGGCCCGATTCACAAAAGTGATCTGAGACAAAATCCTAAACTTACTACCATTTTGGTATTCACAGAAGGCACTTACTCATTTTGGTATTCACAGAAGGCACTTACTTACTCATTTTGTGTAACTTACTCATTTTGTGTAACTTACTCATTTTGGTATTCACAGAAGGCACTTACTCATCAATGAGTAAGTGCCTTCTGTGAATACCAAAATGAGTAAGTTACACAAAATGAGTAAGTTACTCATTTTGGTATTCACAGAAGACACTTACTCATTTATGAGTAAGTGCCTTCTGTGAATGCCAAAATGAGTAAGTTACACAAAATGAGTAAGTTACTCAAAATGAGTAAGTTACACAAAATGAGTAAGTTACTCAAAATGAGTAAGTAAGTGCCTTCTGTGAATACCAAAATGGTAGTAAGTTTAGGATTTTGTCTTAAGTTAGTTCTGTGAATCGGGCCCACAGCGCATTTAGGAGTAGTAAAGTTAGGATTTTGTCTCAGTTAAACCTAAGTTTTGGTCTTTAGTTTAACTTAAGACCAAAACTTAGGTTTAACTGAGACAAAGTTTTGGTCTTAAGTTTAAGTTTTGGTCTTAAGTTTAACTTAAGACCAAAACTTAGGTTTAACTGAGACAAAGTGTTGGTCTTAAGTTTAAGTTTTGGTCTTAAGTTTAACTTAAGACCAAAACTTAAGTTTAACTGAGACAAATTCCTAACTTTACTACTCCTAAATGCCCTTTGTGAATACCAAAAGTCGTAAAGTTAGGGTTTTGTCTCAGATTACTTTTGTGAAGTGGGCCCAATGTATTTATATATACTGTTAAAAATATACACCAAGGACCACTGGCGTAATTTACATTTTTACTGAGAGAAACTGTGGTGGCAATTGCATCTTTGCTGTGACTGTAGTGGAAAATTCCACAAAGTCCTCCATTCTGAGTGCTGCGCAGTTACTAATTTGTAGAAAACACAGTTTCAAGATGAAACAGGGGCCATATCATGATTCTGTTATCTATGCTGCGCCTACGCAGAAGGGGTCAGTGCGTTTCATATTCCCATCTTTAGCGCATGCGTTGCCTCTAAAAATCTCTGAATTATGGCATGAGCTGCAGAGCTTTGAGACACAAGACTGTAGCTGCCTCTTTGAGTTTCTGAGCCCTGCTGTCAGTAGAACAAGCACTTTGTTACTTGAACATTTTTTGTGTTAATATTTAGGTTTTGGATGGTAAAAACAGACGCACAGATCCATTCTACATCGGTGCAGCACACAATGAATGAGATTAGGATACGGCCTTAGGAATTACAACTGATGGGTAATATTTCAATTGTTGTTAAATGGTGCACCCCACTGCCATTTCACCTTATAAATACTGTTGAACTTCCGGGTGGAAATGGCTGAAAATTTGGGAAATAACAACGGCAATCAGGTGCAGTAACTATGACCCCATTGTACTTTGTCATTTTTAATAGATCCTTAAGGTTGCCTCGTTGTGTTGCTGAACAGCACTTTTTTTTTTCTGAAGTACAGAATGAGCTGTAAAGGGCACATTTAATGAACAGAATGCATGTGACTCTCTTTTGAGCACGTGAGCATGGACAGAACATGATTATGATGTACACCAAAATAACAAACAGTATTGCAACATTACTTTCTTTTGTTACTTTTACATAGGAAAGTACTTGTATTTTGTTAGTAGTCTTACATTTTAGATATTAACACAAATGTGTAGAGGTGATGTAATGGAAGTAATGACATCAGTAAAATGAGGAATGTTGTAGTTACAATGTGAGAAATGATAGTGGGAGAAGTCAGTTGATTGGAAGAGCAGGGCACTTGTTCGCATAATAAAGGAACTTATTTAACTTCGATTTGAGTAGGGTGTTGCTATACAATATTGGGGACGAGTTGTGGCCAAACCTTATTTTTGAATCAACATATGCCCAGCCAGTGTTTCCCCGAGTGAACCTCTTTGATTTTGATGAGGAACTTTGAAGAAGCGTCTTTTTAAATGTGCAGCTGAAGAGATTGTGAAGTCCGGTGTCCCATTGAGAAGACTCTTTGTAGGGGTGCCTCCTTCCCGTGATTGACAGGGGAGCTACATGGGCAGGTGCAGGGGAGCTGCGAGGCTAGTGCACTTGATGGAGCACTGTGCACACGCATTCTGCATGCCCCCCTTCCAGAAACCGCTACCTGGAGCTATAGGAAGGTGGTTGCTCCTCAGGCAAGCTATACATTGAGGTGTTTTGGAGCGGGGAGCACAGAGGAGATTTGGAGTAGTTTTGGTGCTATGATGGGCCATTTTTCTTTGGTACATAATTTTCCTTGTATGCAGCTGTACAGTCTTGTACTGAGGCAAGAAACAGCGGTGAACACACACTGTGTTTTGAAAGGCACCGACTTCCCTACTGGAAGTAGTGGGCGCACATGCTGTGCTTTGAAAGACATCGACTGCCTTATTGGAAGTAGCAGGAGCAACAGGGGCTCAGTGAGTAGCAGTGTACCGAGCAGTGATCCACTCACCTCGAGTATTTGGTGTGGAAAACACTTGGTGATTCGCACACCTTAAAGCAAATCTAATAATGTTAAGAATGCTGTGCGGAGACACTTAGTTATTTGCACACCTTAATGCATAGCTAACTATGTTAAGCATTCAATGCGGAGAACAGGCGGTGATTGCGGTGATCACACTCTTTATAGCTAACGATTTTAAGCTATTAGTGTTAATACTTTTAATGTTAATAATTTGTAACAATATTTTAGTAAAGGTCCCCAGTGACAAGCGGATATGGTCGCTCATCATAAGTAAAGTTAAACGGCATAATTAAAAGGAATTGAGAAAGCTAATATTGTATTAATTCTATACTAGCGGAGTGTTTTTCCAGACTGAGTGCTGTATTTTCTTTACATTGGTACCTTGAGAGAAGTGGTGAAGGAAGTCAAAGCCACACTCCAATTCTAACATGGCTAATATTATGAGAAACCCTCCTAAAGAATGTTTGTGCAGACCAGGTGAACCTCCTATACCATGGCTACAATGGAAGGAGCATTTTTTTAAACTACATAACGACTATTGATTTTGAGGCCAAATTGTCATCTGAAAGAAAAAAAGTTTATTACTACATTCATTGGGTTCTTCAGGGTAAAGTATTTATGGACAACTTCATTGGGGAAATGAAGGTGGGGGATGGCAATGTGTTTGTTGAAGCCACAACACAATTGGACAAGTATTTTTCTCCCAAGGTGTGTACAGGGGTCACCAGATACACATTCTTACACAGGAAACAACAAAAAGAAGAAACTATATATGAATACATCACAACATTGAGAACATTATCATTCGATTGCAGGTTTGGAGGTCTACTTGAAGAACTAATATGAGATCAAGTAGTAATGCAAGCGCTTGATTCAACAACACAGGAAATGTTGTGGATTAATGGTGATGCATAGTTAAAAGATGTACTGTCTAAAGTACGTAATGCAGAAATGTCAATAAGATGTGCTAAAGCGATAAAGAAAACTACTGAACCTGAGTCTGAGGTAGTAGACAGAGTTACCATTGACAAAACTGCGAACAGGTCATGTAAACCATAAAGAGGACAAATCTAGAGTAGTTAATGAAAAACTAAAATGTCCCACTTAGCAAATAGTAAAAACTGTCCTGCACTAAAACAACTAAAGCAAAATTGTAGTGGATTTGGGAAAATTGGCCACTATGTGCGTGTCTGCAAGACAAAAAAGAGAAATGTGATAAAGTAAAATGTGTTGAAATGGAAGGTACTGTTATGGAGCATACTAGTATGTCTAGTGAAGAGGAAAGTGAGAGCGTCTTGAATGTTAAAGAAAAAGTTGCACTGAATATCTCAGTTGAAAAGAGTAGAAACATACCTCTATGTTTCATGAAGTTGGTTGGTGTAGGTATACACATAACAGCAGATTTGGGTTCACCCTACACTATTGTGAATGGAAAAGTATGGAAGGTTAATTTTGAAAAGAAATTAGGATCTTTTCTGGAGCATTCGATTCTTGCACCAGAGAGTTACATGGGTGAGACTATTGACATGATTGGATACAGGATATTGTTTTTCGGATTAAATGAATAGGAAGGATTGTGAAAAATTATATGTAGAAAGGAAGGGTCCGTCATTTTTTGGTTGGTTCAAAAGTATTTACATATAACATTAGACCCCAGTAGTAAAGAACAGGGTTTAATTGTGGATGAAGGCAAGCTAATGGGAAGGACAATGTTGAACACATTTCCCAATGTCTTCAATGGAAAAATTAGTATGTTGAAACAATTTGAGCACAAAATCATTCTCAAAGACAAAGCTATTCTCAATCAATCAATCAGGGGTTTGTTAAAGCGTGACTACTCACCCGTTAGGGTCTCAAGGCGCTAGGGGGGGGGGGTGCAGGTTCCATCCATCAAGGAGGGGGTCTGTCGGTTGTCTAAAGCCCACAAAGCAAGGCATGTACCACTGAATCATAAATTCAGTTGAAGCAGCAGAGTGGTTAGCCCCATTTGGGGTTCCCTGAAAAGCCAGTGGTAAAGTGAGACCATGCATTAATCTACATGATCTAAATGTTAACATTGTTGTAGATCAGTTCCCTTTACCCAGGATCAGTGAAATGCTGACTATGACATATGGGATGGTAGTATTTTCCACGCTGGATCTATCTGCTGTCTACCACCAAATACTTCTTCATAAAGAGAGCGAGAAATACACAGAATTTGTTACTTAAGTAGGGTGCTTCCAGTTTAAAAAGATGCCATTCAGCTTAGCATCAGCGGCGGCAGTGTTCCAATGCCGTATGATTAACCTATTTGGAAAAATGAAAAGGATTTTTTTTCCAAGATAACATACTAGTTATGGGAAGAGCCAAAGAGGACCATGACATACTAGAAAAGTACTGGAAGTTCTAGAAATTCAAGGCCTTACAGTTGAATATGCTACATGTAAATTTGATAATAAACATGTAACTTCCTTAGGTCATGAGATTAGTGGATGTTGAGTCAAACCTAAGAAAGGTTTGTTACTAGCTAATAAAGAGGCTCCGTATCCACGGAATACAGAGGACTTATGGTCATTTTTGGGGTTAGTGGAATCTGTAAGGAACTTTTTCATAAAAACCTTCCAAGTGAGGAAGTTGCTAAAAACAAATGTAAAGTTTCTGTGGTCAGATGAATTTAAGCAAGAATATGATCATATCAAGGAGGTAAATTGTTCTGCACCTGCTCTAAAAGTGTTGGATTCCAGGTGTACTAGCATAGTGACTACAGATGCCAGTAGCAAAGGTCTGGGGGCAGTTTTGTCTCAAAGAAATAGTGCAGCAGTTGAAGTCATGATTGTGTTTGCTTCACGAGCATTATCACCTTCAGAAGAGAATAGTGCATTATAGAGAGAGAAGCTCTAGCCTGCGTATGGGCTTTGGAACATGTGTGGAGAAAAGAAGTGATGGTTAGATGTGACCATAAACCGTTAGGGGAATATTTGACCAGCATTGGATTCGTTGGTCATATAGATGAACAGAAGTGGCATGCACAGGGTTTTTCTTCATTTGAAAATAATGAGAGGAAGGAAACCTAGATCAAAGTTTAACCCAGGATGCATACCTGTTTGTATGAATGTGACTTGGTCTTTGGGAAAGGTGAAAGAAAAAATAATAAACAAACGAGAAGAATACAAAAAAATATATTACGACAGGAAACATGGGGTCAAACACAGCAAGGTAAATGTTGGACAGTAGGTTAGAATTAAGAAACCGGGCAGAGTTCCCAAGGGATATGGGGGCATATTAACAACAGACATATCGCTGCTTTACCGGCGCATAGCGCCGGAAAAGCGGCAATCATAATTTCGCGATATTTACAATGCGCTGCTAACATGCATTAGCGCATGTTAGGATCAGTTTTCCTAACGCCTCGCCTTGCATCGCTAATTAGATGCAAAGTAGGTGTTCCTGAGGAAAACAGCATTGCAATACGCGCTGACACGGCTTCGCCAAATTAACAAGCCGACCCGCGAAGTGATGCCTGAACTCGCGCTAAGCCCCCATTATCGCCTGATTTTAACGTCTGCAAAAAAGCAGACTTAGCATTATGTCCTATGGGAGGTGGATTGTGAAGTTAAATCCACACTTCAGTATCAGCGTGCTCTGCCATTATCGCTGATCATTTATCTCCGGATTTCACGTGTTGAAGGGGTTTTTGGCCGCTATCACTGGATTTTAAATCGCCAATGCGCAAAGCGTTGGTGATACAGCGCTATCATGGCGATAAAATCCAGCGATAGCCGGCAATACAAAAAAACGCGCTAAGCGCGTTTGGCGATAATTATTGCTACGTGTTGTTAATATGCCCCTTAGTTCTTACTTTGAACCTAAATGCATTCAACACGTATTAAATAAAGCAATCAGAGTAGAAGATGGTAAGGTGTTGAATGTAAAGAGAGTAGCTGTGCGTTCTGAACAATGCAAAGTAGATATGCCAGGGAAACAAATTGGTAGGCCACACAATATGGAAGAAGATATATTAACTACAGAGCACCAAGAGAGTTTTGTGAACAACGAAATAACAGAGTGGGGTAGACAGATGGAAGCTCAGTAAAGGGGTGGTGAAGAAAACCTGGCACAAGAAGATAGTGGAATTGGTCTAAATTCTATTCCAGTTCTTTTCACTGACAAATTGACTAGAAGATCAAAGAGATTCATTTAGAGTCCCATGAAGTTAGGTGATTATCTTTGTGATTAATGAATTAGGTAGATTGCAGACCAGTTTTTTCCCCATAGACTTTATGGTGAATTTCACTATTTAGAATGTATCAGTACAATGATTGTACTTTTTCAAGGTGATGTATCTAAGGGTGTTTATTTGTTTTTGAAAAAGGGGAGATGTGTAAAGGTGATGTAATAGAAGTAATGACATCAGTAGAATGTTGAAGTTTGAATTTATTTGTGTAGTGTGCTGCTACACAAAATGTTGTCATTGTATTCCTTGTAAATATAAAGATTTCACTCTAATATCAACCACTCTGTCTTGAGAGAAATAATGAGCATTATTGTGCTTCCCATTGATGGTCATTAGCTTACCAATTTTGATTCTAAATGAAACTGGTCGCCTATTTTTTCTGGATCTCTGGCTTTAAATTTGTAACAACACTCACTGAGCAACTGGTATTTTCAATTCAGCTCCTTTGCTATAGCACCCCAAACACAAAAGACAACATAATGCCCAGTGGTTAAGAACACAGCCGCACAGTCCAGCAGCACAAGTCAATTTCATTTTTACGGTGAAAGTTTCGTAATTCTTCATTTTGTGACCTCTGAACTGAAACTCAGCTAAGTTCTGCATCATGCCACATCTCTGCTTGCTTATCTTTATTATTGTATGATGTGACAGTACAGCTGTTGCCAGACAGTTAGGAGAGGGGCTTTGGCTCTACCTACAAGTTTGGAGTGAGTAGTACATGTTTTGATTGGGCAAAACTTGTGTGCTTTAACAAAACAGTGCTTGCCCTTCACAAAGCTGTGATAATTTTTTCTTTATTTATGCAGCTACCTGAGTTTGATCTTTCAGGGCCAATCACATGCTGTTGTAATGCTATTAAAGTGCCTTATATAACTAGATAATTTATGGGTTTTTTCCCTGGCACTAGCACTTATGGGAGGAGGCAGTCATTAACATACATGGGGGCATATTTTCAAGGAGCCATCGCGGAGCTAACGGCACTTTATCGCAGCCAAAGTTGCGATAAATTTATCGCCCCAGTCACAAGCTGGTGTTAACAGCCCATAACACCAGTTTACCCGCGATAGCAGCCGCAAAAAACATCGCCACAGATGACCCCCGCAACTATCGCTAATGAGATGCAGAGTAGGCGTTCCCGTGCAAAAAGGCGCGAAAACACCACTCCGCAAAATTCTCAATGACCAGCCAGATCGGCGACAAGATGACAAAACAGGCGATAAGGCGCGTTAGCAGCAGGAAACTAACACCTGCTCTGACCTGGTGCAAAGTCGGACCACTGCCTGCACCACAAAATGGAGCCCAGCCAGAGCCACACCTGAAGGGCAACAGATGCCATGGAGCCACTGATCATGCAGCTCGGAGCCCCAACGGGGCCACAACACCCACCGCCACCACCCCCAGGACCCCCACTCCCCGGGCACCCCCCCCCGGCCAAAGACATGCCACATCAACCACACGGAATCATGTACCAAATAATCCGCCTGATGTCGCACAACCACATTTGATGACATGCATTTGTCGTCACAAAAATTAGCATCACACATACACCTTCGATGTAACAAATTAAAATGTATTCAAAGAAACACAGAACAGAAATGAAGACACATGGCGGCTCCCCTCGGGACAATCCGTAGGTCACAGCCTGCAAGACAAAAATCATGATGAGAATGTGTGTCTTGCACACATCAAAGGACTGAGAGAGAGCGAAGGAGAGAGAGAGAGAAAGAGAGGGAGCGAGAGAAAGACGGACAGAGAGGGGGAGCGAGAGAAAGACGGACAGAGAGGGGGAGCGAGAGAAAAGACAGACAGAGAGGGGGAGCGAGAGAAAGACGGACAGAGAGGGGGAGCGAGAGAAAGACGGACAGAGAGGGGGAGCGAGAGAAAGACGGACAGAGAGGGGGAGCGAGACACAGATAACAGAAGAGTCGGACAGGGAGAGAGAGTGCCGACAATGCGCACCCAGGCCACACTGCTCACCTGCTGCCACCGGTGTGTCTCCAACCACGTGCCGGTATGTAGTGCAGTTCACCAGGTCACACATCTGAAACAGAACCGTCATCTGTAACAGAGTCCAGATACCTGAATGGAAAAGTACATACAATTGCACAAGACATCATCGCCTGTCTGCCCCTGCACACCCAGGCAGATGCACCCCAGCCTCTCCTGCCACCCAGCGGTGCATGCCCGCCCCTGCGCACCCAGGCAGATGTACCCCAGCCCCTCCCACTGCCCAGAAGTGCATGCCCGCCCCTGCGCACCCCGGCCTCACTGTTCACCTTCCGCCCTTGGCGTGTAGCAATGAGGGCCCACTACGTGCTGCTGCAAGCCACATGCCCGGGGCCCACGGACATGGCACCCTCCACATCATGCAGCCCCGCTCCGCAGGCCACCAGGTCTCACATATGATTCTGGGTCTTGATTTCGCCATGGCAGAGGACATACCAGTGCACCCGGCATCATCGCAGGCTGCACACCTGCTCAGCCCTTGAGGTGCCACTAACTCTGTGATCCGGGATGCAACGCCATGTGGCGGTAAGCCCGCGCTGCCCGCTGGCTCTGGCCTACACTGCGGTCCAGCAGGGCACACAAATCCTGAGCAGTCCGGACCGCCAGGATGGGGCATCATCGCAGGCTGCACACCCGCTCAGCACTTAAGGTGCCCCTACCTCAGCGCACCCAAAGTCACCGTCCCGTGGCGGTGTGCCTGTGCTGGCCGCAATGTATCCAGTGCCACCAAGTCTGTGTCCCAAAGCCATGGACCCTGTATGAATGGGTATCGTGTTGCGGACGCCATCATGTCACCTCCGGTCCTGGGGAATGTGATGTTGCAGGGCCCGAGGCCCTCATGCCTACATTGACACCACACGGATGCACCCAGATAGAGAGTGAAAATGGCATCGAGCACGTGCGCCCGGCCCTTTTTATTGGCAGGGTCACATGTCCTGTGACGCGTGTGCTGGATGGGTGTGGTGTGGGTGTACATCAGCTGTGAGGGAGTGGCTGTAGCATGCTGACAACTAGACCTGTGAGCAGCAGATCACTACAGGAAAGACATTGGACATGTAGCGTTGCCGACCCCCCCTGTGAGCGTAAGCGGAGTGGGCTGGCCTGGCGTATGCCAGTCCACCGCAAGGGTGTGTAAATGACCCCGGGGCCCTGGGCGTGGTTCCTTACTGGGCAGGACAAGGAAGTAACTCATGCGTGTGTCCCTGTTGTTGTGTCAGCGCCACCCGGACCGCATTCGGCAAAGTGTCACTCTGTGACCCCTGTGCTATGACATGAGCCACATGGATGTAAGAGGAGTCCAGTGAGCCTACATTCATCAATACTTCCAAACTTGAAAGACCATAGACTTGACACATCTGTGTGAATATGACTGTTTAATGCACATTCAGTGGAGTGTTGCATCTGGAGCAGTACAGGGCCATGCAAACCCCACATGATGATGTTGCCCCGTGGAGGGCCAGCCAGGGTCCTTCAGGGAATGACAAGTCCAAAGGAAGAGGACGAGTTCAGTCCGCAGTCTGATTGCTGTGTCAATGGCGATCAAACAGCATATGACAGTCCAGGTCGAGGTCCAAGGTGAGTGTCGCAGAGTGCATCGGGGGACAGTGGAAGATGATGATGCAGAGGGCAGTACCAAGCTGAAGCCGGACCTATGGCTGAGATGCATGCTGCTGCATCCTTCTTACCACGAGGGCAGAATCATCCACATCTTCGTCCTCTGCTGTTTCATGTGCCTCACGTGTGGGTGGTGGTGTTCTGTCTCCAGCACTGTGTGGCAGTGACACATCAGGGGGCGGAGATGTGGATGGAGTGGTGGCAGCAGCATGCATCCGTGCCAGGCCTTGTGGCACCAATGCCATGAGGATGGTCCTGAGGTCATTGAGGAACCCAGCTACCTCTCGCTGGTGTGCAGCCATGGCAGCCGCTCGTTCCGCATTCGCCCGCTCCATGGTCTCCATTAACCTCCGCATGTTTCCCAACTCCCGTGTGACATCGCTAGAGCCACTTGGACTGGATAGTTGTACTAAACTCTGAGTTGGGGCTCCAGCGATGTCAGCCATGGTCCGTTGGAGAGCATGAAGTGGACTGTGGGTGTCCGTTAGGGACCGTGAGTGGTCCCTGATGGGATTTAGACAACGTATGGCATCTAGTTTGTCTGCCATGCGGTCGAAGCCCACCCGCACCTGTTCAGCCTGATTCCCCTGGCACCCCAAAACACGGCGTTGGAAGGACATGTGTTCTTCATGGGGGTCCGGGGAGCCAGCAGTGGTGGTGGGTGCTGCCTGCTGTGTAGTCTGTGCAGGGGGTGGGGTCTCCTCATAGCAGCTGGGCTGCCCAGCTCCTGGAAGTGGGCTGCATAGGCTGTCCACGAGCAGTTGGAGGGCATCAGAGTCGAAGCTGTGGTGGTCCTCTTCATCTTCAGAGAAGAGAGGGTCGGGCTGCTCTGCAGGAGGTGTTGATTCTCCCTCTGCAATGTGAAGGGGAGATGCAGTTTAACAATGTGTCCACATGTATGTTGTCGCATTGTACATGTTTTCATACAGACAGCATGACTGGGTACATTGTGGCTGTTTGGGAGGAGCTGCCTATTTGATGGGGGACAGTGGACATTTCGACAACAGACGTGTGTGTGTTTGTACTTGGACATTATCAACGCACATTTCCCTGCAATGCCAAATGTGATTGGCCACTGTCTGCACCCAAGCGGCGCCAGTTGTGTCCTGTGTTCTGTTGTAGGTGTTTTGCGGATTGTGTCACATCGTTGTCAATGTAGATGTGCTCTGCATGTGATGTGTGTGCTGCATTTTGGGGGAGTCGCCCCTGCAGCTCAGATTTTGCTTCCCCTTATCCCTTTCATGAGGTGTGCCTTTGACTTCTGTGCATGTACAGTGCTGACATGTTGCATACTTGGGTACATTGGTCTCTTGGTGGGAGTTGGTGGTCTTGGGCATGGTTTGTCCGCATATGTGCTCAACTTAATTGTGCATGTTTGCCATTGTGCCCATCTCCCTCAGTCCCCCTAGGCCCTGGTCGTTACTCACCCTGTTGCTGTTGTGTCGGGTTCTGTTGAGCAGTGTCCGGGCCCCCAACTCCTGCCACCGTCTCCCCACTGATGACTGTGGACACCATTTCCTCCATGTCGTCCAGCTCCTCCTGTGGCGCTGGGCTCCCACCTCCAGTCTGCATTGCTGCCTTCAGGTTGTTGGCGAGTTTCAGCTTGGTTTTGAGCTTGACATCATTCCAGCACCTCTTGACCTCGTCCATTGTCCTCTTCAGCACTCCGACTGCATTCACCTTGTCCACAATGGACTGCCATATTCCATTTTTTGTTGCCAATGACACAGTGGAGGTGACGAACAGTTGTTGATGGTGTTCTGTCACCTCCGTTAACAGGATCCTGTTTTCCTGCGGACTGAACCGCTTCTTCCTACTCTTCTTGTCCTTGCCCTTCCCTGACCCTGAAGTCCCAGGATGGTCCTCCGGGGGGCTTGTGGGGTTCTGGTTCTCCTCCGTACTTGCTCCGGTAATGTCCATTGTGCTTCGCTGTTGTTTGGCATTTGTTTGTCTGTTTTTTTTCTATTTTTATGGTGATTGTTCCTGCCTGACGCGTGTGAATTGCAGACCTGTAGCTGGGTTTCACTGATTTTCGTATCGCCATTGGCCTCATCGCAGCTTTTTTTGCGTTTGTGTTTCGCATTTTTGCGGCGTGGCATTGATTTTAACACGGTCAGTTGACGCGTTATCTGGTGACTATCGCATGGTACCGCCGTGTTGTGAATACTTGGTTAACACGGCGTAAATTTCCCGCAATGGACTGCGATGTTGAAGGTTGCGTTAAGTAACTTTTGCGATGGTTATCACACGTTCTTGGGAATATGCCCCATGGATTTTTATTTCTGGCTTGACAGTGTATGCCAATGCTTGTTTTGGAAATGGCAGGGTGTTCTGTGCTTACTTAGCACTTTCACTTACTTTCCATTAATAATGTCATCCTATTAAAAAAGCTGTATTTATGACTTTATGTACTGGAAGACTGGCACTTTAAAATCAATATTGGAAGGCCAAATTTTTCGGATCAGCAAGCTCAATATGAGAAACCTGAGAAATGGGCAGTATCCATACCTAATATTTTAACTTACCTAACACAAAAAATGGGTAGCCAGGTATTCCTTGGAACCAGGGCTTATGATGCAAAACAAAGAGTGGTTCCATCGAATTAGCTTTTTGTGAACCTCTTTCATAGCAAATAAATAAATTCTGAATCACCAAAATTAACTAATGAAACAGTATTTATTTTTTATTATAGGAAGAATAGAAACCACAAACAAATGATTGCTCCATAAAACAGCACAGTGCTAAGCGCTTTGTGACAAAAGTCTGCAGTTCAAAAAAAACAAAAAGCAGTGTTGTTTGTTAATTACCCTATTTTTCATTTCAAAGGAAACATAGCTGTAAGAATTTGGAGTATTAGTTGAGGGAGGTGAAAACCCACTTCAAATAATATTCACCATCCTTGTCAAGGTGATAACAAAATGCACTAACACCTGTGCTCAACCCGCTGTTAGCTATGGCACAGAACATTCACTTAGAGGCAATGTGTAAAGTATCTATGTGGTATTCAAACAGTAATAAAGTGAAAACACAACACATGAAAAATGCCAAACCAATTTATAAAAATAGAAAATATTTTACTAAACAAAATGACAAAAATCTTATTAGTAGAACCGGAGACAAAGACATGGGTTTTTAAAAATAGCACCAAAAAGCACAAAGTTCCAACCACCAGTATCAGGTTGTGCTAGACCGGGTCAAAGTTAAGAGTTAGGGCCAACTGCGTAGGTCACATATGGGGACCAGGTTCATCCTGGTGGAAAGTTACCTTTGGACTTTTAAAGTTTTAAGGAGGTCCAAAGTCTTCAGCGTGGCCAGGTAGAAGGCTGGATAAAAGGAGGGGCTCTATGGAAGAGCTCTGAAATGCCTAGGAGTCCCAGCATGAGAACTCAGTCTTAATCGGAGGTTGCTCAGTAATGGACCGAAGGGTTTTCAGCAGTGCTGGGATGCTGGTCGGCGTCGAGTATGGTAAAGCTGTCATTCGGGTGCTTTTTGGTGTCGACTCTGGTGAGGCTGTCACTTGGGTGTTGTGCAGTATTGAGTCTGGCAAAGATGGCGATGAAGGGTGTCGACATCTATGTTTGGTGTCAAGTCCAATGAAACTTTCAGTTTGGTAGGGAGAAGTGAACTCAGACCACAGCCAAGGGTCCAGGACCTTGGGGACAGTATTGGGGGTCAGGATTCACTGCACAGAGGGCAGCAGAGGGGGCAGGTGAGGTCCAGATGGGAGTGGGCAGAAACCCATCTGTGAGCTTGTTGTGGCCCTTTAGCTCAAATAAGAGGTCAGCTAACTGACTCTTGAAGCCACCTGTGGGGTTCTAAAGTCAAGTAAGCAGGTTCAATCTTCCTTCAGGTTCCGCAGACAGCAGGGCCGTCCTTGTTCTGATTCTTTTCCAGTCCAAGAGAATTCTGAGGAGAGTTCTAGGGATTCCAGCCTATGGGTGGAGGAGGGCAATTCTTTGCCCACTCTCTAAACTAGTTCTAGGAATCCTCCCTTCCACTGGGTTTGGAGCAGGCCTAACTAGAAAGACAAAAGGGAGGCAGTTGTAGGTGTGAGCCCCATCTGCCAGTGACAGGGTAGGCATCCTTAGAAGCTCAGGAAGGGGCTGGACACAGACCCCTAGGCCATCCCATCAATGAGGAAAAATTGCTTTGCACACACTTTCTTTGCCCACTGTCTGGATGCAATTCACATCTCACCACATTGAAGCCGTCAGATGACAGTTAGACACTGGCAGAAATGCCTTTTGGTCTTAGGCAGGTAAAAGTATTTTCCAAAAAAGTAGTGGAAAATCTGGCCTTACCTTCAAATAAAATTGTATTGTATTGTAATTGCATTTATATATTTTACTACAGAACACATAAAGGATTAGTGGTGAATTAGTATAGTGAAATATGAAAGTAATTTGAGTGGTGGATATGCTAGTCAGTTATTTGGATTGAGAAGGATAGTGGAGGGATAGAAGAGGGGAAAAAGGTTTGCATTTCATTGTAAATCCTTTTTACGGAGTAGTGACTCTGTTGTGGCTCCGCAAACCTAAAGCACAAATTCAATGCACAACACACATTTAAAATGTATAATTCTGATACTAACTCTATATATATTACAATAAATTGCTAAAAAGTTTTGAGTGTGTCTAAATATGTGTGCAAGTGGGTGCATGAGTGTCTGAGTGGGTCTGTGACTGGGCACCTGAGCCTCTGAGTGGGGGCATAAGAATATGAGTGGGACTATCAGTGTGTGCATGAGTGTCTGAGTGGCTATCTGAGTGGGTATGTGACCCTCTGAGTGACTCTCTGAGTGGATGTATGACTCTCTGAGTAGGTGAGTAAGTGGATGCATGAGCGTCTGAGTGGGTGCATGGGTCTCGGAGTGGGTCTGTCAGTGGATGCTTAACTGTCTGCGTGGGTCTCTCAGTGGATGCATGAGTGTATCAGTGGATCTGTGAGTGGGTTCATGAGACTGTGATTGGGTCTCTGACTGGGTGTGTGAGTCTCTGAGTGGATCTGTGAGTGGGTGCCTGAGTGTCTGACTGGGTCTGTCAATGAGTGCATCAGTTTCTGAATGGTTATCTAAGTGAATGCATGAGTCTCTCAGTCAGTATGTGAATGGGTGCATGAGTGTTTGAGTGGGTTTGTCGATAGGTGCTTGAATGTCTGAGTGGGTCTGTGAGTGTGTTCATGAGTGTCTGAGTGGCTGTTTGAGTTGGCGCGTGATTCTCTGAGTGACTCCCTGAGTGAGTGTATAACTCTCTGAGTGGATGAGTGAGTGGGTTTGTGAGTGGCTGAGAGGGTTTGTGAGTGGCTGCATGAATCTCAGAGTTGGTCCATCACTGGATGCGTAAATGTCTGAGTGAGTATGTAAGTAGGTGCATGAGAGCTTGAGTGGGTCTGTGAGTGGGTGTATGAGTGTCTCAGTGAATCTGTAACTGAGGGCCCGATTCACACAACTAACTTAAGACAAAATCCTAAACTTACTACCATTTTGGTATTCACAGAAGGCACTTACTCATTTTGGTATTCACAGAAGGCACTTACTTACTCATTTTGTGTAACTAGTAAGTTACTCCTTTTGGTATTCACAGAAGGCACTTACTCATCAATGAGTAAGTGCCTTCTGTGAATACCAAAATGAGTAAGTTACACAAAATGAGTAAGTTACTTAAAATGAGTAAGTTACACAAAATGAGTAAGTAAGTGCCTTCTGTGAATACCAAAATGAGTAAGTGCCTTCTGTGAATACCAAAATGGTAGTAAGTTTAGGATTTTGTCTTAAGTTAGTTCTGTGAATCGGGCCCAGAGTACATAAGTGTCTGAGTAGGTCTGTGAGTGGGAGTATGAGTGTTTGCGGGAGCCTGCGAGTGGGTTCATGAGACTGTGATTGGGTCTATGACTGGGTGTGTGCGTCTTTGGGTGGGTCTGTAAGTGGGTGCATCTGTCTCTGAGTAGATTTGTGAGTGACTGTATGAGTCCCTGAGTGAGTATGTGAGTGGAAGAATGAGTGTTTAAGTGGGTGTGTAAGTAGATGTGTGAGTCTCTGAGTGGGTGTGTGAATGGATGCATAAGTGTCTGAGTGGGTCTGTGAGTGGGTGCGTGAGTGTCTGAGTAGGTGCATGAGTGTCTGAGTGGCTGTCTGAGTGGATGCGTGACGAGTAGAAAAAGGAGGAGGAATAGGGGACAACCTCGTCTGGGCCTCTTTGAATTGGAAAGGCACCCAATATGAATTCTCCAGTGTGTATCACTGCTGTTGGATGTTGGTATAGCCACACATTTGTCTGAATAAATGAAAGACCTAGCTCAGCTCTTTTCAGGATCCCAAATGTGTAGTGACATTCAACACAGTTGAAGGCCTTTTCAGCATCTACAGACTGAAGCCACAGGACTTACTTAGTGTTTTTGTTGCCATCATAAATATATAAAGATCCCTAGGTGGTTTATTGACAACCTTCCTGGGACAAAACAAACTTGCTTTTTATGGTTCAACAACAACGAATAGGTTATACTTTGCTAGATGAATGATGTGTTCTTTTTCAAGATGCTAAAAAAATAAATATATATATATATATATCACCAACAAAGGACTCGTCCTGACGGCATTTGCGGCGCTCTGTGACGGTGCGATCCGTGGAAAACGGCAGAGTCCAGCCGTGATATGTCACCAAGGATTCCCTTTTGAGGAAAGAACCACTCGCACTCACGGGTATTTTTGCACGCTCTTAGATTTTATTAAAGCGGCAACATTCTCCAACCAGTAAAGAACCCCTACGCGTTTCAGTCTGCCCTCAGACCTTGCTCACGGGTAACCAACGCTGCAATTGCTGCTTCATTTAAACTGATCACCTGACATTATGTCACATCCTGTTCTCTACAGCGCTAGGCATTCTGGTAGATGTAGTCTTTTGCATTTTTATCGTGAATTTAAATAAGTGATTTTGTGAATAGAACAAATTAAATTGATATATCTAAAATACAGTGAAACTAGTGAGTGCCATGCCTGTTACAGTTTTCCAATATGTAATTAAACTAATCTATTAAGCTAATACTTTGGCAACAACCCATTCATTTGGTTGCATTTTGCCTGCCACAAACATCCTTTCTCAATTCTATTCAGGTACATTGCCCAAATGAAAATATTTTGCCCTCTAGTGGGCTTTCAAGGACGTGAGTTACCAAAATTGGTGACTTTCTTCAAATTTACCTATTCTTAAAACTAGTAACATGCAACTATAATTAAAACCAAACAAATATCTGATATTTCCATTTCATAAAAAGATTTTCTATGACCAAAATTTGTTATGTTATGAGATAAGAAAAGGCCCTAAATGATACTATGAGAAATTGCCTAATTTCAAAATCTCTTTCCAAATTTGAGAAAATTTACGATTGTACAGATTCTTTACAAGCAATATATTTCTATTTTTAATGTCGTTAAAGGTGGGAGTACATCTTTTCATCCTTATTAAGGCCAAAGGGGGCCAGGGTTCTGAAAGATAAAATGTGACGTGATTCCCTTTGTCTCAGAGTTTTTTCCCGATTGCCACCTCTCACATGGCATTCGACCATTTCCACTGTGTAGAATTTTAGTTTCTTCCAGTCCCGATCATGATACTTTTCCATATGTTCAGCCACGGCATAGCCACGATCCTTATTGACTGTGGCTCTCACATGCTCCAGTATTCGTTTTTGAGTTCACAAACCGTGCTCCCTACATATTTCAATTTGCAGGGACACTCAATGATGTAAACCACAAACTGACTTTTACAGTTGATTAATTGATTGATTCTCCATTTCTTCCGGTTTGCCATTGTGATTTCCTTCGTATTTTGTGCGATTTGACATACTTTACACGTTGAGCATTTGAAAAAGCCCTTAACGTTTATCCAAGTTTTTTGTTTTCTCATATTGAAATGACTGTGGACTAGTTCATCTTTTAGATTTTTCGCTCTCCTGTATGTAATTTTTGGATGATTGCCAACAATATTCCTCATAGTTTTATCTAAGCATAAAATGTTCCAATTTTTTCGAAGGATGTGCTCAATTTGCTTTGACTCCGTTGAAAATGTTGTAATTAATCTTATAGCATCCTGATCATTGTTTATTTGGGGCAATTTCTGTTTTATGATCTCTGATCTTGGTTGTTTTTCTGTTCTTTCAAGACAATCTTTTAATACATTTTTGTTGTATTTTCTGTTTCTGAATCTGATCATTGTTTGTTTGCTATGTTTTTTCCATTCATTTTCTTCAGAGCATATCCGTCTTATCCTCAATAATTCACCATATGGTATGTTTCTGATTAATGAGGTTTGATGGAAGCTTTCTGCATGCAGTGTTGCATTGGTCGCTGTTGCCTTGCGATGTAGAGTGGTATGTACTTTGTTTTCCCTAATGTAAATTTCAGTGTCCAGGAATACCACTCGGGTTTCACTGATGTCATACGTGAAGTGTAGGTTGGTGTTTGTATTGTTGAGGATATCGAAATAGATTTTAAATTCTTCCATGGATCCATCCCAAATAATTAAAAGATCGTCTATATATCTCAGCCAAGATATTATTTTTTCAACATATCGATCATTATTTGGGTTCCATGCCACCTTTTGTTCCCACCAACCCATTGTCAAACACGCATAACTGGGACTGAAAGAAAACCCCATCGCTGTCCCATCCTTTTGTAAAAAATGTCCTCTCCAAACATGAAGATGTTTTGAGTCAAACATAAGCTAATCATCTCCATTATCATAGCATTGTGGTTGGCAAATTGAATATTGCGATCCTTTAAAAAGTATTGACAGGCAGCCATTCCAAAAGTATTTTCAATGTTGGTGTATAGCCCAATTACATCCATGGTTATCAATTTGTAAGTGGGTTCCCAATTTAGCCCTTGTACATTTCTGAGAAGGTTGCTCGTATCTCTGAGGTATGATGTTAAACCCTTAACATATGGCAATAAGTATCCATCCACAAAATTGGCAATTGGTTCCAGGAGTGACCCCTTTGCTGAAACGATTGGCCTCCCTGGTGGTTTCATGGGGTTTTTATGTATTTTTGGGAGAAAGTACATTGTTGCAGTGACAGGATGATCGGTCGTGAGATACTTTTTTTCATCATTATCAATTAATTTCTTTTCCCACCATTGTTTTAATTTTTTGTCCAGATTTTCTTTGTATCGCAATGTTGGATTTTCTTTAAGCTTTTCATAATGTCTCGTATTATTTAACTGTGAATAGGCTTCTTCCACATAGAAATCTTTGTCCAAAATGATAATATTTCCACCTTTGTCCGCCATCTTTATTTCAATGTTATTGTCAGATTTTAGAGTCTTAATGGCGTTACGTTCTTTTAGTGTCAGATTGAACTTCTTTTTCTTTTTGTTTCTAAGTTGGTATAAATCTTTTATCACTGCCTCATGGAAGATTTCGATTTTATTTCCAGTTGGCATTTGTGGGTAATACTTTGATTTTGGTCTCTTGCCACTGGTTCCTTCCCCCAGTTGAATACAGTATGTTTCCAGGTCTCTGGGCTGTTCATTCCCCTCAATATCAAGTTCCATTAGTGTTACAAACGGATCTACATCTGCCACTGTAAGATCCATTGTAAGCGTATCCTTGTATTTTTTTGAAACTGCCAGGTTGGGATTTTCATGGAAGGTTTTTGCCAACTTTAATTTTCGAACATATTTGTATATGTCTATCCGGGTTTGAGCCATATCCATTTCATTTGTGGGGCAGAATGATAATCCTCGTTTTAACACTTGAGTCTCTATATCTGATATGTTCCTTTTTGATAGATTTACTATTTCCAGTTCTAGAGTGTTTTCTAACTCTTCACAGGTTTCTTCTGTCTCATACTCCTTGTCCAAGTTCCTGTTTTTTTGGGGTCTGTTGATCCGCTTGCCTCTTCTGATTGGCTTTCTCTTGGGCGGCCTCTTCACCTGCCCCTTCCTCTGTTTATTCCCGGTTGTACCCCCATGGTCTTCTCCCAGTTTCGTTGTTGTAGGGCCAACCTCATTTCACCTAAAAAATCACATTTAGAGCGTGCCCCACTTTGTTCCCCTTCATTTTCGCCTGCATCTGTGGATGTTAAAGATGACAGACTCCCTGAAGCGTTTGTGGCTAAATCCATTTTGTCTTGTTGTTTCAATTGGTCAAATTTCCTCGCATATGTAAATATGCGTCCTTCCTGGTAATCATCTTTATCCCTCTGGAATTTAGTTTGTTTACGTAACTGTACTGATTGTTCATGTTTTTCAATTTGATGTTCCAATTCCTGTTTGAATTTTGCAAGATCCGAAGTTAATTCAATTTTTTCCAATTCTTTTTCTAGTTCCCTTAGTTGTGCTGTCGTTCTGTCCAGCGCAATTGTGATGTGTTTAATCAAAATCTCCATAAGACCCATTGAAGAATTAAGGATATGTTCCCCCATTCATGTAGCATATCATTGCTTGTGTCTTGGTGATTCGGCATCAGGTTAATCCGTAATCCCCTGGGTACTCTTTTGACCTCTAGATATTTTTTTAGTGAAGTCACTTCCCACCATTTATTTATTTCTTTTTTGATAGTCTTTCCCACGTTCTGATTTTGCTTCTGATGTCAATATTACGTGGTACTCTTTCTGCTCCATTTCCTGAGTCTGATACAATCGCTTCCTCAAAGAAGGTATTTATTATTTCATTTCTTTTTGCCTCTCTTTTCTCCATACTTGTACTGGTTGGAATCGGAGTTGCCATTATTCTATTTCTTTCCGTTATTCCGTTTGATTTATGCTTAATGTTGTGTTCTTATATTAATGTATTAGTATTTTAGTCTTTTAGTCTTTAACCCGTTTCCCAGTGTGCCGCGCTTCTTTGAAAATCAACAGAAACAGTCCGGGGCACATTTGTTCGTGCCACTTATAGTTATATGCGACTTTACACTGTGGGAAATCAACCGACCCTTTGAGAAAAGCTTCCCCGATACAATGTTGCAATAAATTCTCTCTCGCACTCACCTACTCGTAGGCTTTCGCTTTCGCCTCCACCCTCCGGTTTTGGGTTCAGCGTCCCTCTGCTTTCGGCTTCAGTGCGATGTATATTTCAGTATCTGTATCTTGGCCAGCGGTCACCGATGCCGAACTCCTTAGATTTCACCAACAAAGGACTCGTCCTGACGGCATTTGCGGCGCTCTGTGACGGTGCGATCCGTGGAAAACGGCAGAGTCCAGCCGTGATATGTCACCAAGGATTCCCTTTTGAGGAAAGAACCACTCGCACTCACGGGTATTTTTGCACGCTCTTAGATTTTATTAAAGCGGCAACATTCTCCAACCAGTAAAGAACCCCTACGCGTTTCAGTCTGCCCTCAGACCTTGCTCACGGGTAACCAACGCTGCAATTGCTGCTTCATTTAAACTGATCACCTGACATTATGTCACATCCTGTTCTCTACAGCGCTAGGCATTCTGGTAGATGTAGTCTTTTGCATTTTTATCGTGAATTTTAAATAAGTGATTTTGTGAATAGAACGAATTAAATTGATATATCTAAAATACAGTGAAACTAGTGAGTGCCATGCCTGTTACAGTTTTCCAATATGTAATTAAACTAATCTATTAAGCTAATACTTTGGCAACAACCCATTCATTTGGTTGCATTTTGCCTGCCACAAACATCCTTTCTCAATTCTATTCAGGTACATTGCCCAAATGAAAATATTTTGCCCTCTAGTGGGCTTTCAAGGACGTGAGTTACCAAAATTGGTGACTTTCTTCAAATTTACCTATTCTTAAAACTAGTAACATGCAACTATAATTAAAACCAAACAAAAATCTGATATTTCCATTTCATAAAAGATTTTCTATGACCAAAATTTGTTATGTTATGAGATAAGAAAGGCCTTAAATGATACTATGAGAAATTGCCTAATTTCAAAATCTCTTTCCAAATTTGAGAAAATTTACAATTGTACAGATTCTTTACAAGCAATATATTTCTATTTTTAATGTCGTTAAAGGTGGGAGTACATCTCTTCATCCTTATTAAGGCCAAAGGGGGCCAGGGTTCTGAAAGATAAAATGTGACGTGATTCCCTTTGTCTCAGAGTTTTTTCCCGATTGCCACCTCTCACATGGCATTCGACCATTTCCACTGCGTAGAATTTTAGTTTCTTCCAGTCCCCATCATGATACTTTTCCATATGTTCAGCCACGGAATAGCCACGATCCTTATTGACTGTGGCTCTCACATGCTCCAGTATTCGTTTTTTGAGTTCACAAACCGTGCTCCCTACATATTTCAATTTGCAGGGACACTCAATGATGTAAACCACAAACTGACTTTTACAGTTGATTAATTGATTCTCCATTTCTTCCGGTTTGCCATTGTGATTTCCTTCGTATTTTGTGCGATTTGACATACTTTACACGTTGAGCATTTGAAAAAGCCCTTAACGTTTATCCAAGTTTTTTGTTTTCTCATATTGAAATGACTGTGGACTAGTTCATCAATTAGATTTTTCGCTCTCCTGTATGTAATTTTTGGATGATTGCCAACAATATTCCTCATAGTTTTATCTAAGCATAAAATGTTCCAATTTTTTCGAAGGATGTGCTCAATTTGCTTTGACTCCGTTGAAAATGTTGTAATTAATCTTATAGCATCCTGATCATTGTTTATTTGGGGCAATTTCTGTTTTATGATCTCTGATCTTGGTTGTTTTTCTGTTCTTTCAAGACAATCTTTTAATACATTTTTGTTGTATTTTCTGTTTCTGAATCTGATCATTGTTTGTTTGCTATGTTTTTTCCATTCATTTTCTTCAGAGCATATCCGTCTTATCCTCAATAATTCACCATATGGTATGTTTCTGATTAATGAGGTTTGATGGAAGCTTTCTGCATGCAGTGTTGCATTGGTCGCTGTTGCCTTGCGATGTAGAGTGGTATGTACTTTGTTTTCCCTAATGTAAATTTCAGTGTCCAGGAATACCACTCGGGTTTCACTGATGTCATACGTGAAGTGTAGGTTGGTGTTTGTATTGTTGAGGATATCGAAATAGGTTTAAAATTCTTCCATGGATCCATCCCAAATAATTAAAAGATCGTCTATATATCTCAGCCAAGATATTATTTTTTCAACATATCGATCATTATTTGGGTTCCATGCCACCTTTTGTTCCCACCAACCCATTGTCAAACACGCATAACTGGGACTGAAAGAAAACCCCATCGCTGTCCCATCCTTTTGTAAAAATGTCCTCTCCAAACATGAAGATGTTTTGAGTCAAACATAAGCTAATCATCTCCATTATCATAGCATTGTGGTTGGCAAATTGAATATTGCGATCCTTTAAAAAGTATTGACAGGCAGCCATTCCAAAAGTATTTTCAATGTTGGTGTATAGCCCAATTACATCCATGGTTATCAATTTGTAAGTGGGTTCCCAATTTAGCCCTTGTACATTTCTGAGAAGGTCGCTCGTATCTCTGAGGTATGATGTTAAACCCTTAACATATGGCAATAAGTATCCATCCACAAAATTGGCAATTGGTTCCAGGAGGGACCCCTTTGCTGAAACGATTGGCCTCCCTGGTGGTTTCATGGGGTTTTTATGTATTTTTGCACTAGAGGGCAAAATATTTTCATTTGGGCAATGTACCTGAATAGAATTGAGAAAGGATGTTTGTGGCAGGCAAAATGCAACCAAATGAATGGGTTGTTGCCAAAGTATTAGCTTAATAGATTAGTTTAATTACATATTGGAAAACTGTAACAGGCATGGCACTCACTAGTTTCACTGTATTTTAGATATATCAATTTAATTTGTTCTATTCACAAAATCACTTATTTAAATTCACGATAAAAATGCAAAAGACTACATCTACCAGAATGCCTAGCGCTGTAGAGAACAGGATGTGACATAATGTCAGGTGATCAGTTTAAATGAAGCAGCAATTGCAGCGTTGGTTACCCGTGAGCAAGGTCTGAGGGCAGACTGAAACGCGTAGGGGTTCTTTACTGGTTGGAGAATGTTGCCGCTTTAATAAAATCTAAGAGCGTGCAAAAATACCCGTGAGTGTGAGTGGTTCTTTCCTCAAAAGGGAATCCTTGGTGACATATCACGGCTGGACTCTGCCGTTTTCCACGGATCGCACCGTCACAGAGCGCCGCAAATGCCGTCAGGACGAGTCCTTTGTTGGTGAAATCTAAGGAGTTCGGCATCGGTGACCGCTGGCCAAGATACAGATACTGAAATATACATCGCACTGAAGCCGAAAGCAGAGGGACGCTGAACCCAAAACCGGAGGGTGGAGGCGAAGCGAAAGCCTACGAGTAGGTGAGTGCGAGAGAGAATTTATTGCAACATTGTATCGTGGAAGCTTTTCTCAAAGGGTCGGTTGATTTCCCACACTGTAAAGTCGCATATAACTATAAGTGGCACGAACAAATGTGCCCCGGACTGTTTCTGTTGATTTTCAAAGAAGCGCGGCACACTGGGAAACGGGTTAAAGACTAAAAGACTAAAATACTAATACATTAATATAAGAACACAACATTAAGCATAAATCAAACGGAATAACGGAAAGAAATAGAATAATGGCAACTCCGATTCCAACCAGTACAAGTATGGAGAAAAGAGAGGCAAAAAGAAATGAAATAATAAATACCTTCTTTGAGGAAGCGATTGTATCAGACTCAGGAAATGGAGCAGAAAGAGTACCACGTAATATTGACATCAGAAGCAAAATCAGAACGTGGGAAAGACTATCAAAAAAAGAAATAAATAAATGGTGGGAAGTGACTTCACTAAAAAAATATCTAGAGGTCAAAAGAGTACCCAGGGGATTACGGATTAACCTGATGCCGAATCACCAAGACACAAGCAATGATATGCTACATGAATGGGGGAACATATCCTTAATTCTTCAATGGGTCTTATGGAGATTTTGATTAAACACATCACAATTGCGCTGGACAGAACGACAGCACAACTAAGGGAACTAGAAAAAGAATTGGAAAAAATTGAATTAACTTCGGATCTTGCAAAATTCAAACAGGAATTGGAACATCAAATTGAAAAACATGAACAATCAGTACAGTTACGTAAACAAACTAAATTCCAGAGGGATAAAGATGATTACCAGGAAGGACGCATATTTACATATGCGAGGAAATTTGACCAATTGAAACAACAAGACAAAATGGATTTAGCCACAAACGCTTCAGGGAGTCTGTCATCTTTAACATCCACAGATGCTAGCGAAAATGAAGGGGAACAAAGTGGGGCACGCTCTAAATGTGATTTTTTAGGGGAAATGAGGTTGGCCCTACAACAACGAAACTGGGAGAAGACCATGGGGGTACAACCGGGAATAAACAGAGGAAGGGGCAGGGGAAGAGGCCGCCCAAGAGAAAGCCAATCAGAAGAGGCAAGCGGATCAACAGACCCCAAAAAAACAGGAACTTGGACAAGGAGTATGAGACAGAAGAAACCTGTGAAGAGTTAGAAAACACTCTAGAACTGGAAATAGTCAATCTATCAAAAAGGAACATATCAGATATAGAGACTCAAGTGTTAAAACGAGGATTATCATTCTGCCCCACAAGTGAAATGGATATGGCTCAAACCCGGATAGACATATACAAATATGTTCGAAAATTAAAGTTGGCAAAAACCTTCCATGAAAATCCCAACCTGGCAGTTTCAAAAAAATACAAGGATACGCTTACAATGGATCTCACAGTGGCAGATGTAGATCCGTTTGTAACACTAATGGAACTTGATATTGAGGGGAATGAACAGCCCAGAGACCTGGAAACATACTGTATTCAACTGGGGGAAGGAACCAGTGGCAAGAGACCAAAATCAAAGTATTACCCACAAATGCCAACTGGAAATAAAATCGAAATCTTCCATGAGGCAGTGATAAAAGATTTATACCAACTTAGAAACAAAAAGAAAAAGAAGTTCAATCTGACACTAAAAGAACGTAACGCCATTAAGACTCTAAAATCGGACAATAACATTGAAATAAAGATGGCGGACAAAGGTGGAAATATTATCATTTTGGACAAAGATTTCTATGTGGAAGAAGCCTATTCACAGTTAAATAATACGAGACATTATGAAAAGCTTAAAGAAAATCCAACATTGCGATACAAAGAAAATCTGGACAAAAAATTCAAACAATGGTGGGAAAAGAAATTAATTGATAATGATGAAAAAAAATATCTCACGACCGATCATCCTGTCACTGCAACAATGTACTTTCTCCCAAAAATACATAAAAACCCCATGAAACCACCAGGGAGGCCAATCGTTTCAGCAAAGGGGTCACTCCTGGAACCAATTGCCAATTTTGTGGATGGATACTTATTGCCATATGTTAAGGGTTTAACATCATACCTCAGAGATACGAGCGACCTTCTCAGAAATGTACAAGGGCTGAATTGGGAACCCACTTACAAATTGATAACCATGGATGTAATTGGGCTATACACCAACATTGAAAATACTTTTGGAATGGCTGCCTGTCAATACTTTTTAAAGGATCGCAATATTCAATTTGCCAACCACAATGCTATGATAATGGAGATGATTAGCTTATGTTTGACTCAAAACATCTTCATGTTTGGAGAGGACATTTTTTTACAAAAGGATGGGACAGCGATGGGGTTTTCTTTCAGTCCCAGTTATGCGTGTTTGACAATGGGTTGGTGGGAACAAAAGGTGGCATGGAACCCAAATAATGATCGATATGTTGAAAAAATAATATCTTGGCTGAGATATATAGACGATCTTTTAATTATTTGGGATGGATCCATGGAAGAATTTAAAATCTATTTCGATATCCTCAACAATACAAACACCAACCTACACTTCACGTATGACATCTGTGAAACCCGAGTGGTATTCCTGGACACTTAAATTTACATTAGGGAAAACAAAGTACATAACACTCTACATTGCAAGGCAACAGCGACCAATGCAACACTGCATGCAGAAAGCTTCCATCAAACCTCATTAATCAGAAACATACCATATGGTGAATTATTGAGGATAAGACGGATATGCTCTGAAGAAAATGAATGGAAAAAACATAGCAAACAAACAATGATCAGATTCAGAAACAGAAAATACAACAAAAATGTATTAAAAGATTGTCTTGAAAGAACAGAAAAACAACCAAGATCAGAGATCATAAAACAGAAATTGCCCCAAATAAACAATGATCAGGATGCTATAAGATTAATTACAACATTTTCAACGGAGTCAAAGCAAATTGAGCACATCCTTCGAAAAAATTGGAACATTTTATGCTTAGATAAAACTATGAGGAATATTGTTGGCAATCATCCAAAAATTACATACAGGAGAGCGAAAAATCTAAAAGATGAACTAGTCCACAGTCATTTCAATATGAGAAAACAAAAAACTTGGATAAACGTTAAGGGCTTTTTCAAATGCTCAACGTGTAAAGTATGTCAAATCGCACAAAATACGAAGGAAATCACAATGGCAAACCGGAAGAAATGGAGAATCAATCAATTAATCAACTGTAAAAGTCAGTTTGTGGTTTACATCATTGAGTGTCCCTGCAAATTGAAATATGTAGGGAGCACGGTTTGTGAACTCAAAAACGAATACTGGAGCATGTGAGAGCACAGTCAATAAGGATCGTGGCTATGCCGTGGCTGAACATATGGAAAAGTATCATGATGGGGACTGGAAGAAACTAAAATTCTACGCAGTGGAAATGGTCGAATGCCATGTGAGAGGTGGCAATCGGGAAAAAACTCTGAGACAAAGGGAATCACGTCACATTTTATCTTTCAGAACCCTGGCCCCCTGTGGCCTTAATAAGGATGAAGAGATGTACTCCCACCTTTAACGACATTAAAAATAGAAATATATTGCTTGTAAATAATCTGTACAATCGTAAATTTTCTCAAATTTGGAAAGAGATTTTGAAATTAGGCAATTTCTCATAGTATCATTTAGGGCCTTTTCTTATCTCATAACATAACAAATTTTGGTCATAGAAAATCTTTTTATGAAATGGAAATATCAGATATTTGTTTGGTTTTAATTATAGTTGCATGTTACTAGTTTTAAGAATAGGTAAATTTGAAGAAAGTCACCAATTTTGGTAACTCACGTCCTTGAAAGCCCACTAGAGGGCAAAATATTTTCATTTGGGCAATGTACCTGAATAGAATTGAGAAAGGATGTTTGTGGCAGGCAAAATGCAACCAAATGAATGGGTTGTTGTCAAAGTATTAGCTTAATAGATCAGTTTAATTACATATTGGAAAACTGTAACAGGCATGGCACTCACTAGTTTCACTGTATTTTAGATATATCAATTTAATTCGTTCTATTCACAAAATCACTTATTTAAAATTCACGATAAAAATGCAAAAGACTACATCTACCAGAATGCCTAGCGCTGTAGAGAACAGGATGTGACATAATGTCAGGTGATCAGTTTAAATGAAGCAGCAATTGCAGCGTTGGTTACCCGTGAGCAAGGTCTGAGGGCAGACTGAAACGCGTAGGGGTTCTTTACTGGTTGGAGAATGTTGCCGCTTTAATAAAATCTAAGAGCGTGCAAAAATACCCGTGAGTGCGAGTGGTTCTTTCCTCAAAAGGGAATCCTTGGTGACATATCACGGCTGGACTCTGCCGTTTTCCACGGATCGCACCGTCACAGAGCGCCGCAAATGCCGTCAGGACGAGTCCTTTGTTGGTGAAATCTAAGGAGTTCGGCATCGGTGACCGCTGGCCAAGATACAGATACTGAAATATACATCGCACTGAAGCCGAAAGCAGAGGGACGCTGAACCAAAAACCGGAGGGTGGAGGCGAAAGTGAAAGCCTACGAGTAGGTGAGTGCGAGAGAGAATTTATTGCAACATTGTATCGGGGAAGCTTTTCTCAAAGGGTCGGTTGATTTCCCACAGTGTAAAGTCGCATATAACTATAAGTGGCACGAACAAATGTGCCCCGGACTGTTTCTGTTGATTTTCAAAGAAGCGCGGCACACTGGGAAACGGGTTAAAGACTAAAAGACTAAAATACTAATACATTAATATAAGAACCCAACATTAAGCATAAATCAAACGGAATAACGGAAAGAAATAGAATAATGGCAACTCCGATTCCAACCAGTACAAGTATGGAGAAAAGAGAGGCAAAAAGAAATGAAATAATAAATACCTTCTTTGAGGAAGCGATTGTATCAGACTCAGGAAATGGAGCAGAAAGAGTACCATGTAATATTGACATCAGAAGCAAAATCAGAACGTGGGAAAGACTATCAAAAAAAGAAATAAATAAATGGTGGGAAGTGACTTCACTAAAAAAATATCTAGAGGTCAAAAGAGTACCCAGGGGATTACGGATTAACCTGATGCCGAATCACCAAGACACAAGCAATGATATGCTACATGAATGGGGGAACATATCCTTAATTCTTCAATGGGTCTTATGGAGATTTTGATTAAACACATCACAATTGCGCTGGACAGAACGACAGCACAACTAAGGGAACTAGAAAAAGAATTGGAAAAAATTGAATTAACTTCGGATCTTGTAAAATTCAAACAGGAATTGGAACATCAAATTGAAAAACATGAACAATCAGTACAGTTACGTAAACAAACTAAATTCCAGAGGGATAAAGATGATTACCAGGAAGGACGCATATTTACATATGCGAGGAAATTTGACCAATTGAAACAACAAGACAAAATGGATTTAGCCACAAACGCTTCAGGGAGTCTGTCATCTTTAACATCCACAGATGCTAGCGAAAATGAAGGGGAACAAAGTGGGGCACGCTCTAAATGTGATTTTTTAGGGGAAATGAGGTTGGCCCTACAACAACGAAACTGGGAGAAGACCATGGGGGTACAACCGGGAATAAACAGAGGAAGGGGCAGGGGAAGAGGCCGCCCAAGAGAAAGCCAATCAGAAGAGGCAAGCGGATCAACAGACCCCAAAAAACAGGAACTTGGACAAGGAGTATGAGACAGAAGAAACCTGTGAAGAGTTAGAAAACACTCTAGAACTGGAAATAGTCAATCTATCAAAAAGGAACATATCAGATATAGAGACTCAAGTGTTAAAACGAGGATTATCATTCTGCCCCACAAATGAAATGGATATGGCTCAAACCCGGATAGACATATACAAATATGTTCGAAAAATTAAAGTTGGCAAAAACCTTCCATGAAAATCCCAACCTGGCAGTTTCAAAAAATACAAGGATACGCTTACAATGGATCTCACAGTGGCAGATGTAGATCCGTTTGTAACACTAATGGAACTTGATATTGAGGGGAATGAACAGCCCAGAGACCTGGAAACATACTGTATTCAACTGGGGGAAGGAACCAGTGGCAAGAGACCAAAATCAAAGTATTACCCACAAATGCCAACTGGAAATAAAATCGAAATCTTCCATGAGGCAGTGATAAAAGATTTATACCAACTTAGAAACAAAAAGAAAAAGAAGTTCAATCTGACACTAAAAGAACGTAACGCCATTAAGACTCTAAAATCTGACAATAACATTGAAATAAAGATGGCGGACAAAGGTGGAAATATTATCATTTTGGACAAAGATTTCTATGTGGAAGAAGCCTATTCACAGTTAAATAATACGAGACATTATGAAAAGCTTAAAGAAAATCCAACATTGCGATACAAAGAAAATCTGGACAAAAAATTAAAACAATGGTGGGAAAAGAAATTAATTGATAATGATGAAAAAAAGTATCTCACGACCGATCATCCTGTCACTGCAACAATGTACTTTCTCCCAAAAATACATAAAAACCCCATGAAACCACCAGGGAGGCCAATCGTTTCAGCAAAGGGGTCACTCCTGGAACCAATTGCCAATTTTGTGGATGGATACTTATTGCCATATGTTAAGGGTTTAACATCATACCTCAGAGATACGAGCGAACTTCTCAGAAATGTACAAGGGCTGAATTGGGAACCCACTTACAAATTGATAACCATGGATGTAATTGGGCTATACACCAACATTGAAAATACTTTTGGAATGGCTGCCTGTCAATACTTTTTAAAGGATCGCAATATTCAATTTGCCAACTACAATGCTATGATAATGGAGAAGATTAGCTTTTGTTTGACTCAAAACATCTTCATGTTTGGAGAGGACATTTTTTTACAAAAGGATGGGACAGCGATGGGGTTTTCTTTCAGTCCCAGTTATGCGTGTTTGACAATGGGTTGGTGGGAACAAAAGGTGGCATGGAACCCAAATAATGATCGATATGTTGAAAAAATAATATCTTGGCTGAGATATATAGACGATCTTTTAATTATTTGGGATGGATCCATGGAAGAATTTAAAATCTATTTCGATATCCTCAACAATACAAACACCAACCTACACTTCACGTATGACATCAGTGAAACCCGAGTGGTATTCCTGGACACTGAAATTTACATTAGGGAAAACAAAGTACATACCACTCTACATCGCAAGGCAACAGCGACCAATGCAACACTGCATGCAGAAAGCTTCCATCAAACCTCATTAATCAGAAACATACCATATGGTGAATTATTGAGGATAAGACGGATATGCTCTGAAGAAAATGAATGGAAAAAACATAGCAAACAAACAATGATCAGATTCAGAAACAGAAAATACAACAAAAATGTATTAAAAGATTGTCTTGAAAGAACAGAAAAACAACCAAGATCAGAGATCATAAAACAGAAATTGCCCCAAATAAACAATGATCAGGATGCTATAAGATTAATTACAACATTTTCAACGGAGTCAAAGCAAATTGAGCACATCCTTCGAAAAAATTGGAACATTTTATGCTTAGATAAAACTATGAGGAATATTGTTGGCAATCATCCAAAAATTACATACAGGAGAGCGAAAAATCTAAAAGATGAACTAGTCCACAGTCATTTCAATATGAGAAAACAAAAAACTTGGATAAACGTTAAGGGCTTTTTCAAATGCTCAACGTGTAAAGTATGTCAAATCGCACAAAATACGAAGGAAATCACAATGGCAAACCGGAAGAAATGGAGAATCAATCAATTAATCAACTGTAAAAGTCAGTTTGTGGTTTACATCATTGAGTGTCCCTGCAAATTGAAATATGTAGGGAGCACGGTTTGTGAACTCAAAAACGAATACTGGAGCATGTGAGAGCCACAGTCAATAAGGATCGTGGCTATGCCGTGGCTGAACATATGGAAAAGTATCATGATGGGGACTAGAAGAAACTAAAATTCTACGCAGTGGAAATGGTCGAATGCCATGTGAGAGGTGGCAATCGGGAAAAAACTCTGAGACAAAGGGAATCACGTCACATTTTATCTTTCAGAACCCTGGCCCCCTTTGGCCTTAATAAGGATGAAGAGATGTACTCCCACCTTTAACGACATTAAAAATAGAAATATATTGCTTGTAAAGAATCTGTACAATCGTAAATTTTCTCAAATTTGGAAAGAGATTTTGAAATTAGGCAATTTCTCATAGTATCATTTAGGGCCTTTCTTATCTCATAACATAACAAATTTTGGTCATAGAAAATCTTTTTATGAAATGGAAATATCAGATATTTGTTTGGTTTTAATTATAGTTGCATGTTACTAGTTTTAAGAATATGTACATTTGAAGAAAGTCACCAATTTTGGTAACTCACGTCCTTGAAAGCCCACTAGAGGGCAAAATATTTTCATTTGGGCAATGTACCTGAATAGAATTGAGAAAGGATGTTTGTGGCAGGCAAAATGCAACCAAATGAATGGGTTGTTGCCAAAGTATTAGCTTAATAGATTAGTTTAATTACATATTGGAAAACTGTAACAGGCATGGCACTCACTAGTTTCACTGTATTTTAGATATATCAATTTAATTCGTTCTATTCACAAAATCACTTATTTAAATTCACGATAAAAATGCAAAAGACTACATCTACCAGAATGCCTAGCGCTGTAGAGAACAGGATGTGACATAATGTCAGGTGATCAGTTTAAATGAAGCAGCAATTGCAGCGTTGGTTACCCGTGAGCAAGGTCTGAGGGCAGACTGAAACGTGTAGGGGTTCTTTACTGGTTGGAGAATGTTGCCGCTTTAATAAAATCTAAGAGCGTGCAAAAATACCCGTGAGTGCGAGTGGTTCTTTCCTCAAAAGGGAATCCTTGGTGATATATATATATATATTATCTACTGGCGGTCGATAGTAGATAGTTATAGTTAGGACCTATTTTCCATAGGAAATTCACAACATTCTATTTGAAATAACTTTGGCGCCGGTTGACGAATCTTCGCGAAATTCTCAAAACTCGTGGTGCGCTCCGGTCCACTCCTATCCTGAAAGTTTCGGGGTGATTCGGCAAGCGGGGACCGAGAAAAAAGGGGGGTCCCAAAACGTGTTTTCTCCATGTTAATTTCCATAGGCGCGTTTTAATTTGGGGGATTAACTCCCCTTGAATCCAGAGGGTCCCTGGGGTGCAACTAGCCCACCAGCTACCTCCATTAAGCGCCACAGAGCTGCGTTGCAGAGAGGTGTAAAAAGGGGCGTGGCCTCAGAACACCTCTCTGCAAAGCAGCCCCCTGGCGCATACTGGAGGTTCCTGGTGGGCTAGTTGGCCCCCAGGGACCCCCAGTATTCAAGGGGAATTCGTTCCCCATCTGCAAACGTGCCAGGGGGCGCGTTTGCAGAGTGCTGCAAGGAGGGGGCATGGCCTCCGGCGCGATGCCGGTATTTTTTTAATTTATTTTTTTATGAAGGGGGGCTGTGTCTTTTTCTAATTTATTGGCCTTGGGGACCCCATCCCCCAGGGCCATCCCCCTGCCTTCCACCTAAACTTGGGAACTACCCAGAGTTCTCTGCTCCTTTTTGCATATATGTATATATATAAATATATATATACCAAGAACCGAAAAATAAAAAGAGAATCCCTTTCAAATCTTTACCGGAGTCCTCGTGTTGGTGTCCAGGAACTGGGAGGTAACTGGAATTGGTGCAAATATATATATAAATATAAATATATATATATATATATATATATATATAAATAAATAAAAAAAATAATAATCATAGGAGAACACTGGCTTTTGTTAGTGTTACCTCTGATCTGACAGTTTTCTGGTACTGAAGTCTCAGCGCACCCAAAGATAGATTATTCGCTAGAAGCAATAACGCACTTTATATGGAAAGATTGTGTGTATATTTTAGGTATTGTACCCTAACACTAAGGCACATGCTTTCCGTTAATCAAAGTTTTAAATAGACCAAAGGATAAAAAGTTGATGTTAATATATTAAATACCATTGTACTCGTTCTTGACAGAGGCAAGATCAGGATTGATTATGTGGATCAGAGCAGAGGAGGTGGAGAAAAGGATAAGTAGATTCCAGTAGAACCATAATCTTGTCGGTATACACTTCTCTAGTTTTCCTAAATAATGAAATGATGTACGGCAGAAATGAGTTTTTATAAAAGTACATAAAGAATGGAACTATTTGTGAAGGTTTTACAGTATATTTTAGATGATTGGCTTAGGTTAGCGTAATGCTATTTTCTGTACGATCTATTTTTATTGAATAATTTATTATTCAAGAATTGTGATCTATCTGCTATATCTGCTCAATAAAAAAAATTAAAAAACCGTTTTTGCATCCTGTGGATCTTCATATCCATTTTTTATATTTGAAAGTGACCGATAACTGGTGAAGGATTGGAGATCTTCATCTATATTTTTGGTATTAGGGCAATAAGGGTTTTGTTGAATTTAGGTGGGAGACCACTGACAGTTGTTCTTTCACTGAAAACATTGTGGAAGACTACAACTGGTGTTTTTTGTAAATTTGATCACTGGCATACATTTAATGGCCTCCAATATTTTGTCTTCTGTAATTCCATCCTCAAGAGTATGAGGAGCTGAATCAGTCAGATTTGGAAAAAGTATTTTGTGCAAAAAATCAACCTCCAGTTGCACTGTGTCCTCAGCTTATGACTGAATGCTCAAGTCTTTTATCACTGACAACATTTCTGGAGGTGTTGAAGCAGTTTTCTTACAAGATAAAAGTTGCACTTGTTCAGTTCCAAAACATTATACAGGCAAGCTGCACCCTGAGTGGACCTCCCTTCACCTAATGAAATATGAAAGGAGTTCCGAGGCACCCATAATAAATAAATATAAAAACATGTGAGGTACGGAAATAGGTGACATCTTAGATGCGATTTCCTTGTGATCTTTTAATAGTGGTTGGGGATGTTACACTGGCGGAAATTGTTGGCCGGCCAATGCTTTTGGTAGGGCACATCCAGTATCCATCAATATAGATTCCAAAAATATTCGGAAGATTTAAATTTCTCAGGGTCATTATATTCCTTCATATGGCTGTACCAAGTTTTCATCATCATGACAGGTTCTAGAAGACCAAACCCAATGTCCCATTACCTAAGAGTTGGTTGCAGTGCAAGCCACTTTCTCTGGATAATGTTTGCTCCTCTGAAAAAATCAGCTAATATTGAGATTTCATGTCCTTTATATTGAAACGGGCTTAGTACTAGTCCAGCTGTAGCTCTATCATGTTCTTTGTGTGACAGTTGTTCTGAGATGTGAGTACCTCTGACAGATAAAGCAGTGATTTAAAGGAGAAATCCCTGTGACAAGTAACTTCACTGCTACATCCCCATTCATAGAACAGCTCCAACCAAATATATCCTGCACCAGCATTGATGTACCCATGCTTTTATTTTGAGGAGTTAATTTTGAGCAGGGTCTTCATCACTACTAGGCTTGTTGTATTGTACACTTACAGGATGGTTGAGAGTTGTCAGATGTAGTACTCATGCTATCCTGAGCTCAGTAAAGGGCAATTTGAGAGAGTATTCAGTGCTGGACTGGAGTGTATTTACAGAATTTCTCAAAGCACTTCCTGAAGGCAATGGAAAACAAAAGAAAGAGGATATTTCCTTTCTGCCTGGTGTTTTTACCTTGCTGACCCTTGGCCAACAATGTTAACTTCTTCATTTTAGTTTATCTAGTCAACAACTTTCCACTTGGCTATTTGTTGGTGTTCAAAACGTTTTTCAGGAAGGCTAATATCATAGCCATTATTTTGCTGTTAAGGGGCTTAGCTGAAGGGGTGATCTGGCACTTTCAGTATCTCCAGGATGATGCTGCTGATTTTGGCTCTGTGTCCACTAACCTTCTCCAGGTTAGGTTATTCCACTGACCTCTTGTCCTCTTGGTACTCCTGTGACCCATGAAATATCCTCAATGATTAGGGTCTTGTCCTCTGTGGTCTGAGTGCTGCGTGTTAGAGAGGCGCACCTCCTGTCTGTCTTAAAAGGCGTGTTCATGAGTGATTAAAACATTCTACCCCCACATCTTCCTATTAAAGTCATCATATTTTCTAATTTTCCACATCGTTTGGTGAGGTGGAACCTGTATTGATGACTCCTCATTAAACTGGTGTTTCTTCCCCACAAACAACTCACCAGAGAGGAGCTTCCCATTTTAATTTTGCACTGATACTCTCTACCATGTTGTACGTCAACCTGCGCAGTGTGGCTGGTAATCCAATGTCTAATGTTACCATCTTTTTTCAGGACCATCTGCCTCCATCACAAACTCTCTGGTCTAGGCTCTGCCACTGGCTCCAGGGCATTCCTGTGTTGTGGCTCATGTGGACTGTCCAAGTGGCCATGCCATTGCGAGTTGTTTCTTAACAGACCACATGTGTTTTATGTGTACAAGAATCATTTCTCTTTATAAGATTATTGCTGGTGGCTCTCTCTATAATTTCATGTGATGTTTACAAATGTAATCTGATTAAGTCTTTTATGCATGCGCTGCTGCAGTTGCCCAGCTCCCGAAATGGAGTCTAAATTAGGCACTTCATTTGATGAATGGAAAGCACGGTATACAGACACTGTGCCACATTTATTCTGCCTACGGATATTTCCTGCCTGCACTTCAGTGCCTAACTAAACAGTGCTGCGGTTGAAGGTGGCAAAATGACCTTGGACAGGTGGGGAGGGCTTCAGGGTCACAGCGGAGCTACGCCCCCGGTAAAAAAGAGAACCTAAAAGGCAAACACAGATGTCGAGAGTGTCTCAGTGATTGCCCCACAGTGAAACGTCTGCAAATCATTGCACATTAGTGAGACATTGTCTCTGCATACAAGTGAGAGCATTAGTATTGGCATGCTACACACACCTGCTGTTACTCTCAGCACGATAATGGACATTCTTAAAGACCTGGCAACTGGCTCCCTTCACACAGTCAACAGTTGAAGAGCCGATATCCCACGGGGCAGGGAAAGCGAGGTGGAAACCCCTGTATTAAGAACATTTCTAGCTCTTCTCTGGAGGATGCCATCACCTATAACTATCACTAGCGTGGAGTTTGGAAGTTGTGAGATGGAGAACTCCCTCACTATTTTTCATCTGAGGTATGTTCACAGACTCCTAATCTGAGTGCAATCTCATGTTTTTGCTCAAATCATGAACTACAATATCCTCACACTGACATCCATAGCAGAAGGACATGTTTTTATTGTGTTTCTGACTCATGTTTGATGTGAGGTTTAAAAATATTGAAATGCTTTATGGGTCCAGTCCTCTTTTTAAAATAAACAAATTGTGACAATGAGGTCTAGGGGATGAGGCAAGAGAGAGAGTCCTCCCTGCATTCCCCGCAGACTCATCCACCACCTGGGGCCATATTATGCTTTTAAAAGGTGCACCGGGTGCAAACAATGACAATGCGCCCTATTACGATGTATGTGATGCCCCCAGGGCAGCCGCAAGCTTGCACTGCCCTGGGGGCATTGCATTCATGTGAAAACATGGCAGCCCATGTTTTCACAGTGCATGTGGCAACCCACCTGCACTTTTAAAGGGGATTAGAGATCCCCTTGCAGGCGGGTGCCGTCAGTGCCTTCCAGATGACTGCTCTCAGGGGGCGCACTCACAGTGTGCCACCTAGAAGGTGGCGCACTGTGAGTGCGTCACCTGAGAGCTTTTTTGCCTCTGCGCCCACGTCTGTAATATGACGCAGGCGCAGAGGCAATGGAATGCCCTCATTTGCATTGGGCACGCCCCTATGCAAATGAGGGAATGCGCTTTAAGTGCACCAGCGCTATCAGTATTACTGAAGGGGACACACAAGCGTCTGCGCCCCCTTCTGTAATACCAACCTGCCCCACGGCATGCAAAGCAGTCACAAATGCCCATTGTGCCCCCGGGGCACTTATTGTAATACAGCCCCTGGCTGCTTCAAATTTATGAACAACATATGCCCACAATTCTCCCTATACTTATGAAACAATTGGAAACAAGATCATAAAAGTTTCTTGCTGCTGAAACTTCCTATCTCCTCATCCTTCTTCTTTCTACAGTGTCGTGTTCCTGGAATCTATTTTAAAAACGTTTTACTGAACAGCAAAAAAACAAGAAAGATATTAAAGATGCATTTTTTTCAATTGCCTTCCCTCCTACATGCCATACTTGAGATGCAATTTTTCCAGGTACATCTCTCCTTCTCAAGCAGTGTCAGAGGTGGCTCAGACCTCAGATGCCTGCCAAATGAAACCTAGAATAGAAAATGGAGAGCAAAAGCAGCTCATTAGAGAACACCTCCCTACTTCCGCTTGCAAACAGCCAGCCAAGGAGGACTATGTGCTGTCATTTGAAAGTCAAATTATGCTCATATATTAAAGACTTCTAAATGTGTCCTGTGTAAACTTAAGCCCTATGCAAATGTGCTGTGACTGAACTTGTAGTATGCATTCAGAATTGTGAAGTTGACTTTGATGCAGAGCAAATTAACATTGTCATATCTCATTACTGTATATCAACAAACAGTTCTCCGGATTTCTGTTCTCTGCTATGGACGACCACTCAGTTTGAATATTAATCGACTGACACGCAGGCTTTACCGCTAAGTTTAAAATAAACATTGTAGTTTAGACTGTTTCCAAATTGAGATGTCTATATGGATTGTTTCTTTCTGTTTTATAGTTGTGATCCTATACAAGGTCTCCTATCCTAGATTTCACTTTTGGAAATGAGAACATATGCCTATAAGTAGTCGAAGTACAGTAGGCATTTACATACTGCAACATTAGCTACATAGCAACATTGCGCTCTACATCAATAGGGCATTTGTGCATTTCCATTTCACAATGACAACACACTGACTTCATGGTTATAATTTCAGACTCAAGGAGATTAAGCAGTAAATGTACTATTATTTCATGCAATGCAACGTAGCAACCAAAATCACTGCTCTTTGCTGCATTGTGTCGAAGGAAGAGAGAGATTTGGATAACAATGTACCTACTAAGATATGACACTGCTGCTCTCTTCCCAAACTCAGGGGCGCAATCAGGCTGCCTAGCGACACACACACATCTTTCCACCATAGTGCAAATTTGTGTGTTTGAGTCTAACATAGGTATTGTACTGGAAGGGTTCTCTTCCAGTACAAATCATTATGATAATACTAACTTTAAAATTTTTCTCACTTTTCATGTGTGCTGCACACACAGAAAGTTTGAAAAGTTTGGAGAAGTAAAGACATTTCTCCTTCTTTTCATCTGTCTGAAGGAGGCATAGTTTACTGCCTCAAAGCCCTGTCTACCATTGTTAGTTGATACAGTGCTTAGCATTGGAACGCCATGTACCACCCATCGGATGCCCTCTTAGCAAAGCGTAATGCGAAGCATTGTACAGTGGTACTCTATGTTACTTTTAGGCAACTATCCAGCGCAAAACATATTTTCTACTGGAAAGTAAACAGCTAATTAACACTGTAGGAAAGTAGGACCTGCTTTTATGGTTACCCCCACTTTTTTCCTGGTGCTATGCTGTTTCTGACTAGTCTGACATGGATCCTGCTAAGCAGGACCCCAGTCTCTGTGCTTTCTCCCCTAAATTGATTATGGTAAGTACTTAGGTACATCCCAAATTGGATACTGGTGTACCCTTATAAGTCCCTAGTATGTGGTACTGAGGTACCCAGGGCAAAGGTACAACAGGGTTCCCCATGGGCTGAAACATGTATTATGCCGCCCATGGGAGACCACTCAAACTGTAACTACAGGCCTGCCATTGCAGCCTGTCTAAGCTGGTGCTAGCATCACTTACGACAGATATAGGTTTCCCTATATCTAAGGTCACTGCACTTAAAACCTATAAGTCACCCCCAAAGCAGGCCGTACAATCCTGAAGGCAGGGTGCTTGGTTCTAAGTGTGAGGGTGCCCCTGTATGAGCAGGACGCCTCTACAACCTTCGGAGTCCATTCTCCCGGGTTGTAAGTGCATCAGTCATTATGATACATAGAGTGGCCATGATTCATTACGCGATGACCATCTCTAAACTGGCTGTAATTAACCCTGTCATGTTTGGTATCAAACATGTTGGAGTCATACCCCCACACCGTAAACGGTGTGGGAGGTATGATTCCATGCACTGTAAAGCTCCTCCGGGAGGCCCTCAGTGCTCCTGGTACCAGTCTTCTAGACCCGGACAGCACAACATGGCTGCTGCCGACCAGAGACACGATTCTGCTCTCCTGCTGCTGAGCCAAGCTTGAGCAGGGGAAGGCAGAGCAACAGGTACCCTGTCACAGGGAGGTGTGACCACCTCCGAGACAGGGTTTAGTGTATTGGGGCCAGGTGGGGGCACTTGCCAGTGCCACTCAGTCTGCTTGAGGGGCACATTTGGTGCCCTCCTTGCATAGTCCAGTTCAAACCAGCTCAGGGAGCCGCTGGTTCCCACTCTGGCACGAAACTGGACAAAGGACATGGGAGTATCCTCCCCCCTGTCCGACCCCTCCCCTGGGAGGGAACCCTGTATCACCCCAACCCTTTCCTTAGGGTACTTAAGGGCTTACCTGTAGGTGGGTCCCTAGACTCATGGTGGGACAAAATTCATATCAAGACACCACTTCTTCTTCGACTGTCTGGGCACTCTGGACTCTGAGACTGCAACTCGGAAGACTACTGCTGCTCCTGGTCTCATTGTCCTGTAAGTCTGCTGCAACGTCTGTGCCCGTGCTCCATACAAGAACCTTCCAAGGCCGGTAAACATCCAAAACACTGTTGTGTAGTTCCTATAGTACTGATGCAGCGCGTACAATAAAAACTATTCTCCTCCTAGGTTACTTATAGGTCATCCAGGGGCAAACTATATTTCTCATATCCACATGACGATGGGGCCCATAAACATCGTCTAACACACACACACACTCCTGGATTTCCTTTACACCTTTGTGAAATTCTGTACTCCTAGGAGAAGCATGAGAACTAAATGGAGAACACCTTTTATGTACCGCTGGAAGAGCCAGGATATCTTGTTACCTTAATTAGTCACTTTCTTTTAATTATTTCTTAAGATATTCCTGCTCATTGTTTGTCGATGAATCATTCATTTAAGAAATTAGTTCATAGTGATTAAGACCAGCTGAATCACAATAAACAATTACTTATGTCACAATCATTTAGGAAAATAACCACTGAGTCATTTTGAGTTTAAAGAATCTTAAATTTTATATAATTTTAAAAGCATGGAAAGAATTTTTAATACTTTATTCAATTATTCAATCTTAAATTCACAATTTTATTAAACATAATCAATTTATTGCAGAAAGGAAATTTTTGTCATGAAGCCAAAACCCTAATTACCTGCCTAACTTCCTAATTTAGCCTAATGATTTCTAACCTAAATTAGGAATTAGAAATAGCCTGATTCTCATACTCAACTGTAAAATTAAGACAGCAACAGCAACTTCAGCTCGTCAGCATCAGCTACCTGCAACCTGTCTCCTCTAACAGTCTTTCAGCATCTCCCGCTCAATAAGGGATCGATCAGGACCACCCAGCACTGGAAGCCACCAACACGACTCTTCAACTCCTCTCCTGACTGTGACTGCAACCACGACTCTCGAACTGCCTGGAACTGACCCCCTCCCACTAAGAGTAGGCCCTCTTATACCCTAATTCTAACTTTGCTAACTAACTGTTGCAACATTAATATCACGCTTTTCTTTCATTGGTCCATGCATGTCAGCTTATTCATTCTTTAATCAAGTTCTCTTGGATTCAAGGGTCCTTGGATCATTTCCTTTCCCATACGCTTAAACATTTCCATCCGATTCGATCAGTTCATTTGTAACTTCTTTCGACACATTCGAGAACTCCGCAGTCATTGTCCTTTCTCTTAGACTTGTTTCCCACGGGCTCTCTGCTGATCATCATGGCACACTATCAGTTCAATTAGGTCACACCAGCCTTGACCATTTCTTGCATCCTAGCCTCTCAGAGACATCACGAGGTTCCAGATTTCTTCAATCTCATCCCGTACCACGTGTCCCCTTGCGCCTGCGCACATCTTCCCACTGGCGGCCATTTTATATCGCCACTCGGTTATACTTTAGAAGCACTAATTTGAGGCAAATAAAACATAATTAAAATAGAGAAAAATATCCCTTTCGTTTCCCTCCCGTCTACGTACCCCAATTAGTTGTTACCTAGCAGAAAGCAACATTTAAGCTGTTCCTTACTTACCATCACTATTTGTTTTTGCAACGACACGTTTTATTTCTATGAAGCACAATAACATGCATTTTATTTTTATTAGTACGCATTTATTTTTACGTTATAATTAGACACACAGACATTTATTAATAGATTATTTAGCACACACATTGGCATATTACCATTCCCACACATACAGTGTTGATTAATACATTTAAACGAACATTTTATTTAATTAATTATAAAATTTGTTAGGGGTTAAATTTTTTATTTTTTTCTGCTCCATCAATCCCCCCTTTGGTGATTTTTAAATCACCACATAAAACCCAAGTCATACTTCTTTTCAGGCAGCATGTCTTTCATCCTTTGCCTTCTGTTATTTATACATCTGTTTCTTCTTCATCTTGCCTTTTAGTCTCTTTATACATGCTTTCTTTCATTTTCTCCAACTCAATTTCACCCATTTCTCTCTCTCTTTCTCTCATTATTCTGTTATTTCTTCTTATCTTATTCTGTCTTACTTTTCTCTTTATACATGTTATTACTATTTTCAACATCAATGCTAATAATATTACTATAGTTGCTACTATTATAACTTTCCCTATCACTAGTCTACTCATCCTAGTTAACCAATTCGCTACTGAGGAAAACCCTCTACCAAGTTTTCCCAAAACACTTTCAACCTCCAGTGGAACTAGTTCTTTGTGCAAACTTGTAATATTTGTAATATACTTCTGTATATTTTCACTGTTATCAGGAATGTAAGTACAACAATGTTGGACTTTCAACATTCCACAGACTCCACCCTCTTTTGCCAAAAGAATATCAAGGGCAAGCCGATTTTGCATCACCATAGCTCTCATGGCAACCATTTCGGTATTTACCATTAAGAACCCTCCCGCAGTATCTGTAGATAAACGATCTACTACTGTGGATAACTTCCGAATTTTAAATGCATTCAAAGATATTCCCACTGCTGGTATCAATGCTCCAAAAATATCACCTACAATTTCTGAAAAACTTTCCCTCTTTCTACGTGTAAATCTATTAATCATCTTGTATGTTCCCTTTTCTTCTCTGTCCATGTGAACAATTTTTGGAAAGACCAGGCCTACATAGCAAGTTCCATACCAGTGGTCCGGTAACCTGTAATAAGCTCTATTCCCACAAATATAATAGATACCTGGAAATATTGGGTCTTTTCCACCTTTGAATCCCCAACCTCCCAGAATTTGATAATTGTCATGGCAGATACTGGAACCTACAAAGTAATTGTCATAGACTGTCTTATTTCTCTTAATGCACAACTTTCCTGTTTGCGGCCAGTCTAAAGTCATTGCTGCATTTATCTTTTTCCCTTCATGATTTCCTTCCTCAAACGTCCATAAGCGTTTTCCTTCCTCTTTTATTGCTTATTTCTGAAACTTCATTCTTCTTTCTTCAAACCTTTCTAAAAATACTTTTTCTTCTTTCTTTAACTCACAGGTAAGGTTGTTACTAACTATTTCTTCTAACGTTAATCTTCTATGTTCTAAAAAGAATTCTCCTAAAACCTTTGCTGGTTTTACTTTGTTAAGTTCTGGTACTACTGGAATGTTTGCAAAAATCTTATCTATATCAGTATAATAAGATTCTAATCTACCTGTTTTATAAAATAAACTTGCTATCACACTACATGTTATTCCATAAGTCAAAGGTAGGTGATGATAAGTCACACCTTCGGATACTGATGCAGGCAACTGCATACAAACATAACAATCTCTTACGTCCATTGTTTTTACGTACTCATACAACAACTTTGTAAAAACATTCTTTGAGAAATCTGTTACTGACCTATCCTTATGCAACTCTGCACTACTTCTTAAAATAACTGGTTCTTTATTACTAGTTTCTTTTTCTGGTTTAGTATCATTCTTTGCTTCTATCACAGCTACACTAATAGGAATTGTGATTGCTAAAACTATCCATATGGTCATTAATAATCCTGTGCAAAAGCAGCACATTTTGCACCATCTCTTTATAAATTCACATTTATCTCTTCTATCGCTATTATTTTCCATTTTTCTTTTTCTATTTGTTAAGTTTCAGAAAATTGTGTCACTACACCTCAGAAATGACTTAGATGCCACTCTGCTTTCAAAAAGTCTTTGCTTGGTACTTTCTTTAATTCTCTCCAGAATTCTTTCGTTGTCACATCCGGTGATTTGTCACGTCCAGTAAATTTGTCACGTCCGGCAGAAGCACTATAAGTCTTCACTTCAGTTTTGTTGCATCTCACCTTTTCCCATCCGACTTCTCAGTCTCTGGTTTCCGTGAGTGTTTTCTTCTTCTTCTTTGTAATCAGTTAGTGCAATATACAGCCACTCAGGTGACTTAAATTTTGAATTCACTTTCTTTGTCCTTTTGGACTTTTGTAATCTTTTTCCACTGGGTTTTTCTTGTCCCTTTTGACTTGTTACTTCATTTACTTGTTCAGCATCTTCGTCTTCCGCTCTTATTATTCTATATCTCAATTTTCTTACATAGCTGTTGGGCCAATTATCTCCTTTTCTTGGCCTTTTGGCTTCACCTTCTCTTTCTTCTCTTTCTGATTTCCAATTTCTTTTTCTTGATTCAGTCTTTGCTTTTTCCTCTCCTCCACTTTCTTCTGTTTCTGTTTCAACTGTCTCACTATTGTCTCTTATTTTGAAACTTATAATCTCGTCATCTCCTACTGGTGGATCTGTCTTCTCCTTTTTGTTTTCCCTTTTTCTGTCCCTCCTCGGGGTTCTTCCGATTTGGTGTTTTTCTCCTTTTCTGTTTCTAAATTTCCCTGTTCTCCTGTTTCTCTATCTATCCCTATTACTCCTCGGGGTTCTTCTCGATTTTCTAACTTTTTGTGTACTTCTTTCCCTACTTCATCTATTAATATTGTTTCTGAAGGATTTCCACCATAACTTGTACTTGGTTGTTCATCTAACTCAATTTCTTGCTCAGTTTCTTCTCTAATTGGTTTATAACCCCAAGTTCTCTTTCGGAATTCTTCCCAGTTTGCAGCTGAATCATCAGATCCTGAAGTTGTGTCAGATATTTCCAGATGTCGACTTACAGGTCGATCTTCAAGTTCTGGAACTTCTGAATTTCTTTCTTCTTCTTCTTCTTGTTCCTCTTCTTCTCTAGAGGTGTTTTCCGTTGGGGTTTCCAGATGTCGACTTTCAGGTCGATCTTCAAGTTCCTGCACCCTTTCTTTTATCTTGGTTGTCCCAGCCGTTAAACTTTTATCCCACACTTCCAGACGCCGACTCACATGTCGATCTGTAGGTTCTGGAATTCTGATTGTGTGGCTGGCATGAACCCAGTTCTTCACTCCTGCACACTTGACAGCAGTCGTTGTCACTAGGATTACCTGTCTTGGCTCATCCCAACGTGGTACTAGACAGTTTCTTCTCTTGTGGACTTTTATGCGGACCCAGTCTCCTGGATTCAAGTCGTGGGCTGGTTTTCTTTCAAGAGTGGTCGCATCCGGTCCAACCTGATGAAACACAGAATGCACCACATCAGCCAGTCCCTTGCAATAATCCAGTACTAGATCATCAGTTATAGTTAATAACTTGTTGACAAGTACGTGTGCTTGTCTCATTGCTCGTCCCATGATCATCTCATGAGGACTGAGTCCCGTTTTCTTTTCTGGGATGCTTCTGATGGTCATCAGAACAAGAGGCAGTGCATCCGGCCATTTAAGTCCTGTAGCTTGACACATTTTTCCTAACCTGTTTTTAATTGTTCCATTAATCTGCTCTACTACCCCAGAAGCCTCTGGTCTGTAAGCACAATGCAATTTTTGTTTAATACTCAGAGCTTCACAAATCAATTGGATCAACTCATTTTGGAAATGTGTTCCTCTATCTGTCTCAACCGTGACTGGAAAACCATACCTTGGAATGAACTCTCGCAGCATAAGTTTTGCCACTGTTGTTCCATCATTCCTTCTTGTGGGGTATGCTTCCACCCAACGAGAGAACAAACAGACGACCACTAGAACATATCTTAATCTGTTACTAGGGGGCATCTCAATAAAGTCCATCTGTATTCTTGTGAATGGACCTCCTTCTCGTCCTATTGTGCCTAGACTCACTACGGTTTTTCTTCCTGGGTTAAACTGTTGACAAATAAGACATCTTTGACAAAGACTTTCAGCAATGGCTCTGAATTTTGGGTTATACCAGGTCTGTCTAAAAAGTCTGATCATTGCATCTCTCCCAATATGAGCTTGTCCATGGTACATCCGTGCCATGTCTGCAATCATGCTATCAGGCATAACTGGTCTTTCATCTCTGTATACCCACACACCATTATTTTCCTGTCTTCTACATCCTGCTTTTATCCAGTAATCTTTTTCCTCATCTCTTGCTGTTTCTTGTAACTGCCTTACTTCATCCCATGTTTCAACAGTATTAGTGAAAAGCAAAGGACAAGAGACATGCTCCCTTTCTCTATTTTTGTTCAGGGACGCCATGTTTTCCGCACAATATCTAGCGATCTCATCAGCATAATTATTGCCGACCGCTATGTAATCTTCGTTTTTCTTATGCGCCTTGCACTTCACTACAGCTATTTGTTTAGGCAACTGTATCGCCTCAAGCAGTTTTTTAACATACTCTCCATTTCTGATAGGTGTTCCTGCAGATGTCAAAAATCCTCGTTGTGACCAAATCTGACCAAAATCATGTACGATGCCGAAACCATATTGGCTATCGGTCACAATCGTGATTCGTACATTTTTCCCCAATTTACATGCTTGAATCAAAGCAATTAGTTCCGCAACTTGTGCAGACCTAACTCCTTTCAGACAAGACGCCTCCATCACAGTTGCCACTGTGCATACTGCGTAAGCTGCGCTTAACACTCCTTCTTTTATGCGTAAACATGAACCATCTACAAACATGACATAATCCGATTCCTTTAACGGTTCATCTTTTATGTCAGCTCTTGGTTTTGTGCAATATTCCAGCACATTCAGACAATCATGATCTACTTCGTCTTGTTCAATTATACTCTCTTCATCTGGCAATGATGTAGAAGGATTTACATTTATGCATCTATCTATGGTCACATTTTCAGCACTCAAGATGACTTTTTCGTACTTAGTCAGCCGACTATGTGTCATGTACTGTGTTTTTGTTCTTGTCAAAAGAATTTCTACTGAATGGGGAACATACACTCTCAGTGGATACCCCATCACTATACCTTCACTTTGTTCCAGACTTACACAAGTAGCAGCAACTGCTTTCAGACACCCAGGCAATGCTTTTGCTATAGGATCTAAAACAGCTGAGAAGTAAGCGATAGGCCTCTTCATGGTCCCGTGTTTTTGTACCAGTACTGAAAATGCACATCCATCTCTTTCACTGCAGTATAACTCAAAATCCTTCTCATAATCAGGCATGCCTAATGCAGGGGCCTCACACAGCTTCTTTTTCAATTCTTTGAAAGATTTCATTTCTTCTTTGTTTAACTCAAAAGGGTCTTTTACATCTTTCTTTGTCAATTTTTGTAAGGGTTTTGCAATCAAAGAAAATCCACTTATCCATTGTCGACAATATCCAACCATTCCCAAAAACATTCTTACCTCTCTTTGAGTCATTGGTGCTCTCATTCCTTGAATCATTCTTACTCTTTCTGTCGCTATTTTCCGCACTCCTTTCTCAATTTTATGTCCTAAATACTGGACTTCTTTCTGACAAAACTGTAATTTTGAAGGAGACACTTTATGTCCTCTTTTCTCTAAATGGTTCAGCAAAGCAATTGTGTCACTTACACATGCTTCTTTGGTTTTCGATGCCACCAATAGGTCATCGATATACTGCACCATCACTGATTTTTCAGGCATCTTCAAATCTTCCAGAGATTTCTTTAGAATCTGATTAAAAATTGAGGGGCTTTCTGTATACCCCTGTGGAATTCGGCACCATGCCAAAATACGCTCTCCGAAACGGAATGCAAATAATGGCTGGCTATCTGGATGCAAAGGAATAGAGAAAAATGCGTGACACAAATCTATCACAGTGTACCACTCAGCTTCATGCGGAATTTGATATAGAATCACTGCAGGGTTTGGCACTATTGGACAACATGGTACAACTATTTTGTTTATCTTTCTCAAATCCTGTACTATTCTATATGTTCCATTTGGCTTTTTCAGTCCCATAATAGTTGAATTACATGGACTGCTCATGATTTCTTTCAGAATTCCTTGTTCAATCATCTTATTTATCACAGGAGTTATTCCTTCAATTATTTCTGGAGTTAATTTGTACTGTGGCGTGTTTGGATAAATTATCCCTTCTTTCACTGTCACTTTTACAGGATCAACTTCTCTCATTAACCCAATGTCTTCTCCTGTAAAATCCCACACACTTTCTTTTACAGCACTTTTTAGTTCTTCTGGAAGTTTTTCTGCATCAAATGCAGGAAACAAACCATTCGTTTCAGGTTCTTGATTCATCAAAGTTACTTTGTACAAAACATCTTCATCTGAAGTCTGAAAACCTATTCCATCTGGCGTACAATAAATTGTGCAATTCATTTTACACAAAAGGTCCCGACCTAAAAGATTTACAGGACTACAGTCGCATACTACAAATTTATGCATTTTGCTAAAAGAACCAATTTTTACTTCTACCAATTCAGTAAGTGGGGTTTTAATCTGCTGATTGGCTACTCCTACCACTTGGATGTATTCACCTGAGAGAGGAAGGTTCGGAATTTCCACTGACCTAACAGTAGAACGGGTAGCTCCAGTATCGACAAGGAATGTTACGTTTGCACCATTCACTTCTCCATCCACAAAGGGACCAGACTGATCTACCTCTAGAGTTGCGCCAAGCACGCACTCTTTCCCCTCTCCTGCGCACCGTCAGAAACTTTCATCCGGGTCATCCTCACTCTGACGCAACCAATACTGAGAAATGTTAGCTGCTCGCGGCAACTGTGTTACCTGCTCTCCTCCGTAGAATCCTGTTTCTGTACTGTATCTTTGCTGGTTAACAATGTTGGGAAGTGGTGGTTGTGGCACCTGACTTTGTTGAACAACTACCTCATTCTGCACCTGTGGAGTTAATGATTGATGTTCCGGATTAGGTTTAGGTGGGAACTTACACTCATTCCTCCAATGCCCTAATTTTCCGCAATTATGACATGGCCATTTCTTCTTTGCCTCTTCTAGACTCACCTGTCCTTTTCCTTTACCTATGTTTGGTCGCATCTTATTCTGTCCTGATTCGTTTCCATTATTATTGTCCAATTGGGCTTCTTGTTTCTCTGCCACTTTCACTTGTGCCCACATCGCCTTTTCTTTCAATTTACGCTGTTTACTTTCTATTTCATCACTACAATACTTAGCATACCTCAGCACCTCATCTACACTTCCATTTTGCCAGTTTATCATATGTTGTTTAATCATATCGCTTATTTCTTGTTTCAGGCCAAACACAAATCGGTATACAAAATGACTCATGTCCTTTTCACTCAACTCCTCATAACCGCTATACTGCTTGAAAACCAATAACAAACGTTCATAATATGCATGTACAGACTCCTTACTTTCCTGTGTAGTTCTATCAATCTTAACCCAATCTGTCTCTTTGGGAGGAATCTTATTCTTCAAAAAGGTAATCACTTTGTCGTATTTCTTCATCACATCTGGTCCTGGAGCTCCTGTCTTAGGATCTCTTGGATATTCTGTAGTTGGCCAGTCAACTGTAATCTTACATTCTGACCACAGATCCGTTGGTACCACTATGTCAAACAATCCATCCAAATCTATCCACAACACTTTTGAGACCTTTACAAACCTTTCTACCTGTCGGTACCATTCAACTGGCTTCTCTCTCAGTTTTGGAAAGTCATTTGTAAATGACAGGATGTCCTGCCTAGTCCATGGAACATGCACGTAACTACCACCTGGAGTTTCTCTCATAGGGTATTCTTTAACAACAGGTTCTTTTTCTGTTATCATAAAAGCCAATGAACCTTTGTCTATACTTTTCTCATTCTTCTTTGTCCATCTAACCTTCCATCTGTCCACATCACCCCATTTTCTCAACAAAACAATCAACTCTTTTATCTGTGTCAGCCTTCCTGCTGTATTCAAATTTTCAATATCTTTTTCACAAAAATCCACTCTGTATGGTTTCTGCAATGTTTTTACTTTTGCAAAATCTATTCCAATCTCACTAGCCACTTCTTCTAATTTGTCATGTAAATTCTTTGCCCTCCATGTTATACTTTTACACAGAAACATTATTTCATCATCCTGATAATTTTTTATCTTTTCAGTACCAATCGTTCCTAGTATTAATTCTTCCATGTCAATTTTTAATCTGATCACATCTAATGGTTTTTCTTCTGTTTCTTTTATTTTAAAAGCTTTTATCCACTCATTTAACTCATCAGGAGTCGGACCTATGGGAGTACTATTTATTTCTGTCCAATTTCCACTCTTTTCAGGTGTTACTGTTGCAGATTCAGTTACCATAGGTATTTTCCTACCATTACACTCATTTACTGTTAAATTTTCAGGTGGACTTGGTCTGTAAGCACTAGCCAAATTACTTGTACCTGGACTTGTTTCCATTCTTTCCTTTTCTCTCTGAAATTGTGAACTCAAGGGAATCACCAAGGATCGCTCATCAATTTTCTGATTCTCAAAAACTGGTATTACTGGACCTATTGTTACAGGCACAGTAACTGCTTCCATATTTTTCGTTAATTCTCTAATTTTCTCAGTTAGTTCTTTTGTTGTTCTTGCCAATTCACTTGCATTGTCGCTTTCTATTCCCTCATTTTGAGAAGTTCTCATTTGTTCTTGTGACCTATTTACCTCATTTCTCTTTTCCGGACTTTTATTTCGCATAGTCTCTATTGGTGGCGCATTTGGTGTCACCACTGTAGAACTCTGCTGATACGGAGGTGGATTTCTATTTAAAATATCTTCCAGCAATTCGTTATCCGTTTCGCTCTCATGCATATACTTTTCTCTCTCTATATGTTTCTTTTTCTCAGTCCGTTTTTTCTTAGTCCCTTCCTCAACTGTAAAAGCTGGAAACAAACCTCCTGTCATGTTAGCACATCTCCATCGTTTTATTCTGTCCTCATGATTCATTCCCCACAATCTTCCGGGTACAAACTCATAACCTTTCATTCCTCTGAACCTTTCTCGCTCGTACATCTCATCTTCCCATTCTGTTAAAGCCTCAAACTGTGTCGGTCTAGGTCTAGGTTCCAATTTAAACATTTTCTCTCTTAGATTCCGTAAAACCGCTACATTAAAAGAACCATTTTCAGGAAAAGCCAATGCTCCATCATTCTTTGTATATTTTACCCAATTGTCCAACCATATGTACGTATGATATCCATATTTCAGCATCATATGTGAAGCTGCTGATTTCGGCGGAGGAATTACTTGTCCCTCTCTAGTCACAACCTTTTTGTCTTTCTTAAAGAAATTCTTCAATTTCGTCGTCCATGACGTTCTCTCCCTTTCATACTCGTAATACGGAATGTTTTCTATTTGTTTTCTCTTTACTCTAACGCTGTTTCTATGTACGGAACTTCGACCAATTACAGCGCGATTCACACTAACGTACCAATCAGAACATTCCCACCGTCCGCGAACCAACCAATCCTAGTGCGGCACTTTTCTACGTCACTCCTGCTCTGTATTCACGTGACTAGTGCACTAACCAATCCTAGCGCGGCACTTTTCCACGTCACTTCTACTCTTTACCCCTCCTTTACAAAATTTATCGGCAATTTTTTTCTTTTCGCTATTTTCTTTGTTAGTTACAACAAATAAACAATTCCATAGTCTGATTCGCTAAACAAAGTGACAGCTTTGTCCTTTTACACAAGAATCCTGTTTTTCCAGTAGGCAGCGCTTACCTCTACCCTACCACAGAATTATTTACTTTCGCCGATAAAGTAGCACTTCCCTCTACCTTACCCTTCTTTCAAACAAACAATTTACTCGTTTCTCTGGGGATAAGACACATGTGGAGACTAGGCTCCTGAGAATTAAGGCCAAAGTTTCACAAGTAAACGTGATTTGCTATTTCAATTACACACTTTTCATACAGAAATCCCTAACATAACACAACCTGCGTTATAATCAAAAAATGAATTCAGACCATGTACCAAATTCCATGTGACTTCTCTTGTCACACGTGTTCCACTTCCTACATCCCAGAAGCGTGAAAACTTACATATAACATAACGTGACTCAACATATATTGTTAGTCATCAAAAATAATCAATAATCAATAACAAATAATCACTAAACTAATCTATAGAAAACCATAACTCTGCTACCAAGAAATCTGATGCAGCGCGTACAATAAAAACTATTCTCCTCCTAGGTTACTTATAGGTCATCCAGGGGCAAACTATATTTCTCATATCCACATGACGATGGGGCCCATAAACATCGTCTAACACACACACACACTCCTGGATTTCCTTTACACCTTTGTGAAATTCTGTACTCCTAGGAGAAGCATGAGAACTAAATGGAGAACACCTTTTATGTACCGCTGGAAGAGCCAGGATATCTTGTTACCTTAATTAGTCACTTTCTTTTAATTATTTCTTAAGATATTCCTGCTCATTGTTTGTCGATGAATCATTCATTTAAGAAATTAGTTCATAGTGATTAAGACCAGCTGAATCACAATAAACAATTACTTATGTCACAATCATTTAGGAAAATAACCACTGAGTCATTTTGAGTTTAAAGAATCTTAAATTTTATATAATTTTAAAAGCATGGAAAGAATTTTTAATACTTTATTCAATTATTCAATCTTAAATTCACAATTTTATTAAACATAATCAATTTATTGCAGAAAGGAAATTTTTGTCATGAAGCCAAAACCCTAATTACCTGCCTAACTTCCTAATTTAGCCTAATGATTTCTAACCTAAATTAGGAATTAGAAATAGCCTGATTCTCATACTCAACTGTAAAATTAAGACAGCAACAGCAACTTCAGCTCGTCAGCATCAGCTACCTGCAACCCGTCTCCTCTAACAGTCTTTCAGCATCTCCCGCTCAATAAGGGATCGATCAGGACCACCCAGCACTGGAAGCCACCAACACGACTCTTCAACTCCTCTCCTGACTGTGACTGCAACCACGACTCTCGAACTGCCTGGAACTGACCCCCTCCCACTAAGAGTAGGCCCTCTTATACCCTAATTCTAACTTTGCTAACTAACTGTTGCAACATTAATAGCACGCTTTTCTTTCATTGGTCCATGCATGTCAGCTTATTCATTCTATAATCAAGTTCTCTTGGATTCAAGGGTCCTTGGATCATTTCCTTTGCCATACGCTTAAACATTTCCATCCGATTCGATCAGTTCATTTGTAACTTCTTTCGACACATTCGAGAACTCCGCAGTCATTGTCCTTTCTCTTAGACTTGTTTCCCACGGGCTCTCTGCTGATCATCATGGCACACTATCAGTTCAATTAGGTCACACCAGCCTTGACCATTTCTTGCATCCTAGCCTCTCAGACACATCACGAGGTTCCAGATTTCTTCAATCTCATCCCGTACCACGTGTCCCCTTGCGCCTGCGCACATCTTCCCACTGGCGGCCATTTTATATCGCCACTCGGTTATACTTTAGAAGCACTAATTTGAGGCAAATAAAACATAATTAAAATAGAGAAAAATATCCCTTTCGTTTCCCTCCCGTCTACGTACCCCAATTAGTTGTTACCTAGCAGAACGCAACATTTAAGCTGTTCCTTACTTACCATCACTATTTGTTTTTGCAACGACACGTTTTATTTCTATGAAGCACAATAACATGCATTTTATTTTTATTAGTACGCATTTATTTTTACGTTATAATTAGACACACAGACATTTATTAATAGATTATTTAGCACACACATTGGCATATTACCATTCCCACACATACAGTGTTGATTAATACATTTAAACGAACATTTTATTTAATTAATTATAAAATTTGTTAGGGGTTAAAATTTTTATTTTTTTCCTGCTCCATCAGTACCCATGCAGGACCTGCACGTTTGGATAACATAAACTGTGGGTTTGGTGTTAGACTGGCTCTGTGCACCCACACCGCCTATGTTAGCCTGTTTTGCATTAGCTAGCTCACAGTGCCACTAGAATCTCCTCTTATCGGGGAGAGATTAGTTTCTGGCAACCTTAGATCATGTAAACCCAAATTCCTCAGAATCGTGGAAACAATATACTACTTTTCGCTCAGTCACTCGTGCTTACTTATTTGGTTTGTCTCAGAGAGTTACACAGAATAAACAGTCTGGGCATTTCAATAAGTATTTATTGAACAGTTGTTATTCTAGTGTAAAATATATGTGCTGCAGAAACCAGCAGACAATAGCAGAGATATATTATCAGCAGTACGATAAAAGCAAAGGGAAAGAACAGTTCTACCATATTGCAATAGTCATGAATACATACATGAATATAAAAAGCCTTATGAAAGTGCGTGTACTCCTACGATGCCTAACTAGATGTACCTGAGTGTACCTAGCATATGTGTAGGTCTAAAAGCCTAAGAGCCAAGAATCCTTCTAGGATTTAGTCGAACCCCCATACCTGAATAGAGAGTGTGTGGGACCCCGTCCTGGTCTCGAGTTGGACACCCCGCAAGGGTTGTGTTAGACCGCTGTCAGCTGGAGCAACTGCATGCAGGAGCCTCAGCGTCTCTGGTCAGTGTGTCAGGATGGAAGTCTGGGTTCCCTCTGTCTTACCGGGGTAAGATGTGGTGTATTTATACCCTGAAGACTCTAGTTGCTTCGTATGGTTTGTATTGGCCCTTGTTAGACTTGAGGAAGACGTCAGGGGTGAACTTTGTACACACATATTATGCAGCCGGTGTATTCCTAGAGAGCCATGCATAATTGATGAGTACAGTGTGGGCCTGTGTTTGGGGAAAACCCTGCTGTATTCAAAACCACTGAATAGATAACGTTCAGCCCTCAGAGCACGTTGTGTACTAGCGAGGACCAATGTAGGTGAAAGATCATGCCTATATAAGGAATCATGACTATAATAGGACATGTACAGTTATGACCGTAATTGGGCATATGCGGCTTTGACCATAATAGGGCAAGTAAGAATATGACCGTATTATGGCAAATATGAATACGTCCATTTTAGGGCATGTATGAACGGGTCTACATTAGGGCCTCTATACGGGACATAACACCCACTCCTCTTCCAAACAGGATGACAATGACCATACTTAAAATCTGGACAATTTAAAAAACATTTTAAAAGCAAGTAAAAACATGGTTTTAAAATTGTTAAAAAAATTAAAAAATGTTACAATTCAGCTATTTCCAATTGCCACTAAAAAAGAAATGTCTATTTTGTTTCTCTATATAAGTTGCTTCACTCAAAGCGGAAAAAGGCCATGCTTTTCTCAAGCGAAAGTGTCAATTTTGGAAATGTTCCAAATTTGCTCGCTTATTAGGAAAACGAGTGGAGAAGCCGAATTCTTTCCCAGGACGCAATGAGCCAATTCGAGATTAAGTGTCCTGGCTGGGAAGCACAACATTATCTGTGTGAGCTACTGCAGACGACAAATCCAACGCCTCACAGAGAACGTCAATCGCACATAGATGGAATGTAGCACTGCCAACAGTCGATGCAGCGGCAGCTTGTGCAGCAGTTGTTACCTGGGTGCCTGTGGAGGAGTCACCTAACCCAGCAGGAGCAAACGGCACCTGTGGATTCTCCAGGAATGCGTTCATCAGAATTGGAAGCTGCTGGGGACAACGCAGAGCAGGGGCCTTTATGGGGTCCAGCATTGCATCCGTGTCCGGAGGCGCATCTGATGGGAATGTTAGACAAAGATCCAACGTGCATTCTTCTCTGCAAAACAGGCATCGAAGAACAGGTAAGATGCAGTCTACCCAGACTGGTCGAAAGGATAGAAACCAGGAGGCATTGAGTTCTCGCAGGCAAGAAATGCCCAGAAGTTGTACCATGCGTTCACGGTATTTCCGCTCCAGGAGTATGTTCGCCATTCCCTCGGGAATTGGGCCGTCGATTTCGTAGCAGTAGTATTATGAATAGGACCCCTGCAATCAGCAACAGGATAAGCGGGAGTCCTCCAAATACGCTTCCCAATACGTAGTGTATAAAATTTGGGATTACTCCGAGGACTGTCTGAAAGGTGCTTAACAGTCCTGACCCTATGGTCTTAAATAGGTGTACAATACCGCTCGTATCTGACATATTAAAGATATGTCCCACCATTTCTACGAAATGAAAGGGGAAGTTTGTACGTATAAGCGCCTGTATCTCAGTCGAGGTCCTTGCAACTTGAAGTTCAAAGGTTTCTCGAGTGGAGGTTAAGGGCACAGGTTGCTGTAAAAGCATGGCTTGCAGTCTGCTCAGAGTATCAAATTGTATGAAAGAAACATTCAGTGAAGGCCATAGTGGCACCTCCCTGACTATGTTCAGTGGCGGAAACAAATCTTGCATACAGCAAGTAACCCTGGAGTTAACAGTGACCAGATAAGCAATGCCCGGAAGCATCCCACAGCAACCTTGATCATTTAGCATCAAGTAACTCCCATTCGAGAGCAGCTGGAAAACCGGTGTGATCATGGCCGCTGGGGTCCCTGTCATGTGACACGATAGGTTTGCTAGTGAACCGCTACAGGCTCAGTGTAGTGAAATATCCTGACACATGAGAGAACCGCTTAAAGCGTTCTTGCAGTTTGTACCACTCAGATACACTTCTCGATCCCCATTCCGGCATCGGTATCTATATGGTAACTCCCAGGTTTCCTTAATGTAACACTTACCCATTTTTTCATATTTGCCTGCCTGCCTTTGCTCAAGGCAATATTGAAACTGAAACGTAGTGACCGGCAGAGTGATTTAGCCATGAATTAGCCATTCAGTTGATGGTGATTCGGCTACAGTAAATGTTAACCTTTCCAGTTTCTCAATACGCAGCATTGTATATTTGGCTCCCCTTTGTGACATTTATGTCTGTTTATCAGTCAGATTGTATTCCGAAAACAGAGATGTGGTGTTTATGAAACGCCAGGGCACATAGCCTGCATGCAAAGATTGCAGCGTCCAGCTTAGCATCATAATAGAACGTAGCTGAGATTGCCCGTGTTTTAACAAGGCCAGATCTTGTTCTAATATGTCAATTGCCGAAGACACAATGTTGCCTAAGGAGTAAATCCTGGAGGTCAAAGTTGTTAACCCATTATCCACTACAGCTAATGCCCTTTCTAAGTTAATATGGTCTATTTCCCGTATTCTTTCTGCAGCCTCTTGTTGGGATATTTTCCAGTTTTCATTATAATAGGCATAAATGCCGGCATATATGAAACGTTTCTGACGTATTTTCCTTGGGCCTAGCAAGAAATCCCTAAGGTCCACATCAGGTGTGAGTAAGGTTAAGTGATGTTTTACTTCTGTGAGTGTTGAGGTCTCTAGCCAATCAAGGCACAACTTCCCAACACTATACGATGTCACTACCCCTGGGTGTTGTCTTTTGTACATAGCGTGTATCTGGCCTATGGATACTAAACCCTTCGGTTGTATTCATAAATCTCTGTAGATAGGTGTTTGTGTCAATGGGCCAAATCAGCCATTTCGTCCAATCAGGATCTGATCTGTTGTACTGGAGAATGTCATCTAATCCTGCCCCTTGTGTAGTTGAATTCTGCCCCCCACCCATCTGTGATGGTGTAGGAAACCCGGGTGAGTTCAGTTCCTTGTTCTTGGCTAGTCCAAGACAGGATGTCTGTTGCACAGTGTCATTTAGAAATATCAGCTGCTGTGGAATGAGGCATGCTCTAAAAAGCGCTTCTGTTCCCTGGACTTGCCAGTCCCTAGAACCCCAGATTAATTTTAAATCTATAGTGTCCTTCCATAGGTCGAAACCCTGTGTAGACAACTGGGCCATAAAGGAAGCAGAGTAAATCTGTTTGGTGTTAGTCAACATAATTTTCTGTGCCGATGTTTTTGCCACTTTGTAATAAAATGACTTCGGGTCAGATGTATTAAAGCCTGAAAAGTATGTGAATTTCTGTGCAAAAGTTTGCGAACTACCTTTTGGAGGTGTTGGGCAGTGTTCCCACTGGTGGTATTCAAATACATTTCTAGGTGTTATAGATTTGTGTAAGAAATGATGACCATAATGTTGGTAACAGTACAATGTATCATAGTCTGAAGTACCTTCTAACATTTCATTATTCGGAAATGCTGCAGTTTTTTCTAAATCAGACATCATATTGTTTACAGTTTCAGTGTCCCAATCATCAGAAAATGTACTGGTGGTAATGATATCACTTAAAGAAATTTTAAATACATGTTTAAGCTTTAAAAGTTCAGTCGGACCGAATATATCATAATCAATCTTGTCCCATACTATACCGTCCGGTATAGGAACTGCTGTGATGTTCACTGAAGACAAGTCTCTTGGTTCACAATGTGAAGACTGGGGTGGTTTTAAAATCAAATTGACTCTTTGGGCTGTAGAGCTCTGCTGGAGGTATCGTCCATTAATTAGTATACTAAAAATTATAATTAAACCTAGCCAGAAAAGAAAAAAGAAAATCCCAGTGATATACTATAGTTCAATCCAAGGTGACACCAGGTAAGTCTTTCTAAAAAAGTTCAAAAAGTCAGTGAGTTTCTGTTTGAGTGATTTTTTGGCTGGCGTCGTTTCCGGCTCACTTGGATCCAGTGAAAACGTATCAAAGTTCATGAAATAGCCAGAAGCAGTTCGATCAATTGTTGGAATTGCATCGGGATTTGTTGAAATCGGATTTTACTCTTGACGAGGCATGTTGACGTAGATGTCTGTAGTCGGTCTTATTGCAACTTGGTTGTTAAGTTGAGTTTCTTCTTGTTGAAGTGGAACGAGTTCCATAGCATTGTTGCTTAGTCCTTCATTCCGTACAGGTGGCTCTTCAAACGTGATGAGTCTTTCTGTTTGAACTTTTTGGATTGTAGCGAGAGGAGGGCATCTGCTATTCTGGAGCCCACGTGTCCTACTGTTTAGTATCGGCCACATAGTGTGGTTTGATTAAGTTGATTGAGACAAATCTTTTCTCCTTTTTTTCCGGCAAGAGGCGGCAGAAGTACAGTTCTTGTGCCTTGGATTGCTAGGACCGGTACAGGCTTTCTGTAGGATGGCCCAAATTCTTTCTTGTCTGCAATGTTTCTCTGACCAGATCTCCGATTTTTGGGATCCAGACAGGTCTTGCCGTTACTGCCTTGACTTCCTCAGTGGCGGCCTGTTTCTGGAGCACGTTACTTAGTTGTGTCCTGGATTCATTTAGATCCTGTAAAACAGCCAAACGATCATGGATATCAAATGGTTTTTCATCCGCCACTGTGCCTTCACAATCAAGATCAGGTACCCACATTCTTTCCCCAAATAGGACCTCGTAAGGAGTGACACCCCCTAGAGAGCTTCTTGGCTGATTGTTTATTGCTCGTTGTACCCCATAAAGGTGATCGACCCATCTACCGCCCTTGCCTAATACCCTAGCTGTTAAAGATTGCTTTAAGTCCTGGTTTTTCCTCTCCACAATGGAATTTCCCTCAGGATGGTACGGAGAGGAGTACCGCAATGCTACGCCCATTCCTTCCATGGCCTCTTTGTAAGCCCAAGAGCTAAACCCCGGGCCACGGTCAGAATGTAACGTGCCAACTGCGTATGTGCTGATAAAGACTCGCAAATCTTTTATAACAGTTCGAGCGTCAGCCGAGCGCTGAGCCCAAACCCATAGGAATCTAGAGCATGAATCCACTGCAACCATGATATATTTCTTGGCCCCATCAGATTGTAGGGGTCCGCAGTGGTCCAAATATACACATGCGAGAGGTTTGTCTGATTTCAGCAATGGTGTCTGCGCTGGGCGTGTTACGGTGGAACCTTTCATCTGCTGGCAGATGTCGCACTTTAAGACATAGGGGCCGATTCCGATCTCGGCCGGTAGGGCACCGAATCGGATTCGGCTAAACCGGATCCGATTCGGAGCCCTCTTTCCCGACCGATTCGTACGTGCAACCGGGCGAGCCGAGTACGATGCGAGCGCTCGCGAAATCGCCGACCGACTCGTATGCAGGTCTGACCCGCTCCGACCGACTCGCACGGACACGGCTCGCATCGCGCAATGGAGACGTTTCCCGGCCGGGCAAGTACGATGCGCGCCTCGAGCAGTCCGACCGACTCGCACCGTCCGGCTCCAAAGGGCAGTCGGAGCCGGACTTTGGGGGTCCGTGTCGGACCCCCTGTACGCGTAGCCGCACAAGTCGCACACAGGGGGACCCATGGTTCCCCCTACCTGTGCATGTACGGCGTGATTCGCATCGACGCGTACCCGCTGTAGAGGGCACCCTTGTTTGCCCTGCACCCATTGAGTCAATGGGAGCCCACGTACGCATTGTACGACCGGCTCCCATTGACTTCAATGGGAGTCCGACCGAATCGAGTCCGATAGCATGCGTCCGCATCGTACTCGTTCGGTCGGGCTGCTAGAGTCTGATTCGGTCGGAAATCTCTCCGGGTCCGGCTCGGTCGGAGTGATTTCCGGCCTGAATCGGAATCAGCCCCATAGTCTTTGGTCTGCTTTGTTAACCCTGGCCACCAGTAGCGCTGTTTCAGTAAAGAAATAGTCGCTGTGACGCCCTGTATGTGCAGAACCCAAACCCTCGTGTGCCTTGCCTACGATCCATATTTGGTATTACTCTATCCCCCACTACAGGAATCTGAGCATATGGAATGTTTTGTGCATCTAACTTGTAGGAGTACTTGAGTGGAAATTTTTTAGGTACTGCTGTGCTGCCTTTGCGTGAAGCATTGACAGCTACCATAATCTTGCCGTCTATTCTCGTTTTTAACGAGTGATTGCAGCTACGTCGGCTGTGCGTGCAGCCCTCTTTGCGGCCTCATCAGCCAATGAATTCCCTTCAACGTGAACGCCAACACGCTGATGACTCAGTGTATGTATCACGTGAGCCCTTGGTAGTTCGTTTCTCAACTCCACTACCTGTTCCCATAGCATTTTATGCTTAATTGTGCCACCTTTTGCGTCTTTAAACCCATTTTGTTCCCAATGATGTAAGTATTCATTGTACGACTGTACACAGTAAAAGGAATCACACACAATCAGTGTGGGGAATTCGTGTTCCGTATTCACCAGTGCCAGTATAAGTGCTTTTAACTCTGCCAACTGAGCCGTGCAGTCTCCTAGAGATTGCGTTTTAGTGCAACTCGGATGGAACTTTCCATCGTGCATGCGACCTTTAACAATCGCACATGCTGCGCTGTAAGCTTGCTTACTCCCTATGGCCAGTTGAGCAGATCCATCAGTGTAAATAATGTATTCATACTGATCTAGAGGCAAAATCTCATTTGGTAGAGGATATTCTTGTTCGTATTGCAGAAATGCTTGTGTTTTTAAACTTGGATCAAATCTGTATTCAACATCCGTTGCAGTAAGAGAATTAGCCCATTGTATCCTTCTGGGATGTAAGGCTTTTGCATTTGGAATGCTAGCTTTTGTAACAGCTTTTAAGGCTGGTACTGGGGTCACGACAATTATGCGTTTACCCTGAGCCAGAGCTCTTTCTCTTGCTACAGCGGTCTGCACTGCAGTCAGGATTTTTTCCGTTGAAGTGAAACGCATCTCTGTGTTTGTGTACAGGTGTGATTTGTATGCGATTGGTACCATTTCGCCTTCATTAAAAGTTAAATAAGTGTACCCGCATTGACCCGCTATTACTCGGATCACTAAGTTGCGTACGTTTACGCGTGTCTGTAAATGTTTAGAAGCTATCATGTCTTCCTGTAGGGAATGCAGGATATTTGTATGTTCCTGTGTCCATTGTCTGACTGAAAAATCAGGTTTTATTAAGTCGTAGAAAGCTTTTACTCTTTCTGCGTAATCCAAAATGTATGTTCGACCAAAATTTAGGAATCCCAGAATTGATTGTAAATTCTTTAATGATTTTGGAGGTTGAAGCAGCGCACACTTTTCTAAAAAGTTAGCTGCTAGGCTTTTTCCTTCATTTGACAGCTCATATCCTAAAAATAGGACATTGAGATGGGCAATTTTTGATTTCTTGAAATTAAATTTATATCCCTCAGAGGCGAATCCCATAATAATGGTGCTCACCCTGGTCAAGTGCCTTGATAAGTCATCGTCCGTCAGATAAATATCATCCGCATAGGACAATGCTTCTTCATCCAAATTTTGGAGTAACTCTGTTACTCGTGCTGAAAATACCCCGGGGCTATTCTTATACCCTTGGGCTAGTTGACAAAATTGTCGCAGGGACCCTAACGCACTGAATGCGGTCAGATACCTGCTTTCAGGCGCTATATTTTGGCAGAAAAATCCATTTGGGATATCAAGTGTTGTTTTGTATTTTTTGCGCACAATGTTATTCAATAATGCGGCACTGTGTGCATTTTGAACTGCAAATGTCTTTGTGCAAATGTTTAAATGTCTGTAATCTAAAACTAGACGATATGTGTTGTCAGGTTTTGCTACGGGAAACAAAGGATTGTTCATAGGTGAAGTGCAATTTTCAATCACCCCCTGGTATTCTAGTTGATCTAGGATCTCCCTGACTTGTTTTTTAGCTTCCTGCTTTATAGGGTATTGCCTTTGAGCAGTTGGGGAAACTTTTAAAGGGATCACGTTTTGGGTTGAATCCTCATCCCAACCAACATGATTTTTGTACAATGCTGGAGCTAGGGCAACCGCCCACTCCTGCGCATATGCATGTTTAAGATGTATGGGAACGAGGTCGGAAAATGCTGGAAAAATTACCTTTTCTCCCTTTGGGCACTCCATGACGAATGCTGGCGGCCAGTCTTGCTCTGCTAATAGGATGTCACATCCAGATGACAAATTTTCCCAAAATAGACCTTTAACTTTTCTGGGCTTGTCCCCTCCATCCGGAGTGTTATCTCATGTAACTTATGTGGGACACTTACCTGAGTATCAGGTGTTTCCACCGTGATATACTCACTCAACTCCGCTGTCACCAGAAATTCCTTCAGGTTCTGGCGAGCTATTGTTACTTCTGCCGCGCTGTCTAGCATCGTCAGAGCCCATTCCCCATTCAGAAGCTGTGTCCTCAGAATTCTGGGCATGTCTGATCTCGAGACCTGCTACCTTCTTCTTTTTGAACTGAGGTTTTGATTTTTGTTTATCTTCTTTTTTAGGTGCGTAGTCCGCAGCGCGTTGCCTGTCTCTGGACTTTGTATGCTCCTCTGACCGTCCTTCCCTCTCTGAGTTTTTTGATGAACCCTGAAAGGAACGAGTATCAGTATCCTGATACCTGTTAGGTTTTTTAATATTATCCCTATTCCTGAAGTTATACCTCCTTTCACAGGGCTTCTGTTGAGGAGACCTACCTGTGGATTGAGATCTGCTGTCTTTAGACTTTTGTTGTTTTTTATTTTCCCACTTCTTTTTAGAAGAAGTAGGTGTCTGCTTTGCAGTGTCCTTTTCAGGTCTGCCCACTAGTTGTGGTTTTAATGCTTTCCCACCTAAACTGGCTCTGCCTAGTTCTGCATATGCAGTTTCAATTATTTTGGGTAGTTCGTGTTGATGATCCTCTGGACTGAACTCCCTTAGGCGTTGGCGGATCGCCACTGAAGCTGCCTCCCCTTTAATATTAGCTAGTATTATGGCTGATACCTGGTCAAAGTTATTTAGTAACTTCATCCCTAAGTTAAGGGCAGGCTCTGCTCCGTACTCATTTTGTATCTGTCTCAATACGTCAGGTACTACTGCTAAGGACGGGATACCATGTGCTCTGGTATATATGGCAGCAACGACTGCAACCCAAGAGGTGCAGTCCTCTACTTGTGGTGTGATCCCCATGGGCAAGCAGATTGTTAGAATTCTGTGTTTTTCATAGGTGGTAGTATTCGGGAATACTGCCTCAAGCTGAGTTATTTTCTGAGCTATCCAGAATGGTATTTGTTAGTGTTTTGCAGGCATTTTGCCCATTACCGCGTGTAATGTTTGAGGAGTAATTTTATTTCCTGTACCCTGAGTCGGAGTACTGTTTGCTGCACCTGCTGGTGCAGGTTGGATTGTTAAAGTCCTCATGACAAATTGTGTCAGGTTTCTGTAGATTTTAATTCAATCTGTGTGTTGTACTAGTAAGTCTGGCTGTGGCATTGTGTTAATGTCAGGATGCGGTGTGTAAGCCGCTAGTATTGGCCATGTTGCCCCGTCTCCTCCGAGCGGGCCTAATCTTACTCTTTGACGTACGTGGGGTAGGGCGCCATTAAACCAGTAATGATGTTCCTGGTAAGTGAGTGGAATCTCTATGTCCTCAAACAGGGCATTTTCCAGTGGTGCTTCTCCTGCTATGTAGTAGTGAAATGTATTTGTTATTGCATTTGCTGCTGGGAATGTAACCCATGAATAGAACACCTCTGTTTTGTTTGATTCGTGTGCCTCAATCACGAAAACAACCATGCCTCCCTTGGCTGGTAAGCCATTTTCTAATAGTCTCATGGTGACTGTTCTTCTGAATTTTGGTGCAATCTGTAGTGCATCCTCAGGATCTTCTCCTCCTGTCAAGAAATTCAGGTCAACTCTCTCATCCCCTGAATCAGGCATGTTTTTGAGGAAGAAGTGCTCACAGGGAACTAAGATATGGTGTTATGCACAATTTAGGAACTATATGTCCTTCAAGCTTGATTAACCAACAGCCAATAAATAGTATTTTCATACTACTCAGCTGCGGCGGATTTTGTGCCCACCCACTCCAGACGTCTCTGGGGTTTTGTGAGTAGGTTCTCTGAGAATAGCACAACTGAACTACTCAGATTCTACTGTTAAATAAGTACCAAATCAACGTTGGGCGCCAAGTCGTGTAGTTCCTATAGTACCCATGCAGGACCTGCGCGTTTGGATAACATAAACTGTGGGCTTGGTGTTAGACTGGCTCTGTGCACCCACACCGCCTATGTTAGCCTGTTTTGCATTAGCTAGCTCACAGTGCCACTAGAATCTCCTCTTATCGGGGAGAGATTAGTTTCTGGCAACCTTAGATCATGTACAACCCAAATTCCTCAGAATCGTGGAAACAATATACTACTTTTCGCTCAGTCACTCGTGCTTACTTATTTGGTTTGTCTCAGAGAGTTACACAGAATAAACAGTCTGGGCATTTCAATAAGTATTTATTGAACAGTTGTTATTCTAGTGTAAAATATATGTGCTGCAGAAACCAGCAGACAATAGCAGAGATATATTATCAGCAGTACGATAAAAGCAAAGGGAAAGAACAGTTCTACCATATTGCAATAGTCATGAATACATACATGAATATAAAAAGCCTTATGAAAGTGCGTGTACTCCTACGATGCCTAACTAGATGTACCTGAGTGTACCTAGCATATGTGTAGGTCTAAAAGCCTAAGAGCCAAGAATCCTTCTAGGATTTAGTCGAACCCCCATACCTGAATAGAGAGTGTGTGGGACCCCGTCCTGGTCTCGAGTTGGACACCCCGCAAGGGTTGTGTTAGACCGCTGTCAGCTGGAGCAACTGCATGCAGGAGCCTCAGCGTCTCTGGTCAGTGTGTCAGGATGGAAGTCTCGGTTCCCTCTGTCTTACCGGGGTAAGATGTGGTGTATTTATACCCTGAAGACTCTAGTTGCTTCGTATGGTTTGTATTGGCCCTTGTTAGACTTGAGGAAGACGTCAGGGGTGAACTTTGTACACACATATTATGCAGCTGGTGTATTCCTAGAGAGCCATGCATAATTGATGAGTACAGTGTGGGCCTGTGTTTGGGGAAAACCCTGCTGTATTCAAAACCACTGAATAGATAACGTTCAGCCCTCAGAGCACGTTGTGTACTAGCGAGGACCAATGTAGGTGAAAGATCATGCCTATATAAGGAATCATGACTATAATAGGACATGTACAGTTATGACCGTAATTGGGCATATGCGGCTTTGACCATAATAGGGCAAGTAAGAATATGACCGTATTATGGCAAATATGAATACGTCCATTTTAGGGCATGTATGAACGGGTCTACATTAGGGCCTCTATACGGGACATAACACCCACTCCTCTTCCAAACAGGATGACAATGACCATACTTAAAATCTGGACAATTTAAAAAACATTTTAAAAGCAAGTAAAAACATGGTTTTAAAATTGTTAAAAAAATTAAAAAATGTTACAATTCAGCTATTTCCAATTGCCACTAAAAAAAGAAATGTCTATTTTGTTTCTCTATATAAGTTGCTTCACTCAAAGCGGAAAAAGGCCATGCTTTTCTCAAGCGAAAGTGTCAATTTTGGAAATGTTCCAAATTTGCTCGCTTATTAGGAAAACGAGTGGAGAAGCCGAATTCTTTCCCAGGACGCAATGAGCCAATTCGAGATTAAGTGTCCTGGCTGGGAAGCACAACATTATCTGTGTGAGCTACTGCAGACGACAAATCCAACGCCTCACAGAGAACGTCAATCGCACATAGATGGAATGTAGCACTGCCAACAGTCGATGCAGCGGCAGCTTGTGCAGCAGTTGTTACCTGGGTGCCTGTGGAGGAGTCACCTAACCCAGCAGGAGCAAACGGCACCTGTGGATTCTCCAGGAATGCGTTCATCAGAATTGGAAGCTGCTGGGGACAACGCAGAGCAGGGGCCTTTATGGGGTCCAGCATTGCATCCGTGTCCGGAGGCGCATCTGATGGGAATGTTAGACAAAGATCCAACGTGCATTCTTCTCTGCAAAACAGGCATCGAAGAACAGGTAAGATGCAGTCTACCCAGACTGGTCGAAAGGATAGAAACCAGGAGGCATTGAGTTCTCGCAGGCAAGAAATGCCCAGAAGTTGTACCATGCGTTCACGGTATTTCCGCTCCAGGAGTATGTTCGCCATTCCCTCGGGAATTGGGCCGTCGATTTCGTAGCAGTAGTATTATGAATAGGACCCCTGCAATCAGCAACAGGATAAGCGGGAGTCCTCCAAATACGCTTCCCAATACGTAGTGTATAAAATTTGGGATTACTCCGAGGACTGTCTGAAAGGTGCTTAACAGTCCTGACCCTATGGTCTTAAATAGGTGTACAATACCGCTCGTATCTGACATATTAAAGATATGTCCCACCATTTCTACGAAATGAAAGGGGAAGTTTGTACGTATAAGCGCCTGTATCTCAGTCGAGGTCCTTGCAACTTGAAGTTCAAAGGTTTCTCGAGTGGAGGTTAAGGGCACAGGTTGCTGTAAAAGCATGGCTTGCAGTCTGCTCAGAGTATCAAATTGTATGAAAGAAACATTCAGTGAAGGCCATAGTGGCACCTCCCTGACTATGTTCAGTGGCGGAAACAAATCTTGCATACAGCAAGTAACCCTGGAGTTAACAGTGACCAGATAAGCAATGCCCGGAAGCATCCCACAGCAACCTTGATCATTTAGCATCAAGTAACTCCCATTCGAGAGCAGCTGGAAAACCGGTGTGATCATGGCCGCTGGGGTCCCTGTCATGTGACACGATAGGTTTGCTAGTGAACCGCTACAGGCTCAGTGTAGTGAAATATCCTGACACATGAGAGAACCGCTTAAAGCGTTCTTGCAGTTTGTACCACTCAGATACACTTCTCGATCCCCATTCCGGCATCGGTATCTATATGGTAACTCCCAGGTTTCCTTAATGTAACACTTACCCATTTTTTCATATTTGCCTGCCTGCCTTTGCTCAAGGCAATATTGAAACTGAAACGTAGTGACCGGCAGAGTGATTTAGCCATGAATTAGCCATTCAGTTGATGGTGATTCGGCTACAGTAAATGTTAACCTTTCCAGTTTCTCAATACGCAGCATTGTATATTTGGCTCCCCTTTGTGACATTTATGTCTGTTTATCAGTCAGATTGTATTCCGAAAACAGAGATGTGGTGTTTATGAAACGCCAGGGCACATAGCCTGCATGCAAAGATTGCAGCGTCCAGCTTAGCATCATAATAGAACGTAGCTGAGATTGCCCGTGTTTTAACAAGGCCAGATCTTGTTCTAATATGTCAATTGCCGAAGACACAATGTTGCCTAAGGAGTAAATCCTGGAGGTCAAAGTTGTTAACCCATTATCCACTACAGCTAATGCCCTTTCTAAGTTAATATGGTCTATTTCCCGTATTCTTTCTGCAGCCTCTTGTTGGGATATTTTCCAGTTTTCATTATAATAGGCATAAATGCCGGCATATATGAAACGTTTCTGACGTATTTTCCTTGGGCCTAGCAAGAAATCCCTAAGGTCCACATCAGGTGTGAGTAAGGTTAAGTGATGTTTTACTTCTGTGAGTGTTGAGGTCTCTAGCCAATCAAGGCACAACTTCCCAACACTATACGATGTCACTACCCCTGGGTGTTGTCTTTTGTACATAGCGTGTATCTGGCCTATGGATACTAAACCCTTCGGTTGTATTCATAAATCTCTGTAGATAGGTGTTTGTGTCAATGGGCCAAATCAGCCATTTCGTCCAATCAGGATCTGATCTGTTGTACTGGAGAATGTCATCTAATCCTGCCCCTTGTGTAGTTGAATTCTGCCCCCCACCCATCTGTGATGGTGTAGGAAACCCGGGTGAGTTCAGTTCCTTGTTCTTGGCTAGTCCAAGACAGGATGTCTGTTGCACAGTGTCATTTAGAAATATCAGCTGCTGTGGAATGAGGCATGCTCTAAAAGCGCTTCTGTTCCCTGGACTTGCCAGTCCCTAGAACCCCAGATTAATTTTAAATCTATAGTGTCCTTCCATAGGTCGAAACCCTGTGTAGACAACTGGGCCATAAAGGAAGCAGAGTAAATCTGTTTGGTGTTAGTCAACATAATTTTCTGTGCCGATGTTTTTGCCACTTTGTAATAAAATGACTTCGGGTCAGATGTATTAAAGCCTGAAAAGTATGTGAATTTCTGTGCAAAAGTTTGCGAACTACCTTTTGGAGGTGTTGGGCAGTGTTCCCACTGGTGGTATTCAAATACATTTCTAGGTGTTATAGATTTGTGTAAGAAATGATGACCATAATGTTGGTAACAGTACAATGTATCATAGTCTGAAGTACCTTCTAACATTTCATTATTCGGAAATGCTGCAGTTTTTTCTAAATCAGACATCATATTGTTTACAGTTTCAGTGTCCCAATCATCAGAAAATGTACTGGTGGTAATGATATCACTTAAAGAAATTTTAAATACATGTTTAAGCTTTAAAAGTTCAGTCGGACCGAATATATCATAATCAATCTTGTCCCATACTATACCGTCCGGTATAGGAACTGCTGTGATGTTCACTGAAGACAAGTCTCTTGGTTCACAATGTGAAGACTGGGGTGGTTTTAAAATCAAATTGACTCTTTGGGCTGTAGAGCTCTGCTGGAGGTATCGTCCATTAATTAGTATACTAAAAATTATAATTAAACCTAGCCAGAAAAGAAAAAAGAAAATCCCAGTGATATACTATAGTTCAATCCAAGGTGACACCAGGTAAGTCTTTCTAAAAAAGTTCAAAAAGTCAGTGAGTTTCTGTTTGAGTGATTTTTTGGCTGGCGTCGTTTCCGGCTCACTTGGATCCAGTGAAAACGTATCAAAGTTCATGAAATAGCCAGAAGCAGTTCGATCAATTGTTGGAATTGCATCGGGATTTGTTGAAATCGGATTTTACTCTTGACGAGGCATGTTGACGTAGATGTCTGTAGTCGGTCTTATTGCAACTTGGTTGTTAAGTTGAGTTTCTTCTTGTTGAAGTGGAACGAGTTCCATAGCATTGTTGCTTAGTCCTTCATTCCGTACAGGTGGCTCTTCAAACGTGATGAGTCTTTCTGTTTGAACTTTTTGGATTGTAGCGAGAGGAGGGCATCTGCTATTCTGGAGCCCACGTGTCCTACTGTTTAGTATCGGCCACATAGTGTGGTTTGATTAAGTTGATTGAGACAAATCTTTTCTCCTTTTTTCCGGCAAGAGGCGGCAGAAGTACAGTTCTTGTGCCTTGGATTGCTAGGACCGGTACAGGCTTTCTGTAGGATGGCCCAAATTCTTTCTTGTCTGCAATGTTTCTCTGACCAGATCTCCGATTTTTGGGATCCAGACAGGTCTTGCCGTTACTGCCTTGACTTCCTCAGTGGCGGCCTGTTTCTGGAGCACGTTACTTAGTTGTGTCCTGGATTCATTTAGATCCTGTAAAACAGCCAAACGATCATGGATATCAAATGGTTTTTCATCCGCCACTGTGCCTTCACAATCAAGATCAGGTACCCACATTCTTTCCCCAAATAGGACCTCGTAAGGAGTGACACCCCCTAGAGAGCTTCTTGGCTGATTGTTTATTGCTCGTTGTACCCCATAAAGGTGATCGACCCATCTACCGCCCTTGCCTAATACCCTAGCTGTTAAAGATTGCTTTAAGTCCTGGTTTTTCCTCTCCACAATGGAATTTCCCTCAGGATGGTACGGAGAGGAGTACCGCAATGCTACGCCCATTCCTTCCATGGCCTCTTTGTAAGCCCAAGAGCTAAACCCCGGGCCACGGTCAGAATGTAACGTGCCAACTGCGTATGTGCTGATAAAGACTCGCAAATCTTTTATAACAGTTCGAGCGTCAGCCGAGCGCTGAGCCCAAACCCATAGGAATCTAGAGCATGAATCCACTGCAACCATGATATATTTCTTGGCCCCATCAGATTGTAGGGGTCCGCAGTGGTCCAAATATACACATGCGAGAGGTTTGTCTGATTTCAGCAATGGTGTCTGCGCTGGGCGTGTTACGGTGGAACCTTTCATCTGCTGGCAGATGTCGCACTTTAAGACATAGGGGCCGATTCCGATCTCGGCCGGTAGGGCACCGAATCGGATTCGGCTAAACCGGATCCGATTCGGAGCCCTCTTTCCCGACCGATTCGTACGTGCAACCGGGCGAGCGAGTACGATGCGAGCGCTCGCGAAATCGCCGACCGACTCGTATGCAGGTCTGACCCGCTCCGACCGACTCGCACGGACACGGCTCGCATCGCGCAATGGAGACGTTTCCCGGCCGGGCAAGTACGATGCGCGCCTCGAGCAGTCCGACCGACTCGCACCGTCCGGCTCCAAAGGGCAGTCGGAGCCGGACTTTGGGGGTCCGTGTCGGACCCCCTGTACGCGTAGCCGCACAAGTCGCACACAGGGGGGACCCATGGTTCCCCCCTACCTGTGCATGTACGGCGTGATTCGCATCGACGCGTACCCGCTGTAGGGGGCACCCTTGTTTGCCCTGCACCCATTGAGTCAATGGGAGCCCACGTACGCATTGTACGACCGGCTCCCATTGACTTCAATGGGAGTCCGACCGAATCGAGTCCGATAGCATGCGTCCGCATCGTACTCGTTCGGTCGGGCTGCTAGAGTCCGATTCGGTCGGAAATCTCTCCGGGTCCGGCTCGGTCGGAGTGATTTCCGGCCTGAATCGGAATCAGCCCCATAGTCTTTGGTCTGCTTTGTTAACCCTGGCCACCAGTAGCGCTGTTTCAGTAAAGAAATAGTCGCTGTGACGCCTGTATGTGCAGAACCCAAACCCTCGTGTGCCTTGCCTACGATCCATATTTGGTATTACTCTATCCCCCACTACAGGAATCTGAGCATATGGAATGTTTTGTGCATCTAACTTGTAGGAGTACTTGAGTGGAAATTTTTTAGGTACTGCTGTGCTGCCTTTGCGTGAAGCATTGACAGCTACCATAATCTTGCCGTCTATTCTCGTTTTTTAACGAGTGATTGCAGCTACGTCGGCTGTGCGTGCAGCCCTCTTTGCGGCCTCATCAGCCAATGAATTCCCTTCAACGTGAACGCCAACACGCTGATGACTCAGTGTATGTATCACGTGAGCCCTTGGTAGTTCGTTTCTCAACTCCACTACCTGTTCCCATAGCATTTTATGCTTAATTGTGCCACCTTTTGCGTCTTTAAACCCATTTTGTTCCCAATGATGTAAGTATTCATTGTACGACTGTACACAGTAAAAGGAATCACACACAATCAGTGTGGGGAATTCGTGTTCCGTATTCACCAGTGCCAGTATAAGTGCTTTTAACTCTGCCAACTGAGCCGTGCAGTCTCCTAGAGATTGCGTTTTAGTGCAACTCGGATGGAACTTTCCATCGTGCATGCGACCTTTAACAATCGCACATGCTGCGCTGTAAGCTTGCTTACTCCCTATGGCCAGTTGAGCAGATCCGTCAGTGTAAATAATGTATTCATACTGATCTAGAGGCAAAATCTCATTTGGTAGAGGATATTCTTGTTCGTATTGCAGAAATGCTTGTGTTTTTAAACTTGGATCAAATCTGTATTCAACATCCGTTGCAGTAAGAGAATTAGCCCATTGTATCCTTCTGGGATGTAAGGCTTTTGCATTTGGAATGCTAGCTTTTGTAACAGCTTTTAAGGCTGGTACTGGGGTCACGACAATTATGCGTTTACCCTGAGCCAGAGCTCTTTCTCTTGCTACAGCGGTCTGCACTGCAGTCAGGATTTTTTCCGTTGAAGTGAAACGCATCTCTGTGTTTGTGTACAGGTGTGATTTGTATGCGATTGGTACCATTTCGCCTTCATTAAAAGTTAAATAAGTGTACCCGCATTGACCCGCTATTACTCGGATCACTAAGTTGCGTACGTTTACGCGTGTCTGTAAATGTTTAGAAGCTATCATGTCTTCCTGTAGGGAATGCAGGATATTTGTATGTTCCTGTGTCCATTGTCTGACTGAAAAATCAGGTTTTATTAAGTCGTAGAAAGCTTTTACTCTTTCTGCGTAATCCAAAATGTATGTTCGACCAAAATTTAGGAATCCAAGAATTGATTGTAAATTCTTTAATGATTTTGGAGGTTGAAGCAGCGCACACTTTTCTAAAAGTTAGCTGCTAGGCTTTTTCCTTCATTTGACAGCTCATATCCTAAAAATAGGACATTGAGATGGGCAATTTTTGATTTCTTGAAATTAAATTTATATCCCTCAGAGGCGAATCCCATAATAATGGTGCTCACCCTGGTCAAGTGCCTTGATAAGTCATCGTCCGTCAGATAAATATCATCCGCATAGGACAATGCTTCTTCATCCAAATTTTGGAGTAACTCTGTTACTCGTGCTGAAAATACCCGGGGCTATTCTTATACCCTTGGGCTAGTTGACAAAATTGTCGCAGGGACCCTAACGCACTGAATGCGGTCAGATACCTGCTTTCAGGCGCTATATTTTGGCAGAAAAATCCATTTGGGATATCAAGTGTTGTTTTGTATTTTTTGCGCACAATGTTATTCAATAATGCGGCACTGTGTGCATTTTGAACTGCAAATGTCTTTGTGCAAATGTTTAAATGTCTGTAATCTAAAACTAGACGATATGTGTTGTCAGGTTTTGCTACGGGAAACAAAGGATTGTTCATAGGTGAAGTGCAATTTTCAATCACCCCCTGGTATTCTAGTTGATCTAGGATCTCCCTGACTTGTTTTTTAGCTTCCTGCTTTATAGGGTATTGCCTTTGAGCAGTTGGGGAAACTTTTAAAGGGATCACGTTTTGGGTTGAATCCTCATCCCAACCAACATGATTTTTGTACAATGCTGGAGCTAGGGCAACCGCCCACTCCTGCGCATATGCATGTTTAAGATGTATGGGAACGAGGTCGGAAAATGCTGGAAAAATTACCTTTTCTCCCTTTGGGCACTCCATGACGAATGCTGGCGGCCAGTCTTGCTCTGCTAATAGGATGTCACATCCAGATGACAAATTTTCCCAAAATAGACCTTTAACTTTTCTGGGCTTGTCCCCTCCATCCGGAGTGTTATCTCATGTAACTTATGTGGGACACTTACCTGAGTATCAGGTGTTTCCACCGTGATATACTCACTCAACTCCGCTGTCACCAGAAATTCCTTCAGGTTCTGGCGAGCTATTGTTACTTCTGCCGCGCTGTCTAGCATCGTCAGAGCCCATTCCCCATTCAGAAGCTGTGTCCTCAGAATTCTGGGCATGTCTGATCTCGAGACCTGCTACCTTCTTCTTTTTGAACTGAGGTTTTGATTTTTGTTTATCTTCTTTTTTAGGTGCGTAGTCCGCAGCGCGTTGCCTGTCTCTGGACTTTGTATGCTCCTCTGACCGTCCTTCCCTCTCTGAGTTTTTTGATGAACCCTGAAAGGAACGAGTATCAGTATCCTGATACCTGTTAGGTTTTTTAATATTATCCCTATTCCTGAAGTTATACCTCCTTTCACAGGGCTTCTGTTGAGGAGACCTACCTGTGGATTGAGATCTGCTGTCTTTAGACTTTTGTTGTTTTTTATTTTCCCACTTCTTTTTAGAAGAAGTAGGTGTCTGCTTTGCAGTGTCCTTTTCAGGTCTGCCCACTAGTTGTGGTTTTAATGCTTTCCCACCTAAACTGGCTCTGCCTAGTTCTGCATATGCAGTTTCAATTATTTTGGGTAGTTCGTGTTGATGATCCTCTGGACTGAACTCCCTTAGGCGTTGGCGGATCGCCACTGAAGCTGCCTCCCCTTTAATATTAGCTAGTATTATGGCTGATACCTGGTCAAAGTTATTTAGTAACTTCATCCCTAAGTTAAGGGCAGGCTCTGCTCCGTACTCATTTTGTATCTGTCTCAATACGTCAGGTACTACTGCTAAGGACGGGATACCATGTGCTCTGGTATATATGGCAGCAACGACTGCAACCCAAGAGGTGCAGTCCTCTACTTGTGGTGTGATCCCCATGGGCAAGCAGATTGTTAGAATTCTGTGTTTTTCATAGGTGGTAGTATTCGGGAATACTGCCTCAAGCTGAGTTATTTTCTGAGCTATCCAGAATGGTATTTGTTAGTGTTTTGCAGGCATTTTGCCCATTACCGCGTGTAATGTTTGAGGAGTAATTTTATTTCCTGTACCCTGAGTCGGAGTACTGTTTGCTGCACCTGCTGGTGCAGGTTGGATTGTTAAAGTCCTCATGACAAATTGTGTCAGGTTTCTGTAGATTTTAATTCAATCTGTGTGTTGTACTAGTAAGTCTGGCTGTGGCATTGTGTTAATGTCAGGATGCGGTGTGTAAGCCGCTAGTATTGGCCATGTTGCCCCGTCTCCTCCGAGCGGGCCTAATCTTACTCTTTGACGTACGTGGGGTAGGGCGCCATTAAACCAGTAATGATGTTCCTGGTAAGTGAGTGGAATCTCTATGTCCTCAAACAGGGCATTTTCCAGTGGTGCATCTCCTGCTATGTAGTAGTGAAATGTATTTGTTATTGCATTTGCTGCTGGGAATGTAACCCATGAATAGAACACCTCTGTTTTGTTTGATTCGTGTGCCTCAATCACGAAAACAACCATGCCTCCCTTGGCTGGTAAGCCATTTTCTAATAGTCTCATGGTGACTGTTCTTCTGAATTTTGGTGCAATCTGTAGTGCATCCTCAGGATCTTCTCCTCCTGTCAAGAAATTCAGGTCAACTCTCTCATCCCCTGAATCAGGCATGTTTTTGAGGAAGAAGTGCTCACAGGGAACTAAGATATGGTGTTATGCACAATTTAGGAACTATATGTCCTTCAAGCTTGATTAACCAACAGCCAATAAATAGTATTTTCATACTACTCAGCTGCGGCGGATTTTGTGCCCACCCACTCCAGACGTCTCTGGGGTTTTGTGAGTAGGTTCTCTGAGAATAGCACAACTGAACTACTCAGATTCTACTGTTAAATAAGTACCAAATCAACGTTGGGCGCCAAGTCGTGTAGTTCCTATAGTACCCATGCAGGACCTGCGCGTTTGGATAACATAAACTGTGGGCTTGGTGTTAGACTGGCTCTGTGCACCCCCACCGCCTATGTTAGCCTGTTTTGCATTAGCTAGCTCACAGTGCCACTAGAATCTCCTCTTATCGGGGAGAGATTAGTTTCTGGCAACCGTAGATCATGACAACCCAAATTCCTCAGAATCGTGGAAACAATATACTACTTTTCGCTCAGTCACTCGTGCTTACTTATTTGGTTTGTCTCAGAGATTTACACAGAATAAACAGTCTGGGCATTTCAATAAGTATTTATTGAACAGTTGTTATTCTAGTGTAAAATATATGTGCTGCAGAAACCAGCAGACAATAGCAGAGATATATTATCAGCAGTACGATAAAAGCAAAGAGATAGAACAGTTCTACCATATTGCAATAGTCATGAATACATACATGAATATAAAAAGCATTATGAAGGTGCGCGTACTCCTACGATGCCTAACTAGATCTACCTGAGTGTACCTAGCATATGTGTAGGTCTAAAAGCCTAAGAGCCAAGAATCCTTCTAGGATTTAGTCGAACCCCCATACCTGAATAGAGAGAGTGTGGGACCCCGTCCTGGTCTCGAGTTGGACACCCCGCAAGGGCTGTGTTAGACCGCTGTCAGCTGGAGCAACTGCATGCAGGAGCCTCAGCGTCTCTGGTCAGTGTGTCAGCATGGAAGTCTCGGTTCCCTCTGTCTTACCGGGGTAAGACGTGGTGTATTTATACCCTGAAGACTCTAGTTGCTTTGTATGGTTTGTATTGGCCCTTGTTAGACTTGAGGAAGACGTCACTGGTGAACTTTGTACATACATATTATGCAGGTAGTGTATTCCTAGAGAGCCATGCATAATTGATGAGTACAGTGTGGGCCTGTGTTTGGGAAAAACCCTGCTGTATTCAACACCACTGAATAGATAACGTTCAGCCCTCAGAGCACGTTGTGTACTAGCGAGGACCAAGGTAGGTGAAAGATCATGCCTATATAAGGAATCATGACTATAATAGGACATGTACAGTTATGACCGTAATTGGGCATATGCGGCTTTGACCATAATAGGGCAAGTACGAATATGACCGTATTAGGGCAAATATGAATACGTCCATTTTAGGGCATGTATGAACGGGTCTACATTAGGGCCTCTATACGGGACATAACACCCACTCCTCTTCCGAACAGGATGACAATGACCATACTTAAAATCTGGACAATTTAAAAAACATTTTAAAAGCAAGTAAAAAAATGTTTTTAAAATTGTTTAATTTTTTTTTTAAATGTTACAATTCAGCTATTTCCAATTTTGAGTGTTATTTGAAATACTAAGACTTAGTTTGATTTACATAAAAAAGCAAGAGTAAATACTTTCAATTTTAATTGAACACTTTTAATTAAACTAATATTGAGCCTTTTATTCCTAGTCAATAGTTATCTCTTCACTTTACTAAATATAGTGGCACACCATGTCGATTACCGGAATGTACTACAGTACGGAGTCTTTTTACCATTCTCATTGAGTCTCACAGATAAACGGGAGTTCTACACGGGCCTGCGTCACCCGGGGCACCGCGTACAGAGCCAGCACAAGCTGGAACCGAGCGAGGACTGGTGAGCAGCCATTACACGAACACGCCGTGACAAAGAACCGCTTCAAGTAAGACGTGACTAATCCCTTTTCTTGATTCTAACAGAAACGGGTCTTCAGTGCTCTACGGCACCCCGAGGAAGCCCTGAATAGGGATATTAGAGGTATTTATGGAAATGTTTCTTCGCAACGGACATGTCACTTTTTTAGATTGTTGCACACGTTAGTTTTTTATGGGTCCTTTTACCAAAAGCCGCACAATTTTGCCTATGATCGTTGAGCTCATAGCTTCTTTCCAAATATGATATGATCAATAATGATAACGCGCTAAACATAAGGGCGATTACTGAGAATTGTCGTACCCATTCGTCAGTGATAATACATTCTTGTATATAAATAACATTTGAACGCGCATTATGATAATTACTACTGACATCACTTAAAGCGTCTACAATGTCTATTATTAACAACTAAATGCATATACTTCGCTTTGTCCTATCTACACGTTTTTCACACTGAGCAACCAGTTACAACTATTATGCTTACCTAACCATGGTTATAAACGCCACTTTCCTCTGATAACTCCTTCGAGTAAACGCTATTTTGTTCAAATTAATTAATGGCGCAATCTTAATGCGCCTTTTGTTGGGTTTTGGGTTTTTATGATCACGCAATTGTGAATGAAACAAGAAAGATGCAATCGCACCTTTTCTTTCCGTTACAGGTTCTAATGATCTGACTCTACCTAACAAGAGTGGTAAGTTGGCCACTTTAATAGGAGCCACAACGAGCTTCTAAACACATATCGGTCCTGAAGAAAGCCTCTAGACTGGACAACGAGGCTGAAACATGTCGACCAGCACAGTGCGGTAGATTAGTAACTGGATCTACGAACGCACCACTTTACTTTTTAATTTTCCACACCACCACGTTCATCAATAAATGCCCTTTTACAAGGTGGTGTAGGGAATTTTAACTCACTTCACATAAGCACTGTTAGGCACTTTTTCATTTCTGGACCCTACTGCAAAAACCAGTTGGTCTTCCTCCTGGTGGAGGTCAGCATGTCAACAAATCAAACCCAATGATGATGCTGTCACAGTACACAAAGGCGTAGAACCAAGATATACCGCCAGACGCCTGTGTACGTGTATGAGGGTTTTTTAAGAAGGTCCCACAACGATTTAGACCCTGGTTACACAGGACAAGTCGTCCATTCTCTGACTTTTTTGATTTTTTTGTATAATAGGACATGTACAGTTAGGACCGTCATAGGGCATATGCGGCTTTGACCATAATAGGGCAAGTACGAATATGACCGTATTAGGGCAAATATGAATTTGTCCATTTTAGGGCATGTATGAACGGGTCTACATTAGGGCCTCTATACGGGACATAACAACACCTGAAGGAATCACCCTTGAAGTGAAGGAGTCACTTCCCTGCATTTGCAGGCACCGCAACGAAGCTGACTGGTCTGCTGATCCTGGGCTCCCACGGACTCCAAAAGGCTCAGCACCACAGGTGGTGGTTCTTCACATCCCTCGAGGCTTGCCCTGTACTCTCAACAAGTTTGAGGCCAGTATCCCTCGTTGGAGCCGCAGGAACCAAACCCCTGTGCACCCAAAGGCTTGTTGGCTTCCATCCTTCAAGATCTTCCGGCTGCAAGTAGCCCCAACCTCAAGCATCTCCTGTGACCAAGATCTTCATCCTCACTGCATCACTTGTACCGTGGGCCTGCATATTTGGTGAGCTGCTCAAGATACTCTTGCGACTCCAGTGCTTCCGGCCTGTGGCTCCTCTTGAGGGTCTTCTTTTATTTTGATGGGCTCATCTGATTGCTCAGGGCCTGCTCTTATTGGTCCCAACACTGCACCTTTTTTTTCCATGTTGGTTGCAATTGTCAAGGCTTGTTGGTGCTCCCGACGGACACTGACCCCTCAACTCTCGACATCCGACGTGGGACAGCTCGTGATCGGCTCCTGGTCTTCCACAGCATTGCCTGGTCTGCACAGCTGCAGCTCCAAGGTCACCGTCAGCTTTCCTGCAACACCCGACATCGGTGGGCATTCGTCTTCTGTGCCTCCTGGTCACTCTTGAGTGGCATAAACTCTGTCCCCTCTGCTTGCAGGTACTTCTCATCTTGGATCCATCTTTGGGTTCCACTGCACACTTTCACCTTCTCCAGCAGCGGCATCTTCCTGAAGTCCTGAATTGAGTTCCACAGCGGTTTCCGATGCCTATTCACACCTATGCACCCAGTTTCCCTGGTATAGGTATCCTGGTTCCTAGGGGATCCACGGGAGGGGTGGCTCTCCAACTTTCTGTCTTCCATTGGGTTGTTTCAGGGTCCATTGGGAAGGGTCCTTCTTCTTTAAAATTGCAACCACGACTTACCCATTGACTTGTATTGAGCCTGGGATCGTGTTCCCACTCTGCACAAGGCCTACGTGGAGTTCCTGGTTACTTACTTCGGTTGGTTCCTTGGGTCCCCGGCACTTCTACGTCTTCCGGGTATAGTCTTGACTTGAGTCGTGGTTCGCATACCACTATTTTAGTATATGGTTTGGTCTTCCCCTGGCTACCGCTGTGTATTTCTGCTACTTACCTGTTTTTATTGCAAAGTTTTGTGTACATTGTGTATATCTCCGGGTAGGAGATATCTGTATGTGTTAGTGAGTGTCTTAGAATAAATACATATTTTTTATTAATATACTGTGTGGTTCTTTTTCACTTAATCTATACCAGTAAGATTATTCTCTGGTAAAACAAGCTGCTTTATACTCCTTCTGGGCTAAACCTGAAGGCTGCTCTCCACAGCTACCACTTAGAGAGCTTTCTAAGGTTGTATAAGACCACAAAAATCACCATAAGGGTTGTCTGGATTAGAGCAGGGTGCCCACTTACATAAGCGTGCGCCATATACTAAGCCAGCTTCTCACAAACACTTTGCTTCAGTCTGCATCACTTTTGTTGACTTTGCACGAGGGCTGTGTATAAATATGGCCCCAAATGTTTTGACCATAATCACAGTCCAGTGCCATTGCACTGTTTCCTTTTGGTCATTAATGTAGTGGTTGAAAATTACATTACCAAGGGGCGTTTGCCCCTAAGGATATGCAGTGCTCTGGTAAACGCTGCATAGTCTAGGTCTGGTGCTAATATTGTGAAGAGTAATATTGCTATGATGGAAAAAGGGCTTGTGACAAAATCCTTTGGATGGTTATAATGAATAGAATGGATGAAAAATAGAGCATTGCACAATGAATGCACATTGTTGAATATGTTAGTTGGTTTTCAAAACAGAATCAATTAAGTAGATTGATAATGCATGCAAAAAGGAGAGACGTAGGAACTATGACTTATATGTTGTTTAATGCATTAGAAAATACAGCTACTCAATGGTTTTAAAGAAAATCTATAAACTGAGATGGCACGTGTGTGTACTCAATGTGTGGGTGTGTGTGTTTGTGTGTTTCTATATCTGCGTCTGTGCACATGTGCTTACAGCCGCGGCCTGAGCAGGTAAGAGCAGTGGGGCCGGGATTTCTACAGACGACAAGGGAAAATGAATTATTTATTTAATTTCCCCTCGTGGTCATCTGTCAAATCTCCTCCAACCCGGCCTCACCACTCTTACCTGCAAGGGCCGCGGCTGCGTGCTTCACACGAAAAACTGTAAATTGCACAATCATAGAATACATGTACTGAATCTTTAAGTCAGATCACCCAAAGCCAGTTAAAAGTGCACACAAAGAAATCATGAAAATAAACTTCCACAAATAGTTAACAGAGTAGCACATTGTATGCTCAGGGCAAGATCACACAAACATGAAGTTCTGCTAAATACTAAACAAAGACACACACACATAATTCATTACGCATCTCAACATCCACAACCAACCACCAAATATTTAGACATCAACGCATACATACGTTAAATTCTTGCATGAAAATAACTATAAAAGTGAAATGCAAATAAAAACGGATATGCATGTGTGCAAAAATGATGCACCCCTCACACACACAGCAGCTTAAGAGCATATTCGATATCTTGTCAAATGGCACAATACACTCAACACCGCATAACAGCCGCACTGTGCCCATTCCAGGAACCGTACCATACTTGTGTATCTTCCTTACTACAAACAGCCAACAGTCATTGTATTTTTGTGGTGGTTGTTGGCCGCAGTTTTATTACTCCTTACATACGTCGTATTTGTACAACTCCCCTGGACACCTTCTTGGGGCCGGGGTCATAAATCATTATCATACATCATCACGGATTGGGTATCAATCAGTGTCATTTGGACATCATAAATCATGGGTCATAAATCACTGGGTATCATAAATCATTCTGCCGCAATCGGCCATTATTTTGTTGTCATAAATCACTCTGCCTGATCATCATAAATCAGCAGCCATAAATCATGGTCATAAATCATCGGGAGGTCATAAATCATTCTGTCACAAATCCGTCATCATTTTGTTGTCATAAATCATTCTGCATGGGCATCATAAATCATCAGCCATAAATCATCGGCTGGCCATAAATCACTGGTTTGTCTTTTGCTCATTTGCATCTCCTAGGGTCGTAAATCACCCTGACAGCTCGTAGATTGTTCTTTGTTGTTTTCCATGCCCCTTGCGTGTGGGGGGTAGCCTTTCCCCGGAGTTAGGCCCCAACTCGCTACCTTGCTAGTCTCTTTTGTGCCCTGCCGTCTGGCGGGGGCTGGGCTGCGAGTGCCGTCTCCGTTTGCTACCCCGATTTTTGTCAGGCGTACTCACCCAGCCGTGAGGCATCCCAGAGTGAGTGGCCTTCCTTCTACACACCGCCCTGTCGGTGTGTAGCCATAACCAAACCAATACACCTTTTATTTCCGCCGTATCAATCAGTGTCATTTGGACATCATAAATCATGGGTCATAAATCATTGGGTATCATAAATCATTCTGCCGCAATCGGCCATTATTTTGTTGTCATAAATCACTCTGCCTGATCATCATAAATCAGCAGCCATAAATCATGGTCATAAATCATCGGGAGGTCATAAATCATTCTGTCACAAATCCGTCATCATTTTGTTGTCATAAATCATTCTGCATGGGCATCATAAATCATCAGCCATAAATCATCGGCTGGCCATAAATCGCTGGTTTGTCTTTTGCTCATTTGCATCTCCTAGGGTTGTAAATCACCCTGACAGCTCGTAGATTGTTCTTTGTTGTTTTCCACGCCCCTTGCGTGTGGGGGGTAGCCTTTCCCCGGAGTTAGGCCCCAACTCGCTACCTTGCTAGTCTCTTTTGTGCCCTGCCGTCTGGCGGGGGCTGGGCTGCGAGTGCCGTCTCCGTTTGCTACCCCGATTTTTGTCAGGCGTACTCACCCAGCCGTGAGGCATCCCAGAGTGAGTGGCCTTCCTTCTACACACCGCCCTGTCGGTGTGTAGCCATAACCAAACTAATACACCTTTTGTTTCCGTCCCTTTTGGTTGGATTTGCGCTCTCTTGGGATATTTTCCTATGGGGGTAGCTTCTTCCCGGAGTTAGGCCACAGCTCGCTACCTTGTTAGACTCTTTCATGCCCTGCCGTCCGGCGGGGGCTGGGTTGCGAGTGCCGTCTCCGTTTGCTGCCCCCTTTTGTTAGACCACTTCACTCAGCCGTGAGGCATCCCAAAGTGAGTGTCACCACTCCACTTAGCCGTGAGGTATCCCAAAGTGAGTGGCCTTACTCCCACACACCGCCCGGTGTGTCTCCATAGCCAACCATTGTACCATTAGCTCCTTTCGTCCCTGTCAGCACTGCGACATTGCTGTTGTAGGTGTGGGTGGATGGGACTCGAAATTCGTTGGCGCCGCTCCCCCAGCTCCCTGATTTAAAGGTGAGCTGCCCAGGGGGAGCATCGCCTTATATCCCCCTTCCCCCTTCCTCTTTCCTTTGTCCTTGAAAGGGGGGGTGGAGTGGGCCTCGGGTGCGTTTCGCCCCGCTGCATCTCCGGGCGGCGCAAACCAGCGCAAACCGGATCCGTTCCTTGCGGGCTCTGGCGGCCGTTATGGCGCCGGCCCTCGAGGCCCCCTTCGGTGGCGGCCTTTGCTATAACAGCCGCACTGTGCCCATTCCAGGAACCGTACCATACTTGTGTATCTTCCTTACTACAAACAGCCAACAGTCATTGTATTTTTGTGGTGGTTGTTGGCCGCAGTTTTATTACTCCTTACATACGTCGTATTTGTACAACTCCCCTGGACACCTTCTTGGGGCCGGGGTCATAAATCATTATCATACATCATCACGGATTGGGTATCAATCAGTGTCATTTGGACATCATAAATCATGGGTCATAAATCATTGGGTATCATAAATCATTCTGCCACAATCGGCCATTATTTTGTTGTCATAAATCACTCTGCCTGATCATCATAAATCAGCAGCCATAAATCATGGTCATAAATCATCGGGAGGTCATAAATCATTCTGTCACAAATCCGTCATCATTTTGTTGTCATAAATCATTCTGCATGGGCATCATAAATCATCAGCCATAAATCATCGGCTGGCCATAAATCACTGGTTTGTCTTTTGCTCATTTGCATCTCCTAGGGTCGTAAATCACCCTGACAGCTCGTAGATTGTTCTTTGTTGTTTTCCACGCCCCTTGCGTGTGGGGGTAGCCTTTCCCCGGAGTTAGGCCCCAACTCGCTACCTTGCTAGTCTCTTTTGTGCCCTGCCGTCTGGCGGGGGCTGGGCTGCGAGTGCCGTCTCCGTTTGCTACCCCGATTTTTGTCAGGCGTACTCACCCAGCCGTGAGGCATCCCAGAGTGAGTGGCCTTCCTTCTACACACCGCCCTGTCGGTGTGTAGCCATAACCAAACCAATACACCTTTTGTTTCCGCCACGCCGCCAGGGAGGCTTCCGTCTTCCTGCGGCTCCCCCAACCTTATGTCGTCCCTTTGCGCCTCCAGCTGCTCTTACTGTGGAGCCTGCCCATGCTGTTGCTCCGCTCGAGCGCTAGGATACCAACCTCTATCTGTGTCTCCGGGAGGCTGACGTCTGGTAAGCTCTGATGGCAATATTCCCCACAAACGCCATGGTGTGCTCTGCTCCGTCCTTGCCCTTATGTAGTGGCACGCTTGTGTCCTGTTCGAAGTCTTACGGCACTGTATCCTCTCACCATGGGTCACACATGAAATCAAACAAAATTGGGAGACAGTCAGATACCGCTCGTGGAGGCATGATACAACATACATTGCTTAAATAACATCCTCTACCTCGCCCCTGCTCTTGGCAGGTTCCCCCCGGTAAGTACCTCTGCGAACCCAGTAACCCTGATTGGTGTTCGCCCGTCTGTACTACACACTCCACTGTACTCATATCTTATTCCTGGCGAAGAGAAACCTAGATTGGCATGTGCACCCCAGGGAAGCCTGTCGGTGACCGACAGGTAGTGATTGTTACTTAACTGCCTTGGAAAATATTGCTTCTCTTTCGTCCTGTGATTCAGAGGGTGCGTCACCGGCGCCGTTCTGTCTGGGAGGATGGATGCCCCCTAATCACACTCTTGTCCCTGGAGGGCTGCCTACGACCTGCTCTATTGGATTTCCGCAAAAATTTCTGTTCTACTCTTAGCAGTTACCCTGGCAATGCTTCTGCTTCATCTATGTAAGTGCGCACATTCCCGTCTGAACCCATCACGAATATATATATATATCTATATATATGTATATGGGAAGAGCACCTGACCTACGCATTCGTATAGATCAATTTGCAGTAGACCTTCCCTTCTATTAGATTTTTGTATTTTCCATTGTTCCTCGCTGCAGTGGTATAATCTGATGTACTATTGTGTACTCCCCCAAGGCCACCGTAACTCCTTTCCCTCTTATCAAAATTTTGCCTCTGAAAATTGTTAGCTTAAGCTTCGTAAGCGCGCCCCAATCAAATGCACTATTTTACGAATATTTTCCTTGTAACACTCCACTTTTGGAAGTGCATTTTTGCAACTTTTAATTTCCAGTGTACAACTTAATTGCACATTACATTGTAGTTCTTTCTGTCACATTGGACCTTTTTCTTTATATACTACCCCCTTAATTCTACTTGTTTCTTATTTTGGAAGGATGAAATCCGGAGTTGGCACTGCCGGGGGTGAAGAGAACATAACCTACGTGTTTGTAAAGTGCACTTGCGCCCAAGGGGATCCTAGCACTGAATCGCAGCTGTTTATTGTTACCCAACTCCATGGTACTGAATTTTTTATATTGTTGTATACATTTTTGAGCATTCGACAAGACCTCGCGAAGATCTCACTTTCTCTTCCCTCCTGCACATCTGAGCATGTGTAATAGGCGCCATTCCATCTAATGGTGTGGACTCCTCAGTCAATCATTTCCATTTAGTAAACGTTTCATTGGCAAAACATTTGCTTAAACTTTGCAGGTGCGCCCATTCCAATGTAATATTGTACGAATATTTTTTCCTTTAACACTTTTGAAATTGCATTTGCTTCTTCTAATATACAATATACAAAATTAATTGCGCATTTCATTGTGGTACTTTCAAATTGGACATTTTTCCTTGCATGCCACCCCACTCAACTGCCCTTATTTCTTACTTGGAAGGATGGAATCACGAGTTGGCACCACCGGGGTGGCAGGAAACCTAACAGTCATATTTGTAAAGCGCACGTTCCCCAAGGATATATTTGCGCTGAATAACAGATGTTTATTGTTACCCCCCACTCTCTGGTACTGATTTTATTGACCTCGAATACCTGCCCAGAATCTTTGCTTTTAACTAACTGTGTTCCGCTTGCGTTTCATCGGATAAGAGTGCGAGCTTCTATCCCTCTCTGGACTCTGGCACCCTTCAGCCCCAGCTGACATTTTATCTTTCATTAAAACCTGGCACACTTCAGCCCCAGCCGAGATCTATCTTACATTACAGTAAACATACTAACTGCAGTTTCGTCGCTTAGCTTAGCCAGAAAAATAGGTATGATGAAGGCAGTAAATGCTGGAGGGCACTGTACCTTTTCTTTCTTCCCCTTCGTGCCAATAACCCGGCAGCTTCTTCCCGGACTGCAGGATGTTTTCGAATCTAAAATATTTTCTTTTTGTTGCAGGTTTTTTTTTTTTTTTTTTGCGCGAAATCGTTAGGCCACATAGTTTATCATTTTGTCTTAGTAAATAATTGGCGTTTGCTATCACCAATCGGGTAATTTGGGAAGAAGTATTGGCAATGCTAAGAGCACATGAGCCCAACAATGTTTGTGCTCACAGCGCCTGGTATTCCTAGGCGGTCTCCCATCCAAGTCCTAACCAGGCCCGACCCTGCTTAGTTTACGAGATCAGGCACCTTCAGGGGTGGTATGGCCATCGGCTGTAAAGTTACTAAATTACTTTATTCGGCGGCTGTAGGCACATTGTCCCGTGCTTTATATTGCGCTATATGGTTGCGAGCACCATCATTCCCTGAAAATGACGGCCTGCTCTCCGCTGGACCTCAGCGCAGCCCAATTGTTTCCTTTAACCATATCCTGTTGCACTAGAGACACCCATAGGCAGAAGCTTGTGTCGTTTTAGTGTAAGGTTATGCAGGCTAGCCCAACTTCAGTAATGCACAGCCACCACGTGAGAGTGGCCCAAGCTTCAGAGTTAGGTAGCAGGATGGTCGCAGGAATTGAAAAATTACCGGGACATGATAAAAGACTTTGATAGGCGCCCTTCCGCCTATCAAATCTCCCTCACCAGGAGATTAAGTGGTTTGACCCGACACACAGGATATTAAGCATGAAACTTTCCGCTCCCTTTTTTTTTTTTTTTGGTATTATAACATTACCTCCAATGGGTAGGAGTGCACAGCTTTATCTGGCGTGGACTCGGTCCGCGGGTATGAAAGCGTTTTACACGCGCACCGGCAGCGTTATACAAAGGGCCCATTCCGTAGTGTTAGTCCCGGGGGTGATTACGTGATTTGTCCCAAATCACTGGGTGCTGAGCCAACGCCGTGGATCAACCTGGTCCCCCCGCTCCCAAAGGCATACCGAAGGGGTGCACGTTGCATCACCAGGCACCAGCTATCCTGTGCCACATGATGTGGTAGCTAAGTTGAAGTATTTGAAAGAGGCGACTGGAGCCCAAATCTCGGCTCCATCACTCGACCGATCGTCTGTGAACCTGGGCATATCTCGTATATTCGATACCCTCGGGTCGCGAACATATGGCAGTTCCTACGGGCGGATGCCGCCTGTAGTGGGCGCCACCCTAGAACATTAATTTCATGTGCTCAGCTCTTCCTTATAACAACTTTACTCCAATTTTTTTTTTGAATGCTGCAGTCTCTCAGAGAAGCATCAACACGCTCCCTATCCGCTAGCGCCAGAGCTCCTGCTTTACTATTCACCCCTGCTGGATTGCTGCCTTTCCGCGGTGATCATTTTAAAACTTGCAGCACAGCCCTCGAGTTCCAAGGGTTGTTCTGCCACTCTGTGCCGGGGAGTTACCAAACGTACTGACCCAACCGGGTAAGGCCGACCTCTATCGGTGCACATCCGGGTTATGCGTAAGGGGGGAGGGAGTCCCCCTGCACATAGTCTCTGAGTCTATATCTAGCGCTTTGGAGGGCATGCCTTTCCTTTTGCCACAAAACAGCTTCTGCTGCCAGCGAAATCAGGCCGCTTTGATTCCACTCCAATCCTACTCCTGCGATGCAGTGAAAATGCGCATAGCAGCGCGGCCTTCAAACTCAATACCCCACGCAGGGCCTTTAACCAAAAATTGGTGCGGCGAGGGTTGCCTTGTAAATTGCGTTTATGGCTCTATTTGAATAGGCTACGTTGCGCCCCCACCACCCTGGCCGACCTGTGCTCATCTCCATTGTTCTCTCATCCGTTGTCTCGGGGGCACCACCGACCCACCATGCGGGATCTGACCGCCTGGTCCTCGTACCTCCAGGCCGGAGCTCCCGCTTCCCCCCCCAGGCACCGCCGTGATGGCTGCAGGTGCTGGTAATTCCGAAAATCGCGTCGTCTTGAATATTTCTGGATTGCCGCCCGCAACATCAGAAGAGTCCTTCGGTAAGGCGCCGCGTGTACCGTGGCTCGCTGCGTAGCACACCGGCCCTTCGGTGCATTCTCTAGTCCGGTTGGGTGGAATAAAGTCCCACTGACGACAAACCAGGAGCCTGGGGAGAGCTTGCGCTGCGCCGACACCGGTAAACCACATCCACTCGAAATTCGTTGGCGCCGCTCCCCCAGCTCCCTGATGTAAAGGGAGCTGCCCAGGGGGAGCATCGCCTTATATCCCCCTTCCCCCTTCCTCTTTCCTTTGTCCTTGGAAGGGGGGGTGGAGTGGGCCTCGGGTGCGTTTCGCCCCGCTGCATCTCCGGGCGGCGCAAACCAGCGCAAACCGGATCCGTTCCTTGCGGGCTCTGGCGGCCGTTATGGCGCCGGCCCTCGAGGCCCCCTTCGGTGGCGGCCTTTGCTATACTCATTTGGAAGCAGATGTTCTTGCTAAACCACGCAGACCCCAAACCAGCATTGGGGATACCACCGTGAGTAGTTCTGTCATAAATGCAGATGCAGAGCAAGAAAGAGAACTTTGTGCCCAACTAGGCACCATAAATTGACACAGACTAGCAACAGCGCTGAGATGATACACACATCATGCTAAAATCGACCTAGTCTCCTTACAGAAGATCATATAAAACTTGGGTAAAGGAAAATCATTAGTCAAGCACAGCAATGAAATCCACAGCTGAAAAAACCCTCACGCTGTCCAAAGGTACCATACTCCATACTGCAGATTAATAAAATTCAAAACTAAGATTGACATAGAAAACATGTCAGCTACTTAACATGCAATCACCCATGCAGAAAATCAGTGTGTTTTCCTTGCACCTGCCAACCACTAACAGTAGATCCCAAAAATGGATTTCACCCTTATTAACAAAACTTCCTGCTCCCTCTCCTATTAAAGAGAGACCAGATGGAGATGCATAGGCCATTTATAACAAAAGCTCCAATGCTGTGTAGGGGCCTCACAAAAAGAGGAGAAACGTTAAATGAGTTAGAATGATAATAGATTATGCACTAGCTTTCAGAACACTGCCTGAGCAGGGTAACTTCAATTAACCACTCCCCTCCTATTGTCCCTAATGGAATGGGAGAAGAACATTTAAATTCAATGTATGGACAAGATTGCTGGTATTTCCGAACACTGGGCAATGAGAGCGAGCAAGCCCACCTCTCACTACATTTACTTCTACCTCTAAAGCATGGAAACTAATTGCCAAATACATGTTGTCCTTTTTGACTTTTAGGAAAGTTTGTGATAAAGATGTGGAACAACTTCATATGTGGCATTATGCCAATCACATGTGACATAAACAAATAGTCATAGATCTGAAAGCACTGCTACCCTGCAGGCAATGCTGCAGAGTTACCATATCAGATTAAACAATCAATATGCTTATGCCTATGCCTGGCATTAAAGAAGTCAACAGTAATGTGTGTCTTGAAACTTTCATGTCCCTTTTGCATAATTGTTCGAAGCGAAACAGGGAAATAATAGAACATGCAGGTTTTTTACGTGTTTCAAAAATAAAAGAGACAACTAAGTGCCTGATTGAGACTTTGGCTGACGGAGGTTGTGCTGTCTCCTAAGTAGATTACTTTAGTCTCAACATGGCGAAAGATTTAGAGCTATCTACCGGCCCAGTGGTCATGTCTTGCATTTCCAGGAACCCCTGTAACAGCGGTTCCTGTAAATGCATTGAAAGTTTGCCGGATGGCTCCGTCAACATGATGAAGCCATACATCAAACTTTCAACATTTTTTCTAGTTTCAAAAACAAAATCCCAAAGTGGCAATTATCCTAGATGGGGTTATCCATTCTTTTACACGACTGGGAAGTATAAGGCAGATCAGTGGTAGGTTCCCTGCCTTATTGTTCTAAGTTGGCTCCAGTGTGTGTCCTATATAGAGGCCCAGGGGACCACTGTCAACTCTCAAACGAACTTTACAACAAAAGAAAAAACCTTTCTTTTTAAACATAGCCATGTTTCCTTAAAGGAAAACATGCTGCATTTTAAAAACAAGTTCACTATATAGAAAGGCGATCACAGACATAGTTGTCTATTGGCCTTGGCAGACCACTACCCATGTGATTGCCACCAGTCGGAGTTAGTGACACATTGCAACCTCTATCTACGTCAGATTGAGGGCCACTCAGGATTGCAATATAGTGAATCAATCTAGTAGTACTTAGATTTATTCATTAAATTCTTTACTGGCTACACAAATATTGGTTGCAAATTGAGATCCAGAATCTCATATCTCCTTTTCTTTGAGTCTGTCCCTCCCTCTCTCTCTCTCTTCCTCTCTCTCTCTGTCTCTCTCTCTCTAGCTCCCTCTTCTTTTAACTTTTTCTCAGCAATTCTTTCCTGCAATCCCAAATTCTCTTTTTCTTTAAAGTACCTTTCGCTATTTAATTCACCATGTGACATCTGACAAATGATGAATAAGGCCCTCAGTATGGGTGGCAGCATTTCCCTCAGAAGTGTAAGCAGCAATTCCATGCAGTCCAAAATCACTGGAGCACCACACATCAGTTCTAGAAATAATGGACCTTATTTATCCGGGCTTGAAGATGCCATGCCAAGTTTTACCAGGTTCATCTGGGCACCCAGTAAAACCACTACAGGCACCGGGGTAGAAGCTGCTGGAAGGAGGACAGCCTCTGCCTGTAGCACCGCAGGAGCATACAACCCTGTGCCGGATTAAATTCTGTGGAGGCACCTAGGCAGTCGTAATTTCGGTGGCCCTCCTCACAAATTATATCTTAATACGGTTTTAATTTTACCAACCCAAAATTTTAATACACCAATTTTATTACACAAAACTAAACATTAACAATTATTAATGTTATTAAAATAAAATATTTTCTTTTAATTTTAATAAACCAACAAAACTTTAAATATTCACTTTCCGCAATTTGTTTTTGTTGAAATATTTCAGGATATCTTTGAAGTCTAACTTTTGCAAGATGTCGTATTCAGTGGAGTCTTTTTTTAATTTAAAAACTTTTTATTGAGATTTTCAAAAGTAAGAGTTACAAAAAGCAAATAATACTAAGAATATACATAAAATACATAAAGTACATGTTACTTAAGTGAAAGAAATATATAGAGTAAAGGAAAGGAAATAAATAAAATAATAGAAAAAGGCAAATGGTTTATCAGTCTGGGTGTAGATATGGTAAAGCAGTCCTATTCAGTTTGATAATAATAGCCAGAGAGGATATCATATGGGGTGGAGTCTTTAATGTAAAGTTTTCGTTTCTTTGAGTTGATTAATTTTTTTGTTTCTTTTAGAAACAATTTAAGAAAGGTTAATTGTAATTTTCTTTGAAGATCAAAAAAATATTATTTTGATCCATTGTCACGGGGGCCGCTAAGAGGAGCGTGGTCCATAGGGCGGTGCCCACTTTGCCTATTTGGTAATCCAGAACTTATTCAACCCTCTTCCCAAGTAGGTCTAGGGCTTCCCAGCTCCTGCCACTTCCTATAAAAGCAGGAAAGCCCAGTGCAAATACACATGTGACACCAGAGGCTGTAGCCTGGGGGTAGACAGGGCCCCTACATGCCCCAGCAGTTGTATGGGGGAACTGACATCGAGAGGGCCAGGCTCCCCCTGTCAGAGGGTGCATTGACAATCAGCTGTCAAACCCCCTTACGCCACTGGTGCTCTGCTGAGCCGACGTCTGCCAATGAAATAAACTCCACCTCCTCGAAGGAGGTGGACTGCCACTTTCAGAGTCTAGGCCTACTGCCTCCAGCCTCGAAGGACCCACCCCCTTGTTTGGAGGAAGACTGTTATGGTGCAATGAACATCAGGCAGGTAAGTTGAGGCTCAAGAAAACGTTTGTTTGTCAAAAATACACAGCAGTAACGGAGCCACTGATGTTGTCTCGTCTGGACCCGCTCCCACTCACATCCAGTGGAACGCTCCATAACCGAGCTCAGCAGCGACACAATACAGGCTACGAGTTGGAGCATTCCACAAACTCCAGCTCAAGATGTAGAACACAGCAAAGAGCCCTAGGCCGTGGGCAGCGGCCTATTGCTGAGCGCACCCCTCCAAGAGCACAATCTGCAGAGAGAACGAAGACAATGCTCCCCTGAACTGACCCTATCCCCCTGTTGCATGTTCTTACTACCCTGTCTCTCCTCACTTACGTTTTCTGCCTGTTTGAGCAGGTATGACATTTCAGTGATTTGTCTTTGAAATTGGGAACAGTTCTATATGTTTTTCTAATGAAGTTTGGCAGATCAAACCTGCAGAAATATGCCGTGTAAAAAACCCCACAAATACCTGACCAAAATCTGAATTCTATGCCCCATTTTCACAGGGAAACTCGAAATGGGCATTATTAATCGCATCCAATCCAATCAATAAAACGAACAATTCCCGAGACCACTGACATTGTTAATCTTTAGTAGGGCTTCTTAAGATTCATGCCGTCATGATTCATTTCTAGGATAAACCATAAGTCTAGGATTGCATGATTTACCTTCAGTTAGTATTTTTCATGTGCTACCTACCCTGTGAATACCCAGAAATGTATTGAAGATGTTGTTTTTAGCTTCTAAACTGTGCAAACAGCATATTATTTCAGATATTTCACATATATTTAAACATAAAGAAGAAATAATCTTATACTTGAATCGGTTGACTAACAGTATAATATATTCTCTGGTGCCAAGAAGTCCGTTCTACTTCTTCCTATGTCTCAAGTTCCTTTAGTGACTTCAGGACATATGGTTTCCCCTATCTCTTTGCATACAATTCGTACGATGTGTATATTGTTGCGCTCATTATGGACACATGTTATGCAAATAAGCTAGCATGTAAATTTGGAAGCATACCCACTGGCATTCATGGGGTGGATATCCCTGACTGCCAGTTTTACAATGAGCTATAGTTCTTAGTAAGTTACTCCCTCTTGACTATTGTTTCACAATAATACTAATAATCGTACAGAATGTTGAGGTCAATTTTGAATTAATTTTATTTTACTTTTTTACTTAAACATTTTATTTATGGCAATGCCACCAGAATTGCCTCTCTAATCACTTGGGTCAAGCCAGGTTTTTACCTCAAGGTAAACCTTCCATCTAGGTTATCAACCACGGTCCTCTTTGCATGGGAACTCTTTTATAGTCCAAAAGGTTTTTATTGATCTCTCGATTTTCACCCTGAATTTTCACACCCAGTGGAAAATCTCCTTCTAACTATGTTAGTGTATCAATATTTGTTCCTGTGCATCAAAGAGAGGGTCATTCTGAGGTCGGTCGGACTACAACCGATGAATCGTCGGTTGCAGTCCCACCGCCATCTGCTGCTGTGGTCCGACAGCCGCATTACAATGCGTGCAGTCAGAGACAGAGACAGCAGACGCAGGGACAGCCCGTCGGACCATCACAGGGTCAGTAATCCATACAATAGGGGCTGTGTCTGCTCGGGCGCCGCCATAGGGATTACCATGTCCCTTTCCTCCTGCCCTTTCATGGCTATTTGCCTGCCATGAAAAGACAGGCGGCAAGTGACTTTGGGGCCCCTAGCGGGGCCCCCTTCCCCCTGGGCCACCGTATGGTGCCTGCCACACAGTGCAGCAATGTTTTAAAAGTGTATTTTTTCAATTGCGGCTTGCAGAACAAGCCGCAATGGAAAAAATACACTTTGCGACCGCCGTGAAAGTGGTCGCATTGTAATAAGGGCAATGGGACCGCCGACTCCTTGTCCCTCTTTTGCTATGGTGCCGGTCAGACGGTCGTTCGACCAGCATTGTAATGATGCCCTTAGTGTTCATCAATAATTTAACTTTTAGAAATATAGAATTTTTCCCCAGATTACTTTTTTGATCTGCATTAGTGTGTTTTTGGTACATACACATTTATTACACAAACGTAATTACAGTCGTACAAATTGCAAACTTTTGAGTAAACTCACATTATTAGTCTACGCATGTGATTTTTGTATTGTTTACATTTATTCCATAAAATACCCTTGTGGAAGAATTGAGCAAAGCTTGTGGGAATTCCGAAACTGCACGTGTGCTGTGCCTGCATGAGCTTTGACAAGAGCGTTCACCACATTTCTTAAGAAACTGTTTACTCTAGACTTTGGAGCTGGTATTTTGTGAACATATAGGGCCATATTTATGAAATTGTAATGCTTCGCAGTTCAGCAAGATTTTATACATAGTAATGCGTAATATTTTTTCCTACAGGACTGTTTTCGATTTAATGTTCCTTTTTTGTCACTCTGGGGCATATTAGCAAGACCCACGTTAAAATTATCGCCGTTTTAGCGGCAGGAAACTGCCGCTAAAACGGCGATAATGGGCTTGCTAATATGCGTTATAGAATTCAATAGAAGCCCAGGTTAGATGTCCTGCACATCTAACCTGGGCTTCTATTGGAATTCTATAACGCATATTAGCAAGCCCATTATCGCCGTTTTAGCGGCAGCCGGTCTTGCTAATATGCCCCCAAATCTTTAGTCAAAGTTTTCGAGGCAAGAAGGATAAGGAAACAATATGATATGTGTCATTAAAGCACACATTTTTACTTACAACAGATGCTCAAGATATATCTAATGTGTGCCTGGTAGCCATCTTCTTTTTATCTGGCTACACTATTTCTGTTAGTGCATGCTGTAAACAGTGAGAAGTTCGCAGCTTCTTTGTGACATGTACAAAAAAAGACTAAAAAAGAACCTCAAATTATCTGGTATTATGTGTTTTCATGGTTGCGCATTTAACACTGTTTGAGAACATGCATCTGGATGACATTGACCTGTGCTGATCTCTAATAAGTGGTGCATCATACAGACCTCATGAGTCGAATGTCCTGTCACACAGCACTCTAAATTGCAAGTTTGAGGTGATTTTTGTTTTTTTGTAATTTTTTTATTGGGGTTTTCAAAACTTGGGGTCATGACATTACAATTCCCCTTAAAGTGGGCTTACAGAAAGGCATGTTAACACAGTACAGATTGTTTTTGATACATTGACAGATATACATTGCTGCATCTGAGAGCTGACAGTATAGGTTGCAGCTCCTAGGAGGTCAGTGAGTATGTCAGCATGAAACTTCCTTATTCATATGTAGTCCCACCTAAAACTGAGGCATTGGCCCCTGAACTGGGAAAGGGGGAGAGACTGGTCAGATTTGGGAACAGGAGGGTCCGAGGCAGGTGAAGGCATCGACTGAGGACTGAAGCAGAGTTCCAGTCACGTTCTTGCTTGTGGTGGGAGGGCAGTTGCGGGAATGACCCATGTGGAGACATCGCAGGTTTGGAGAGTGGGCGGCGCTGCAGCCAAAGGGGGACCATGAGGAAGATGATGGGGTAGGGCCATGTCAGGGATGGACTGGGGTCTCACTGCGGACATTAGAGGTGAGTTAGCATTCTGTGTGTGCTGTAGAAACTGGTCTAGGCATGTGTCCCATGCCTCAGAGAGTGTGTGCTTGTGGAGGCGACGGGCCTTCCCTTCTGCTCTCCACCATCTACCCCATGCCAAGCCACTACCCGCGGCGTCAACGCCACCTTCTAGTTCAGGGCCAGGGTTCTCTTTGCTAATGCCAGTGAAGTGTGTACTCACCCTGTGGTGTTTTCTGCATTTGATAATGCCTAGGGCGCAGGCCTTCTCTGAGTATATGTTGGTCAGATCTGTAAGTTCCCACAGGATACCGTCTACTGAAAGCCAATAGGTGGAGAGGGCTGGACACAACCATAAGATGTGCTGTAGATCGGCTGTGGCTGATTGGCAGTGGGGGTATTGCAGGTGCATGTTTGGGAAATAGCAATGAAATTGTTCCCAGAGTCAAATAGACCTGGTGGAGAGCAGAAAATTTAATGTTTTTGAATCAGGCGTTTCAAGAAACCCATTGGGGGACCTCCAGGGCCCGCTCCCATTCTCTATTGTGTAGTGCTCTCCCAATGTTGCCCTCCCATGAGTCAATCAGGGTTATAAATGGAAACCCAGTGTGCTCTTGGATCGCTTTGTAAATCCATACAATCAGGTGGTGCCCATCTCCCATGTGAAGTAGGGTTTGCAGAACTGAAGGGATTTGGGCATCTGCTTCCTGTGTGTGCCTGAAACGAACCACTAAAACAGCTCTGATTATTGAATACAGAAGCTGCTGTTACTGTAAATTTATGGATGGTCGCCTTTAAAAATTGTGGAAACCTATTTTTTATATGTCACAAATTTATCACTCTTGTTTTAAGGTTCCATTTACACTGGGGACACAGCGCACTACTGTTTTATCCTTTTTGTATATACCCGTAAACTTGATGAACTATATAAAACAACTATCTGTGAACAGAGGTGTATATGGTCTCTTCTTCTTTTGGCATCACCATAACCCTTCCTCATTGCAATTGTGCACACTTTTACTAAAACAGATTATTGTATTTTTCTGCGGGAACCAATGTTCCTGTTACATATGTATTACCCTGGTTCCTTGGGAGTAGGGTGTCCCTTGTTCTTGTTTTCATCCTGTGTGTACCTGGCATGTGTTGCGTAGGTGTCTGTGTGAGGAACTGTCCTAATAGCAAAGCATGATCAGTAATAAGTTTTTCAAAGGTGAGTAAATGGCCAACAGCAAAGAGGTCGCCAACCATGTGTGTAGATTGCTTATGCCAGCACCTTAGGTCTGTGACGGAATAGGTGCCCGGAAACCACGTTAACGACATCTTATATGTGTAGCTTTTTTATTCATAAAACTCTATTCCCAAAGGCATTAAACACAGCTTAACCTTCTAATGTTAATGTTCCATCGTGTAAGCAATGAACTATGCTACAGAAGAGAAACATCAGCTTGAAAAATACTGTTTAGTAATGTATTTCATTAACACAAACAAGAAAAACTGTTTTAAAATGTGCAACTATTCTATTTAAGAATTATGTGAAATATGGTGAGAGTAGGAAGTTTCATCATTACAAATATTATGTTGCTTAGCAAAATAATACATTTATTGACACTGGAACATTCTGTAATTATGAAGAACTTTCCTAAGCATGTCAAATTAGGATCAAGTCTCTAAATTGTATTTTGCTTATTTCAGTATTGTCAAGTTCACTTCTAGTTAAAATAAAACTTGCATTTAGGTATTTCTGTAGCCTATATTAATAATTATGCTGCCTAGTTCAGCATGCACATTTAAAATGCATGTCATACTTTGCTTTATATTGCATGTTAATCATTGGACATTCAACTATTAATTATTACATTTTTGCACCCTCATTAATTATCTTCCTCAATCACCCATCTGATGGTTATCTTAACCATCACACTATCTGGATTTCACATGTAAGTTCTGCTCAAAGGGCACTTTCATGGTCAGTTGAATCTTGTTTTTCCATTGTAAACTTTGGGATTTTAATGATTTTCAGTAGTCATCAATCATAAGATTAATTATTTTTAATTCTCTTTCAAATCTTTTATTTCTTTCTCTGCCTTTTCTCTTGTGTAAGTAATATCTACAGCCTTTGAATAAAGCAAATGCAAATAATAAACAAAGCCCTATTATTAGCATTGGCCTAAGCCTATTTTTCAAAATACCTCCTCCTGCTGTTGTGATCCAAATTACCATTTGTACGGACTATTTTTCCAAAATGTTCTACATTTCTCTAAAATGCTAGGTGTTTCCAACTCTTCTAATTCAGGTTACAAGTCTCAGATTGTTAAAAATGGGGTTTTGGTTGGCTAGAGTATGCACCTAAGCCAGGCAAAGCCCACCACTCTAGTCAGGGTAAGGGAATTACAGAACCAAGATAACCCCTGCTCACCCCTATGGTTGCTTGGCAAGAGCAGTCATACTTATCCCAGAGGCAATGAGTAAAGCGTTTACACAACACACTCACACCAGTGACAGAATAAATACTCCACAAAAGATAGTCCACACAGGATTACATAAAAATATTGTATATATCGTACATAACACATAGACCAGAATGACATAATCATGAAAACTATGCATATTATGCTAATACTGAGGTGATACTTATTATTCTGACCATGCAAGAATTAGAATGCTACACATTACACTCCCAGGGCATGGAAAGGCAGCATTTTAGGGCCAAAACACATAAATCATAAGTACTGTGCAAAAATTACTGAGAGAACATTTGCTATCCTGACAATGCAGTATCAAGAACGATATGCAGTATGACATCAGGACATGAGATGCAGCAGTAAAATCCATCAATCATCGCAGTGGGAAATACAGGCAGAATTCACAAAATATTCCCCACTAGCACCTAGGGTGCAGCCCAACTGCACTCATATTAGGCATATTACGGTAATTAGGCTTCAAAAGTAAGGCATAGCAGCTCCTGTGTGCCTATTACAGTGACTACGGTAAGGGATTGGAAGAGTGCTGGTGGGAACATTCCAGATCAGGGGCTCCATTGCAGTCTCCACCCGACCAGCATGGAGCGAAGCCCAGCACACTGAAAGTTCCCCTACCTTACTTTCAGAAAGGGGGTACTTGGGTGTACCCCCTTTCTGAAATTACATGCACGCAGCTATGCCCTCGATATGTGCGTTTCATAGTCCAACCGAAATAAACAAGCACAGCTATATACCTGGTGCCGTAAATACAACTGAAAAGTCCATACCGTGCAAGAAAGGCGGTGCATATAGACAGTGGGGCACACCATGTTCCCCCCTACACGCATCCCATGGCCCTGAGGCAACAGAAGGGCCCTGTACGGCCCCCTAAATTTCCTCACCGCTACACTTTTCATAGTGGGTTAACTGCCAGGAAAAGGGTGGATGTTAGGAAACTCATAATATGCTTGGCAGTGCCCCAGTGGCACCGTCAGCAAATTGCTGCCTTCTGAGTGCCGCGCCACTGCCAGGGATCGCGGAACCCTGGCGGTTGCAGCCGTCCTATTGAGCTCCAAACGCCATACTTGTAATACAGCGGTTTGACTACTGGTGCCGCACTACTCGACTGCCACCACACCTCCTATGGACCGCCAAACCCTCAATCGGGCCCTTAATATCTTTCTCAAGTGTTAAGTAAAATTATGCTAGCACTATTGTAATTATTATTACTGATATTGCAAAAATTAAACACATAATCTATTTGCACTTATTTCTAAGGCAACACATGTTTGTCTAGAACCAGATTATATACAGCAAAGGTCAAAAGTTCTGTAAATAGCTTCTTATTGTAGTTAGCTTTATGAACAGATTTTCAGCTAGCAATCTTTGTATAGGCAATCCTTGTTATGTTAGGTTATTTTATGTCATTCTATGTCATGTTATGTTACTTGTAAAGTGCACATAAACCAGACAGTTTCTTGGCGCTGAGGTAGCTCAAACCAATTGGCAATCATTGCATTAATTATACCCTTGCTTAAAGAGAGATGTTTTTAAGAGCTGTCTAAACTCCTCATAGTTAGGAGTCATCCTCATAACCAGGGGTAAGGCATTTCAAATGTGGGGGCAATAACTGAGAATCTGAGCCCACCTGTCTTTTTATTTTTAAAGTGAGGGATTGGTAAGTAGTGCAGGTGGGTTGATTTTAAATTTCTGTTAGGGATGTACTTTTGGATACAGGAATTTATGAAAGGGGGCATTTCATATGGAGGGATTTGAATATGATGCAACAGGCTTTGAAGCTAGAACTCTGAGCAACTGGGAGCCAGTGGAGATTTCTCATCACTGGGAAATGTGGCAATGTATTGGGAGTTGGTGGATAAGCCAAGCTGCCTAGTTCTGGACCATTTGGAGACTACAAGTGAGGCAATTGGGAAGACCCAAGTAAAGGGAATTAGCATAGTCTATAGAATACATGACCACTGCAATTTTAAATTGCACCAATGCCTCTACAGTAAGAAATGTTCTTGATTCTATGAAGTTGTAGGAAGCAGGATGAGATCATAGACATGTTGAGGTTTCAGGGATAGTTCCTCATCAATAAGAACCCCAAAGCTCTTTAGAGATTTCCTGGATGGGGGGAGTACCCATACTAGGAGGCCAAAAGGAAGAGCACTGGGGCTCAAGCTGATTTTCACTGATAACTATCTCTATTTTTTCAGAGTTCAGTTTTAAGTGGCTGTTGTTCATTCAATCCCGGGTGAACAGCATCAAATCCTGAAAGAATGCCTTGGATTCTGTGGTATTATCGATTGTATAAAAAAGTTGCAGATCATCTGCATAAGCATATAATTTTACATTAATTTTTTTAGGAAATGCACTAGGGGGTGAATGTAAATATTAAAAAAGTTTGGAGATACGGAAGGACCCTAGGGCATCACACAATTCAAAGACTTTAGGTGATATGAAGACCTGATTATGATCTGTTTTTTTAACTAGGAAGTAACCCATTCGGTTGCCGAACCATGCAACCCAAAAGACACACAGATGATGGACGGAATGCAGAGCAAATCAAACATTCACCCCCAAGTCAATAAATCTGGGTTAAATCCATCATTCTTTTGCCCACCATGTCACCCCAGTTTAGACCCGGTCATATGCAAATCAATCTTGACCCTGTGCCTCATGGGAACAGTCCAACCCGAGCTGCCAAGGCAGGTCCTCCCTGGACCAGAAACAAGCATCCTGGGACCGGTTTCGGGGCATCACCCCTCATCAGCCAGGCTAGTTTGAATCCAGTGGCACAGTGAGCCGGGGACCCACATCTGGGTATACCCGGCACATTTAGGGCGAAAAAACAAAAGACACACAGATGATGGACAGAATGCAGAGCAAATCAAACATTCACCCCGAGTCAAGAAATCTGTGTTAAATCCATTGTTCTTTTGCTCACCATGCCACTACAGTTTAGACACGGCCATATGCAAATCAGCCTTGACCCTGTGCCTCATGGGAACAGTCCAGCCCAAGCTGCGAAGCCAGGTCCTCCTTTACTGCAAACAAGCATCCTGGGACCAGTTTCAGGGCATCACCCCTCATCAGGCTAGCTTGAATACAGTGGCACAGTGAGCCGGGTACCCATGTCTGGGCATACCCGGCGCACTTAGGGCGAAAAAGCAAAAGACACACAGATGATGGACAGAATGCAGAGCAAATCAAACATTCACCCCAGTTAAGAGATCTGGGTTGAAACCCTCGTTCTTTTGCTCACCATGCCACCCCAGTTTAGACCCGGCCATATGCAAATCAGTCTTGACGCTTTGCCTCATGGGAGCAGTCCAGCCCAAGCTGCCAAGCCAGGTTCTCCCTGGACTGGAAAGAAGCATGCTTGTACCGGTTTTGGGGCATCACCCCTCATCAGTCAGGCTAGCTTGAATCGAGTGGCACAGTGAGCCCAGGACCCACATCTGGGCATACCCGGCGCGTTTAGGGCAAGAAAGCAAAAGACACACAGATGATGGGTGGAATGCAGGGCAAATCAAACATTCACCCCCAGGCAAGAGATCTGGGTTAAATCCATCGTTCTTTTGCTCACCATGCCAACCCAGTTTAGACCCGGCCATATGCAAATCAGTCTTGACCCTGTGCCTCATGGGAACATTCCAGCCCGAGCTGACAAGCTAGGTCCTCCCTGGACCAGAAACAAGCATCCTGGGACCGGGTTTGGGGCATCACCCCTCATCAGCCAGGCTAGCTTGAATCCAGTGGCACATTGAGTCCCGAACCCATGTCTGGGCATACCGCTGCACTTAGGAGAGAAAGCAAAAGACACACAGATGATGGACGGAATGCTGGGAAAATCAAACATTCACCCCCAGTCAAGAGATCTGAATTAAATCCATTGTTCTTTTGCTCACCATGCCACACCAGCATCCTTGATACAGTCCACCAAAAGATTGTGGTCGACTGTGTCAAAAGCTGTTGAAAGGTCAAGGAGGACATGGGCCTGAGTAGAGCCTCTGTCCACCTCCTCCCGCATGTTATCCATAGGCAAAAGGATGACTGCTTCCATAGAGTGCGCCGGATGAAATCCTGCTTGGCAGGACTCTAATAAATAGGAATCTTCTAGGAAGGAGCAGAGGTGAAAGGCCACTTGTTCTTCCAGTACCTTTTCTAAGTAAGCGAGATGAGATATAGGACGGTAATTTTTCAGGTCTAGGGAGTCCTCGCATACTTTCTTTTGAAGAGGTACCACTTTTGCCTCTTTAAAGGAATTGAGAAAATGTCCTTGACTGAGGGACAGATTAAATAGGATAACGCAGGGTCAGGCAACCAAGCAAAGACAGTTTTTAACACACTAGGGGGACAGGTGTCACTGGGGAGCCTGATTTAACTTTAGTCAGTAAGTCCTTAAAGCAGTCCTTACTGATCTCGGGGGAACGATGAGAATGTGAATGTATTCCTGGCTGCAAATGATGTTACATTGGGAAGTGAGCTGGAGGAAATGCTCTTTTAATAGTCTCAATTTTATTAATAAAACAATAATTGGGTGTGTTGCAGAGATTTTGGGTAGGTAAAATAGGTAGGGTAATCCTAACAGGAATCCTTAACCATACTCTGTGTTCATCTAAATTGTTCTCACTACGCTTCTACTGTAGAATAGTGCCTAGGGACAAAAATGTGAATACATTAGTGTCAATCTCTTTAATACCCTACAACCAATCCTGTTTAGGCTTTTCAAATGTCCTTTTTAATTGCAAAGTTAGTTTTTGTAAAGTGTATTTTTCCAATAATGCTCACTGTGGTGATATCATGGAGGTTAAAACAGTCGGATTTCACATCACACAACTCATCTACTGTGACATTCAGTACTTTGTCCACGTAGTAAGATCACTCAGGTGCTGAACACCTTCTAAAAGGCAACTCTTGCTGTTTTTGATCTTCTCAGTTTTTATTGTTCTCCTTTTGTGTCACTTTTATCACTTGACTCTGTCTCGTCATGGAAAGTTGATGGAATCTGAAAGACTTATATGTTCTTGCTCAGTATTTCTTTATTACATTTCTGTGGCAATTCAACTCTATGAGTGACTCTTGTTGTTTCAGTGCTTGTTCCTCCACCTGGATCTTTTAGTTGTACTGATATTGTCTCAGTAATGTTTCCAAGGTGAGGGTCAGTCTCTGCTTCTCTTTCATTAGAGACTTCAATGCCACTTGGTGAAACACCAGGAATTTGGATTGGTCCTACTGTCTGCCAATCTTCACGCATTTCTTCTCTTTGCTGCTGTTGTGATCTCAATATCACTGCTCTTCTTGGTCTCACAACTGGTGGTGGTGCATTAACCAATGTTCGTCATTCAGGTTCAAAGAGCAAAATTCCTTTTCTAGATTTCTCACTTTCATGGTGTGTGAGGCATTCACCACATTTTGGCACATTTAACAACAGTGTTGCTCACCAAAATTACTTGGAAGGGGCCTTTCCATCTCGGCTCCAAACAACTCATCTGAATGTGCTTCTTGATCACAATCAAATCACCAGGATTGAGGTAGTTGCACTGTTCTTGATGCAGATCTTTAGTGACAGCTGCAACCTGGTAGGTGGCAGTGATTGAGTATCATATTGTCTGTGATGTTCACAAGAGCATTTACAGTTACAGTAGGCAATCTCATGGCATGCCCCATGAGCAATCCATGTACCGACAGACCAGTCTTTCTGTCAGGGATACTTCAAATACTCATCAGCACCAAAGGTAAAGCATCTGGCCATTTCAGTGATGTTGAAGCACAGACTTTAGGTAGTTGAGATTTGATAGCCTGATTCAGTTATTCAAACATTGCGGAAGCCTCAGGTCAATAGCTGTAATACAATATTTGTTCAATCTGTAATGCTGTGCAAATCATCTTAAGGACCTCATTGTTAAACTAGGTCCCCATATCTGATTCCAGAGAAACTGGCATTCTGTACCTGGGTATCAAATCTTGCATTATCAGTTTTGCTACAGTGATACTGTCATTTCTTTTGGTTGGGTAGGCTTCCACCCCTCTCGAGACGAGACATACTATGACCAGGACATATATCAGCCCATTGCAAGCAGGCATCTCAATAAAGTCCATCTGCATTCTGTTGTATGGACCACCTGATATCCCTGTGGCTCAGTGTAATGTGTGTGCTTTTCCTTGCATCAATGTGTTGACATGCCACACATTGATTAAACACTTCTTCTGCCAATGTCCTAAACTTTGAGTTGAAACAACAAACTATCAAGTAACACTGGTCTCTTATCAGCTGATATCCAGATGTCCTTTGCATTTTTCTAGCAACCTGCTCTGATCCAGCTTTGTTGTTCTGCTTCTGAAATATTTTCCTGTATTCTTTTCAATTCATCCCAAGTATCTGTCACTGTCACCAACATAGAAAATTGTGTCCTCCTCAGAGTCATGTGTGAAATTTCCATTAAATGTGCAAGCCAGCAGGGCACAATAGTGTACAACGGAATCATCATAGCAATGTAGCCATTATCATTTTGAAGGGGCTGCACATTTAACAACTGCAATTTCTGTAGGCAACTGAAGAGCTTTCAACAAATCCCTCATTTGCAACACATTCCTAATTGGGGTTCCTGAAGAGGTCATACAACCTCTTTGTGACCACAATTGCCCAAAATTATGGACAATGCCAAAGCCATACTGATTATCTGTAAATATAGGGACTCTCATTTGAGCAGTTAAACTGTATGCTCTGGTAAGGGCAATCACTTCTGCAACGTATACTGAGGTAACACCTTGAAGCCATGAATATTCAATAACATAATTTATTGTGCGCACAGCATGAGCTGCTATCAGGGTACCGTCTTTGTTTCTCATGCATGAGCCAACCACAAAAATTACATTAACCCCTTCGGTGCTTATGACGAGCTGGACTCGTCATGGCACACAGTGCTCGTGTGCTCATGACGAGTCCAGCTCGTCATAAGACCAACCACGGGGAAGCGCTGGCGCTCCCCCGTGGGAATCCGATCGTCGGGTTTTTTGGGGGAAGGCAGGGGAAGGACTTCCCCTGCCTCCCCCGCCCCCCATCAATGACGTCAGCGCGCGAGGCTCGCTGACGTCATTGAGGGTTCCCTTTCTTCCCCGACGCGCTGGAAGCCATTTGCTTCCAGCGCGTCGCGGAAATAAGGTGAGTTTTGGCTCGGGGAGGGGGGTTTGATTGGAAAAGAGACATCGAGGGAAAGGAAAGGGTTTTCCTTTCCCCGATGCCTCTTTGTGCATTCCTGCTGCACGATCATGTGATCGTGCAGCAGGAATGCCTACGAGGGTGTTTTACGCAGCTGTAGTGTAGGAAAGGCACTATACAATTCCCCAACGAGGTAGCATTTACTGATTAGCCGGTAGAAAGTACTCCAGTTGAGTAGAGGTATTGCACAAAACGGTGGCATCTTCGTGGATAAATATGCAGGGCAGGTGTCTGCCTTCTTCCCATTTCCAGCCTGAAAAGTGAGCTGTAATCCTCGATAGAGGTCTCTGCATCCTTGATTTTCTCGAGCGCAATCATCATGTAGAATTTGTGAGCGTGGTTAAGCAGATGTGCCTTCTCTCCATTTCCACCCTGAAAAGTGAGCTGTAATCCTCGATGGAGGTCTCTGCATCCTTGATTTTCTCGAGTGCAATCCTCGTGTAGTTCCTGTGACCAGGAGGTTCCCTCTCCTCGTCTGCCGGTGAGATCCTGCTCTGACCCTTTATAAACAAGAGGCATGTGAACGGGCCTAGAAGCCCCGCTCGTTTGGCCCCGCCACACATTCGTGAGCGTGGTTAAGCAGATGTGCCTTCTCTCCATTTCCACCCTGAAAAGTGAGCTGTAATCCTCGATGGAGGTCTCTGCATCCTTGATTTTCTCGAGTGCAATCCTCGTGTAGTTCCTGTGACCAGGAGGTTCCCTCTCCTCGTCTGCCGGTGAGATCCTGCTCTGACCCTTTATAAACAAGAGGCATGTGAACGGGCCTAGAAGCCCCGCTCGTTTGGCTCCGCCACACATTCGTGAGCGTGGTTAAGCAGATGTGCCTTCTCTCCATTTCCACCCTGAAAAGTGAGCTGTAATCCTCGATGGAGGTCTCTGCATCCTTGATTTTCTCGAGTGCAATCCTCGTGTAGTTCCTGTGACCAGGAGGTTCCCTCTCCTCGTCTGCCGGTGAGATCCTGCTCTGACCCTTTATAAACAAGAGGCATGTGAACGGGCCTAGAAGCCCCGCTCGTTTGGCCCCGCCACACATTCGTGAGCGTGGTTAAGCAGATGTGCCTTCTCTCCATTTCCACCCTGAAAAGTGAGCTGTAATCCTCGATGGAGGTCTCTGCATCCTTGATTTTCTCGAGTGCAATCCTCGTGTAGTTCCTGTGACCAGGAGGTTCCCTCTCCTCGTCTGCCGGTGAGATCCTGCTCTGACCCTTTATAAACAAGAGGCATGTGAACGGGCCTAGAAGCCCCGCTCGTTTGGCCCCGCCACACATACTCTCGGTATGCTACGTCTTCCCGCCCTTTCCCCACTATGATGGACAGCTTACTCAAAGGACCCCGGCGCTTTCGGCGCGGTGGCAAAGTTACAGACACACAGGTCACTGGAGACAATTCTTCTGGTCCTTTACGCAGCTGTAGTGTAGGAAAGGCACTATACATTTACCCAACGAGGTAGCACTTACTGATTAGCCAGTAGAAAGTACTCCAGTTGAGTAGAGGTATTGCACAAAACGGTGGCATCTTCGTGGATAAATATGCAGGGCAGATGTGGCTTCTCTCCATTTACACCCTGAAAAGGTAGCTGTAATCCTTGATGGAGGTCTTTGCATCCTTGATTTTCTCGAGCGCAATGCTCGTGTAGTTCCTGTGACCAGGAGGTTCCTTCTCCTCGTCTGCCGCTGAGATCGTGCTCTGACCCTTTATAAACAAGAGGCATGTGAACGGGCCTAGAAGCCCCGCTCGTTTGGCCCCGCCACACATACACTAGCGGTATGCAACGTCTGCCCGCCCTTTCCCCACTATGATGGACAGCTTACTCAAAGGACCCCGGCGCTTTCGGCGCGGTCGCAAAGTTACAGACACACAGGTCACTGGAGACAATTCTTCTGGTCCTTTACGCAGCTGTAGTGTAGGAAAGGCACTATACATTTACCCAACGAGGTAACACTTACTGATTAGCCAGTAGACAGTACTCCAGTTGAGTAGAGGTATTGCACAAAACGGTGGCATCTTCTTGGATAAATATGCAGGGCAGGTGTGCAGAATTCGTGAGCGTGGTTAAGCAGATGTGCCTTCTCTCCATTTCCAACGTGAAAAGTTAGCTGTAATCCTTGATGGAGGTCTTTGCATCCTTCATTTTCTCGAGCGCAATTCTCGTGTAGAATTCGTGAGCGTGGTTAAGCAGATGTGGCTTCTCTCCATTTACACCCTGAAAAGTTAGCTGTAATCCTTGATGGAGGTCTTTGCATCCTTGAATTTCTCGAGCGCAATGCTCGTGTAGTTCCTGTGACCAGGAGGTTCCTTCTCCTCGTCTGCCGCTGAGATCCTGCTCTGACCCTTTATCCCCTTCGGTGCTTATGACGAGCTGGACTCGTCATGGCACACAGTGCTCGTGTGCTCATGACGAGTCCAGCTCGTCATCAGACCACCCACGGGGAAGCGCTGGCGCTCCCCCGTGGGAATCCGATCGTTAGGTTTTTTTTTTGGGGAGGCAGGGGAAGGGCTTCCCTGCCTCCCCCGCCCCATCAATGACGTCAGCGCGCTGACATCATTGAGGGTTTCCCTTTCTTCCCGACGCGCTGGAAGCCATTTGCTTCCAGCGCGTCGGGAAATCAGGTGAGGTTTGGCTCGGGGAGGGGGGGGTGTTTGTATCAAAAGAGGCATCGAGGGAAAGGAAAGGGTTTTCCTTTCCCCCGATGCCTCTTTTGTGCATTCCTGCTGCACGATCATGTGATCGTGCAGCAGGAATGCCCACTAGGCACCAGGGTTTTTTTTAATTTTTGTGTTGGGGAGTAGCCAAAAGGGCAAGGGTTGCTCCCCTTTTACGGGGGTGAATATTTTATTTATACTGTTAGGCCCACCTACCCCTTAGCTTGGCTGGTGGATTGTGTGTGGACTGGTGCATTATTTGCATATGTGATTGTAATGTTTTTTTCTCCTTTTTATTCTAGTGTAAAGCTTTTGATTCCTGTTTGCGGTTTCGGCAGTGGTGGTTCTGCAGTTTTGCGTAATTGCATTTATTTGGTAAGAAAAATATTTTTGTTGTGTGTACTCCAAATGAGTATTATTGTCATGCATGAATGAATTTTTGTAAGTGGTGCCATAATGGCACCATATTTGTTAGTGTTCAGAGCATGAAATTCTTTGCGATGTTTTGCATTGTCTTATGTGTAATTTTTTTTCTTCTTCTTTTTTAGTGGGATATTGTTGATCCTTACTGTGTCTGTGCAGAGTAGGTGGTGGTGAGTCTAGCTGCTTCTGTCACGTGAGTGGTATAGTGTTGGAGTATATAGGTCTTTGTGATAAAGCTACATTTAGTTTATTTCTTTTTTTTTTACAAAGGGTTTGTTGTTGTTGACTTGTTTGACAAGTAACCTTTATTAGTAAGCATTATGGCTAGCCGTAGAATTACTGCTCAGCAGGTGGTTGGTTTGCTTCTTGAATCTTCCTCTGAGCAGGATTATGAGACTGACAGTGCGTCTGAGGGAGAGGAGGGAGGGGAAGATTCAGGCAGTGAGTTTTCTCTCCACATGGAATCATCGGATGATGAAGGTACTCTCAGTGCAGATGAAGTGCCTGATTTAGAGGAGGATACTACTGTGCCGATGGTGCAAGAGGCATCTGGATTGCAGCCTGGGGCTGCTAGGCTTCCTACTGGAAGTGCTGGACTCTGGGTTGATCCAAACATGGTGCAGCCGGTGTTGCCTGCCTTTAGTGGTTATGCAGGGTGTAGAGTGGATTGTGAACATTATTTGCCTATACAGTATTTTCAGTTGTTTATGGATGATGTATTTTTGGGTGAGATTGTTGAGCAGACTAATTTGTATGCTGAACAGTTTTTGAGGGACAACAGTGCCAGACTTAGGCCCCATTCTAGAGCTACCCGGTGGAGTCCCACAAATCTGGAAGAGATGAAGAAGTTTTTGGGCTTGACTTTTTTGATGGGGTTGATAAGGAAGCCGTCCATGGGTTCATATTGGTCTACCAGTCCCTTGATGGCAACGGCCATATTTCCTGCAGTTATGACTCGTGATCGGTATTTACTTTTGCTTCGGATGCTGCATTTTGTTGATAATGGTTTGGCGTTGCCACGAGATCACCCTGAATGTGACCGTCTTTTTAAGATTCGGCCTGTTCTTGATCACTTTGTAGATCGATTTTCAGAGATCTATACTCCAGGGAAAGAAATATCTATTGATGAGTCTTTGGTGCTGTTCAAGGGCCGTTTGGTTTTTAGGCAGTACATTCCTAGCAAGAGGGCACGCTATGGAATTAAGCTGTATATGTTGTCTGAGAGTAGGACAGGATATGTTTTTAATTTGCGTGTGTACACTGGTAGGGATTCCACTATTGACCCCCCTGGTTGTCCGTCCACTTTAGTAGGAATTTCAGAGAAAATTGTGTGGGAACTTGCTAGAGGACTGTTTAACAGAGGCCACCATTTGTACCTTGATAACTTCTACACTGCTGTGCAATTGTTTAAGGAATTGTTCAAAGTGGACACTTTTGCTTGTGGCACAATCCGCTCTAACCGTAAAGGTTATCCAAAAGAGCTTGTTTGCAAAAAACTTCAGAGGGGACAGTGCAGTGCCTTGCGTAGTGAGGAACTGCTAGCTGTGAAATTTGTGGACAGGAGGGATGTGTACATGCTGACTACCATCCATGATGAGAGTACTTCACCTGTGGCTGTTTGGGGTCAGATTGCTGAAGTGCGCAAACCTGTGTGCATTTTAGACTACAATAAGCACATGGGTGGTGTTGATAGAGTAGATCAGAGGTTGGAACCTTACACTGCTATTCGTAAGTCTTACATTTGGTATAAGAAGTTGGCCATCCATCTCTTCAATTTAGCAACTTTCAATGCTTTTGTTGTGTTCAAGGAGTGTTCTCCTGCGTCAAAGTTGACTTTTGTTCAGTTTCAGGAATCTGTCATAGGCAGCCTTGTTGTTGTGGAACAGGCAAGTGTTCCTAGAGTTGGAGTGGTGGAGGATGTGGCTCGATTGAAAGAGCGCCACTTTCCTGATCACATTCCTCCTACACTCTCAAAAGACTTTCCCACTAGGAGATGTAGAGTCTGTTGGCGAAGAGGTACGCGGAAGGAGACTCGTATGTACTGCCCTGAGTGTCCTAACCCTGGGCTGTGTGTGCCTGCTTGTTATAGAGCGTACCACAAGCAAAAGAATTATTGGGAGCAACCATGAGTGGTAAAGTGAACTGCCTGGTCTGTAATGTTTAAGAATTGTTGTTCTGTTTCAAGGTTGGCATTAGTGCAATGTTTCTGATTTTGTGTTAGTAGATTTGTATCTATTTGCAATTTGTTTGTGTTTTCTTTTTTGTATAAAAAAATCCTAAATGTGATGGTGGTGTGTGTAGGCTGGTGCTTGGCTGGCGGTGTGCGTGGAGTGGCGCTTGGCTGGCGGTGTGCGGGGAGTGGCTCTTGGCTGGCGGTGTGCGTGGAGTGGCGCTAGGCTGGCGGTGTGCGTGGAGTGGCGCTAGGCTGGCGGTGTGCGTGGAGTGGCGCTAGGCTGGCGGTGTGCGTGGAGTGGCGCTAGGCTGGCGGTGTGCGTGGAGTGGCGCTAGGCTGGCGGTGTGCGTGGAGTGGCGCTTGTCTGGCGGTGTGCGTGGAGTGGCGCTTGGCTGGCGGTGTGCGTGGACTGGCGCTCAGCTGGCAGTGTGTGAGTAGTGACTTGCTGCTGGTCACTACACACACTGCTAGCCGAGCGACACTCCACGCAATCCATCAGCTTGTGTGGTTGCTGTGTTAGGAATGTGGGCGTGTGAAAGTGATGGGCCCTTGAATGGCGCTGTCTGCTGGTGTGAGTGTTGTAATGTGATGGGCCCGCGGCTGGTGGTGTGAATGGTTTTGTATTTGTCACACGTATGAAAGGTGTATGAATGGCCTGTAAAGAGGTTGGTGCCTTGTCGGGGCTTTACAGCTCACGAGCTGTGAGTCAATGGTTCAGTTTCTCGTCCTTTCAATTATTAACAGTGCATTTCATTTTTGTGAAATCACTTGTTAATACAATTGTATATACTGTACCATCACTCACCCTCGTGCCAAATCCAACCAGTATGTGTGTGTGTGCTTGAGGATTAGATGGCTGTGCAGTAATATTTTTTTTTGTCTTTCTCAAGCAGGGTGTACCTTGTCCCTTTTTGTGAATGTTGTAATGTGTTTGTTTCGTGCCTGGGGGTGTGAATGGTCTTGTGTGTATCACGTATGAAAGGTGTGTGAATGGCCTGTAAAGCGGTTGGGGCCTTGACGTGGCTTTACAGCTCACGAGCTGCGAGTCACTGGTTCCGTTTTTTGTCCTTTCAATTATTGACAGTGCATTTCATTTTTGTGAAATCTCTTGTTAATAAAATTGTATATACTGAACCATCACTTGCCCTCGTGCCAAATCCAACCAGTATGTGTGTGTGCTTGAGGAATAGATGGCTGTGCAGTAATCTTTGTCTTTTTAGTCTGTCTGCCAAGGTGTACATTCCGTCTAAGAATAACCTGCCAACTGTAGATATTGTCGTAAACGAAACACCCATGGGAGTACATGGTGATATCTCTCTTGTGGATCCCAACAAGTTATGGTACCCACAATGTCCTGCAAACCTCAAAATGTCTGTCACATTTTCCTTGCAATATTGAGCCAAAAGTTTCACGCTGCAGAAATAAACGACACATTATCTTATTATGACCTGGTTTTGCAAGGGGGGTCACCTGGGTTTTTGGCCCGGGGCTCGGCGGCCACATAGGGAAACCTACCAAACCCACACATTTCTGAAAAGTAGACACCCGGGGGCTTCCAGGGAGGTATGGCTTGCGTGGATCCCCCAACGTTTCCTTACCCAGAATCCCCTGCAAACCTCACTTTTAGCTGAAAAAATCACTTTTTTCACACATTTTTGTGTGGGAAAGTGTGGCATCACTGGCCTCACACAAATTTCCTACCACCCAGCGTTCCCCCAGGTCTCCCGATAAAAATGGTGCCTCACTTGTGTGGGAGGCCCAAGTACCCGCGACAGGCAAGGGCCCACAACGTAGTGAGGCGACCTCAAAATGGCCTTTCACAAAACCACCTGGTTTTGCAAGGGGGTCACCTGGGTTTTGGCCCTGTGCTCGGCGGCCATCTAGGGAAACCTACCAAACCCACACATTTCTGAAAAGTAGACACCCGGGGGCTTCCAGGGAGGTATGGCTTGCGTGGATCCCCCAACGTTTCCTTACCCAGAATCCCTGCAAACCTCACTTTTAGCTGAACAAATCACTTTTTTCACACATTTTTGTGTGGGAAAGTGTGGCATCACTGGCCTCACACAAATTTCCTACCACCCAGCGTTCCCCCAGGTCTCCCGATAAAAATGGTGCCTCACTTGTGTGGGAGGCCCAAGTACCCGCGACAGGCAAGGGCCCACAACGTAGTGAGGCGACCTCAAAATGGCCTTTCACAAAACCACCTGGTTTTGCAAGGGGAGTCACCTGGGTTTTTGGCCCTGTGCTCGGCGGCCATCTAGGGAAACCTACCAAACCCACACATTTCTGAAAAGTAGACACCCGGGGTCTTCCAGGGAGGTATGGCTTGCGTGGATCCCCCAATGTTTCCTTACCCAGAATCCCCTGCAAACCTCACTTTTAGCTGAAAAAATCACTTTTTCACACATTTTTGTGTGGGAAAGTGTGGCATCACTGGCCTCACACAAATTTCCTACCACCCAGCGTTCCCCAGGTCTCCCGATAAAAATAGTGCCTCACTTGTGTGGGAGGCCCAAGTACCCGCGTCAGGCAAGGGCCCACAACGTAGTGAGGCGACCTCAAAATGGCCTTTCACAAAACCACCTGGTTTTGCAAGGGGGGTCACCTGGGTTTTTGGCTCTGTGCTCGGCGGCCATCTAGGGAAACCTACCAAACCCACACATTTCTGAAAAGTAGACACCCGGGGGCTTCCAGGGAGGTATGGCTTGCGTGGATCCCCCAACGTTTCCTTACCCAGAATCCCCTGCAAACCTCACTTTTAGCTGAAAAAATCACTTTTTTCACACATTTTTGTGTGGGAAAGTGTGGCATCACTGGCCTCACACAAATTTCCTACCACCCAGCGTTCCCCCAGGTCTCCCGATAAAAATGGTGCCTCACTTGTGTGGGAGGCCCAAGTACCCGCGACAGGCAAGGGCCCACAACGTAGTGAGGCGACCTCAAAATGGCCTTTCACAAAACCACCTGGTTTTGCAAGGGGGTCACCTGGGTTTTTGGCCCTGTGCTCGGCGGCCATCTAGGGAAACCTACCAAACCCACACATTTCTGAAAAGTAGACACCCGGGGTCTTCCAGGGAGGTATGGCTTGCGTGGATCCCCCAACGTTTCCTTACCCAGAATCCCTGCAAACCTCACTTTTAGCTGAAAAAATCACTTTTTCACACATTTTTGTGTGGGAAAGTGTGGCATCACTGGCCTCACACAAATTTCCTACCACCCAGCGTTCCCCAGGTCTCCCGATAAAAATAGTGCCTCACTTGTGTGGGAGGCCCAAGTACCAGCGTCAGGCAAGGGCCCACAACGTAGTGAGGCGACCTCAAAATGGCCTTTCACAAAACCACCTGGTTTTGCAAGGGAGTCACCTGGGTTTTGGCTCTGTGCTCGGCGGCCATCTAGGGAAACCTACCAAACCCACACATTTCTGAAAAGTAGACACCCGGGGCTTCCAGGGAGGTATGGCTTGCGTGGATCCCCCAACGTTTCCTTACCCAGAATCCCCTGCAAACCTCACTTTTAGCTGAAAAAATCACTTTTTCACACATTTTTGTGTGGGAAAGTGTGGCATCACTGGCCTCACACAAATTTCCTACCACCCAGCGTTCCCCCAGGTCTCCCGATAAAAATGGTGCCTCACTTGTGTGGGAGGCCCAAGTACCAGCGACAGGCAAGGGCCCACAACGTAGTGAGTCGACCTCAAAATGGCCTTTCACAAAACCACCTGGTTTTGCAAGGGGAGTCACCTGGGTTTTGGCCCTGTGCTCGGTGGCCATCAAGGAAACCTACCAAACCCACACATTTCTGAAAAGTAGACACCCGGGGCTTCCAGGGAGGTATGGCTTGCGTGGATCCCCCAACGTTTCCTTACCCAGAATCCCTGCAAACCTCACTTTTAGCTGAAAAAATCACTTTTTCACACATTTTGTGTGGGAAAGTGTGGCATCACTGGCCTCACACAAATTTCCTACCACCCAGCGTTCCTCCAGGTCTCCCGATAAAAATGGTGTCTCACTTGTGTGGGAGGCCCAAGTACCAGCGACAGGCAAGGGCCCAAAACATTTTTGATAGGCAATGTTGATGTTGCCTCAAAGCGTTTTGTGTCCTTGCCTGTCGCGGGTACTTGGGCCTCCCACACAAGTGAGGCACCATTTTTATTGGGAGACCTGGAGGAACGCTGGGTGGTAGGAAATTTGTGTGAGGCCAGTGATGCCACACTTCCCACACAAAATGTGTAAAAAAGTGATTTTTTCAGCTAAAATTGAGGTTTGCAAGGGATTCTGGGTAAAGAAACGTTGGGGGATACACGCAAGCCATACCTCCCTGGAAGCCTCCGAGTGTCTACTTTTCAGAAATGTGTGGGTTTGGTAGGTTTACCTAGATGGCCGCCGAGCACGGGCCAAAAACCCAGGTGACTCCCTGCAAAACCAGGTGGTTTTGAGATAGGCAATTTTGAGGTCGCCTCACTACGTTGTGGGCCCTTGCCTGTCGCTGGTACTTGGGCCTCCCACACAAGTGAGGCACCATTTTTATCGGGAGACCTGGGGAACACTGGGTGGTAGGAAATTTGTGTGAGGCCAGTGATGCCACACTTTCCCACACACAAATGTGTGAAAAAAGTGATTTTTCTGCTAAAATTGAGGTTTGCAAGGGATTCTGGGTAGGAAACGTTGGGAGATCCACGCAAGCCATACCTCCCTGGAAGCCCCGGGTGTCTACTTTTCAGAAATGTGTGGGTTTGGTAGGTTTCCTAAATGGCCGCCGAGCACGGGCCAAAACCCAGGTGATCCCCCTTGCAAAACCAGGTGGTTTTGAGATAGGCAATTTTGAGGTCGCCTCACTACGTTGTGGGCCCTTGCCTGTCGCGAGTACTTGGGCCTCCCACACAAGTGAGGCACCATTTTATCGGGAGACCTGGAGGAACGCTGGGTGGTAGGAAATTTGTGTGAGGCCAGTGATGCCACACTTTCCCACACACAAATGTGTGAAAAAGTGATTTTTCAGCTAAAATTGAGGTTTGCAGGGATTCTGGTAAGGAAACGTTGGAGGATCCACGCAAGCCATACCTCCTGGAAGCCCCGGGTGTCTACTTTTCATAAATGTGTGTGTTTGCTAGGTTTCCCTAGGTGCCGGCAGAGGTAGGGTTCAAAAACTACAGCTAGGCACTTTGCCAAAAAAGGGTCATTTTTCACTGCGAAATTGAGGTGTGACCGCGTTGCGTTTTGCGCCGTTTCCTGTCGCAGGTACTAGGCCGACCCACACAAGTGAGGTACCATTTTTCTCGTAAGACTTTGGGGAACGCGGGGTGGGTGGAAATTTGTGGATCCACGCAGATTCCAGAACTTTCCACCACAGAAATGTGTGGAAAATTTGTTTTTTGGACAATTTTTTATGTTTGCAAGGGATTCTGGGTAACAGAACCTGGTGGGAGGCAGTCAAGTCACCCCATCCTGGATTCCCCTGGGTGTCTAGTTTTCAAAAATGTATAGGTTTGCTAGGTTTCCCTAGGTGCCGGCAGAGGTAGGGTTCAAAAACTACAGCTAGGCACTTTGCCAAAAAGGGTCATTTTTCACTGCGAAATTGAGGTGTGACCACGTTGCGTTTTGCGCCGTTTCCTGTCGCAGGCACTAGGCCGACCCACACAAGTGAGGTACCATTTTTCTCGTAAGACTTTGGGGAACGCGGGGTGGGTGGAAATTTGTGGATCCACGCGGATTCCAGAACTTTCCACCACAGAAATATAAGGAAATTGTGTTTTTTTTTACAATTGTTTATGTTTGCAAGGGATTCTGGGTAACAGAACCTGGTGGGAGGCAGTCAAGTCACCCCATACTGGATTCCCCTGGGTGTCTAGTTTTCAAAAATGTATAGGTTTGCTAGGTTTCCCTAGGTGCCGGCAGAGGTAGGGTTCAAAAACTACAGCAAGGCACTTTGCCAAAAAAGGGTCATTTTTCACTGCGAAATTGAGGTGTGACCACGTTGCGTTTTGCGCCGTTTCCTGTCGCAGGAACTAGGCCGACCCACACAAGTGAGGTACCATTTTTCTCGTAAGACTTTGGGGAACGCGGGTGGGTGGAAATTTGTGGATCCACGCAGATTCCAGAACTTTCCACCACAGAAATGTGGGGAAAATGTGTTTTTTGGACAATTTTTTATGTTTGCAAGGGATTCTGGGTAACAGAACCTGGTGGGAGGCAGTCAAGTCACCCCATCCTGGATTCCCCTGGGTGTCTAGTTTTCAAAAATGTATAGGTTTGCTAGGTTTCCCTAGGTGCCGGCAGAGCTAGGGTTCAAAAACTACAGCTAGGCACTTTGCCAAAAAAGTGTCATTTTTCACTGCGAAATTGAGGTGTGACCACGTTGCGTTTTGCGCCGTTTCCTGTCGCAGGCACTAGGCCGACCCACACAAGTGAGGTACCATTTTTCTCGTAAGACTTTGGGAAACGCGGGGTGGGTGGAAATTTGTGGATCCACGCAGATTCCAGAACTTTCCACCACAGAAATGTGGGGAAAATGTGGTTTTTTGGACAATTTTTTATGTTTGCAAGGGATTCTGGGTAACAGAACCTGGTGGGAGGCAGTCAAGTCACCCCATCCTGGATTCCCCTGGGTGTCTAGTTTTCAAAAATGTATAGGTTTGCTAGGTTTCCCTAGGTGCCGGCAGAGCTAGGGTTCAAAAACTACAGCTAGGCACTTTGCCAAAAAGGGTCATTTTTCACTGCGAAATTGATGTGTGACCACGTTGCGTTTTGCGCCGTTTCCTGTCGTAGGCACTAGGCCGACCCACACAAGTGAGGTACCATTTTTCTCGTAAGACTTTGGGGGACACAGGGTGGGTGGAAATTTGTGGATCCACGCAGATTACAGAACTTTCCACCACAGAAATGTGGGGAAAATGTGTTTTTTTTGACAATTTTTTATGTTTGCAAGGGATTCTGGGTAACAGAACCTGGTGGGAGGCAGTCAAGTCACCCCATCCTGGATTCCCCTGGGTGTCTAGTTTTCAAAAATGTATAGGTTTGCTAGGTTTCCCTAGGTGCCGGCAGAGGTAGGGTTCAAAAACTACAGCTAGGCACTTTGCCAAAAAAGGGTCATTTTTCACTGCGAAATTGAGGTGTGACCGCGTTGCGTTTTGTGCCGTTTCCTGTCGCAGGCACTAGGCCGACCCACACAAGTGAGGTACCATTTTTCTCGTAAGACTTTGGGGAACGCGGGGTGGGTGGAAATTTGTGGATCCACGCAGATTCCAGAACTTTCCACCACAGAAATGTGGGGAAAATGTGGTTTTTTTGACAATTTGTTATGTTTGCAAGGGATTCTGGGTAACAGAACCTGGTGGGAGGCAGTCAAGTCACCCCATCCTGGATTCCCCTGGGTGTCTAGTTTTCAAAAATGTATAGGTTTGCTAGGTTTCCCTAGGTGCCGGCAGAGCTAGGGTTCAAAAACTACAGCTAGGCACTTTGCCAAAAAAGGGTCATTTTTCACTGCGAAATTGAGGTGTGACCACGTTGCGTTTTGCGCCGTTTCCTGTCGCAGGCACTAGGCCGACCCACACAAGTGAGGTACCATTTTTCTCGTAAGACTTTGGGGAACGCGGGGTGGGTGGAAATTTGTGGATCCACGCAGATTCCAGAACTTTCCACCACAGAAATGTGGGGAAAATGTGTTTTGTTTGACAATTTTTTATGTTTGCAACGGATTCTGGGTAACAGAACCTGGTGGGAGGCAGTCAAGTCACCCCATCCTGGATTCCCCTGGGTGTCTAGTTTTCAAAAATGTATAGGTTTGCTTGGTTTCCCTAGGTGCCGGCAGAGGTAGGGTTCAAAAACTACAGCTAGGCACTTTGCCAAAAGGGTCATTTTTCACTGCGAAATTGAGGTGTGACCGCGTTGTGTTTTGCGCCGTTTCCTGTCGCAGGCACTAGGCCGACCCACACAAGTGAGGTACCATTTTTCTCGTAAGACTTTGGGGAACGCGGGGTGGGTGGAAATTTGTGGATCCACGCAGATTCCAGAACTTTCCACCACAGAAATGTGGGGAAAATGTGTTTTTTTGACAATTTTTTATGTTTGCAAGGGATTCTGGGTAACAGAACCTGGTGGTAGGCAGTCAAGTCACCCCATCCTGGATTCCCCTGGGTGTCTAGTTTTCAAAAATGTATAGGTTTGCTAAGTTTCCCTAGGTGCCGGCAGAGCTAGGGTTCAAAAACTACAGCTAGGCACTTTGCCAAAAAAGGGTCATTTTTCACTGCGAAATTGATGTGTGACCACGTTGCGTTTTGCGCCGTTTCCTGTCGTAGGCACTAGGCCGACCCACACAAGTGAGGTACCATTTTTCTCGTAAGACTTTGGGGGACACAGGGTGGGTGGAAATTTGTGGATCCACGCAGATTCCAGAACTTTCCACCACAGAAATGTGGGGAAAATGTGTTTTTTTGACAATTTTTATGTTTGCAAGGGATTCTGGGTAACAGAACCTGGTGGGAGGCAGTCAAGTCACCCCATCCTGGATTCCCCTGGGTGTCTAGTTTTCAAAAATGTATAGGTTTGCTAGGTTTCCCTAGGTGCCGGCAGAGGTAGGGTTCAAAAACTACAGCTAGGCACTTTGCCAAAAAGGGTCATTTTTCACTGCGAAATTGAGGTGTGACCGCGTTGCGTTTTGCGCCGTTTCCTGTCGCAGGCACTAGGCCGACCCACACAAGTGAGGTACCATTTTTCTCGTAAGACTTTGGGGAACGCGGGGTGGGTGGAAATTTGTGGATCCACGCAGATTCCAGAACTTTCCACCACAGAAATGTGGGGAAAATGTGTTTTTTTGACAATTTTTTATGTTTGCAAGGGATTCTGGGTAACAGAACCTGGTGGGAGGCAGTCAAGTCACCCCATCCTGGATTCCCCTGGGTGTCTAGTTTTCAAAAATGTATAGGTTTGCTAGGTTTCCCTAGGTGCCGGCAGAGCTAGGGTTCAAAAACTACAGCTAGGCACTTTGCCAAAAAAGGGTCATTTTTCACTGCAAAATTGAGGTGTGACCACGTTGCGTTTTGCGCCGTTTCCTGTCGCAGGCACTAGGCCGACCCACACAAGTGAGGTACCATTTTTCTCGTAAGACTTTGGGGAACGCGGGGTGGGTGGAAATTTGTGGATCCACGCAGATTCCAGAACTTTCCACCACAGAAATGTGGGGAAAATGTGTTTTGTTTGACAATTTTTTATGTTTGCAACGGATTCTGGGTAACAGAACCTGGTGGGAGGCAGTCAAGTCACCCCATCCTGGATTCCCCTGGGTGTCTAGTTTTCAAAAATGTATAGGTTTGCTAGGTTTCCCTAGGTGCCGGCAGAGGTAGGGTTCAAAAACTACAGCTAGGCACTTTGCCAAAAAAGGGTCATTTTTCACTGCGAAATTGAGGTGTGACCGCGTTGTGTTTTGCGCCGTTTCCTGTCGCAGGCACTAGGCCGACCCACACAAGTGAGGTACCATTTTTCTCGTAAGACTTTGGGGAACGCGGGGTGGGTGGAAATTTGTGGATCCACGCAGATTCCAGAACTTTCCACCACAGAAATGTGGGGAAAATGTGTTTTTTTGACAATTTTTTATGTTTGCAAGGGATTCTGGGTAACAGAACCTGGTGGGAGGCAGTCAAGTCACCCCATCCTGGATTCCCCTGGGTGTCTAGTTTTCAAAAATGTATAGGTTTGCTAAGTTTCCCTAGGTGCCGGCAGAGCTAGGGTTCAAAAACTACAGCTAGGCACTTTGCCAAAAAGGGTCATTTTTCACTGCGAAATTGAGGTGTGACCGCGTTGCGTTTTGCGCCGTTTCCTGTCGCAGGCACTAGGCCGACCCACACAAGTGAGGTACCATTTTTCTCGTAAGACTTTGGGGAACGCGGGGTGGGTGGAAATTTGTGGATCCACGCAGATTCCAGAACTTTCCACCACAGAAATGTGGGGAAAATGTGTTTTTTTGACAATTTTTTATGTTTGCAAGGGATTCTGGGTAACAGAACCTGGTGGGAGGCAGTCAAGTCACCCCATCCTGGATTCCCCTGGGTGTCTAGTTTTCAAAAATGTATAGGTTTGCTAGGTTTCCCTAGGTGCCGGCAGAGCTAGGGTTCAAAAACTACAGCTAGGCACTTTGCCAAAAAAGGGTCATTTTTCACTGCAAAATTGAGGTGTGACCACGTTGCGTTTTGCGCCGTTTCCTGTCGCAGGCACTAGGCCGACCCACACAAGTGAGGTACCATTTTTCTCGTAAGACTTTGGGGAACGCGGGGTGGGTGGAAATTTGTGGATCCACGCAGATTCCAGAACTTTCCACCACAGAAATGTGGGGAAAATGTGTTTTGTTTGACAATTTTTTATGTTTGCAACGGATTCTGGGTAACAGAACCTGGTGGGAGGCAGTCAAGTCACCCCATCCTGGATTCCCCTGGGTGTCTAGTTTTCAAAAATGTATAGGTTTGCTAGGTTTCCCTAGGTGCCGGCAGAGGTAGGGTTCAAAAACTACAGCTAGGCACTTTGCCAAAAAAGGGTCATTTTTCACTGCGAAATTGAGGTGTGACCGCGTTGTGTTTTGCGCCGTTTCCTGTCGCAGGCACTAGGCCGACCCACACAAGTGAGGTACCATTTTTCTCGTAAGACTTTGGGGAACGCGGGGTGGGTGGAAATTTGTGGATCCACGCAGATTCCAGAACTTTCCACCACAGAAATGTGGGGAAAATGTGTTTTTTTGACAATTTTTATGTTTGCAAGGGATTCTGGGTAACAGAACCTGGTGGGAGGCAGTCAAGTCACCCCATCCTGGATTCCCCTGGGTGTCTAGTTTTCAAAAATGTATAGGTTTGCTAAGTTTCCCTAGGTGCCGGCAGAGCTAGGGTTCAAAAACTACAGCTAGGCACTTTGCCAAAAAAGGGTCATTTTTCACTGCGAAATTGAGGTGTGACCGCGTTGCGTTTTGCGCCGTTTCCTGTCGCAGGCACTAGGCCGACCCACACAAGTGAGGTACCATTTTTCTCGTAAGACTTTGGGGAACGCGGGGTGGGTGGAAATTTGTGGATCCACGCAGATTCCAGAACTTTTCACCACAGAAATGTGGGGAAAATGTGGTTTTTGAACAATTTTTTATGTTTGCAAGGGATTCTGGGTAACAGAACCTGGTGGGAGGCAGTCAAGTCACCCCATCCTGGATTCCCCTGGGTGTCTAGTTTTCAAAAATGTATAGGTTTGCTAGGTTTCCCTAGGTGCCGGCAGAGCTAGGGTTCAAAAACTACAGCTAGGCACTTTGCCAAAAAAGGGTCATTTTTCACTGCGAAATTGAGGTGTGACCACGTTGCGTTTTGCGCCGTTTCCTGTCGCAGGCACTAGGCCGACCCACACAAGTGAGGTACCATTTTTCTCGTAAGACTTTTGGGAACGCGGGGTGGGTGGAAATTTGTGGATCCACGCAGATTCCAGAACTTTCCACCACAGAAATGTGGGGAAAATGTGTTTTTTTGACAATTTTTTATGTTTGCAAGGGATTCTGGGTAACAGAACCTGGTGGGAGGCAGTCAAGTCACCCCATCCTGGATTCCCCTGGGTGTCTAGTTTTCAAAAATGTATAGGTTTCCCTAGGTGCCGGCAGAGCTAGGGTTCAAAAACTACACCTAGGCACTTTGCAAAAAAAGGGTAATTTTTCATTGTGAAAATGTGGTACGTCCACGTTGCATTTTGAGCCATTTCCTATTGTGGGCACAAGGGCTACCCACACAAGTGAGGTACCATTTTTATCGGGAGACTTAGGGTAACACAGAATTGTAGAGCAACTGTTATTACCTATTGACTTTCGATGCATTTCTGCCTTCCAAATGAAAGACAATGTGTAAAAAATAAGTCATTTTGAAAAATGACCTATAATTCTCATGCTAGTATGGGTACTCCCAATTTCGGAAATGTGCAAATATCTACTGTTTCTAAAATCTACATTTTGTTCCCATTTCAGAAATACATAGGTGTCTTTCATAACAATTTTTCCATGTATACATTTTCCCAAAATAATTGCTATATACCCGGTACTTAAAAAACAATCATTGCAAGATGTTGCTCAATTATTGGCTCTGGTTTCGTCGGGTTCTTGGTGAACCTACAAGTCCTATATATCCCCACAACCAGAAAGGTCCAGCGGATATAACGCTATATTGCCTTCAAATAGCTGTCATAATTAGAAGAAGTTACAGGTGAAAACGTTGACACAAATGGCTGTTTTTTCAACTAATTTTCAATTTTTCCTTTATTTAACTGTTAGTTTCTATAAGGAAAACTTTAAGGATCTACACAAATGACCCCTTGCTGAATTCAGAATTGTGTCTACTTTTCATAAATGTATGGCTTTCCAGGATCCATTATTGGTTTCATACCCATTTCTACCATTAACTGGAAGGAGGTTGAAAGCACAAAAATAGCAAAAATAGGCTATGTCCCAGGAAAATGCCAAAACTGTGTAAAGAAAGTTGGTTTTCTGACAAAAGTCTGCTTGTCCCTGAAAGCTGGGGAGATGGTGATTTCATCCCCACAACCCCTTTTTTGATGCCATTTGCAGGGAAAAATCAAGACGCTTTCATCTGTAGCCCTTTTTTGCCTTTTTCCAAAAAAAAACAAAATTTAGCTGTATTTTGACTAATTTCTGGGTCCCCTCCAGGGGAATCCACAAACCCTGGGTACCTTTACAATCCCCATGATGTTAGAAAAAAGGACGCAAATTTGGCATGGATACCTTATGTGGTCAAAAAGTTACAGGGGCCTAAGCGCGCACTACCCCAAATAGCCAAAAAAAGGCTTAGCACAGGAGGGGAAAAGGCCTAGCAGCGAAGGGGTTAACTTAGTTATTTAATAATAATAACAGGCTGTCAACATTTACAAACATCTACTGCGTGTCAACTATTTCAAGAATTCTTTTTGCCTTTATTGAACAGTTTCTTTGACTTGTTATGTATTCATAGGATCATTAGCTTTGTTATGAATGATTTTTCTGCCTATTATTATTATTAAATAACTGACAACAAAGTCAGCTTTTTGAAAACTTATCAATAATTAAGTTAATGTTATCTGTATGGGGAGGAGCTCTTCCTAATACTGGAGAACACTGGGTGAGTGGCACAGTGTTATACATTGAGCACACCTTAAAACTTAGTTTGAACCATTTTGGACTATTTGGGTAAACAGGACGGAGGTGCTGGCGGATGTGTTCTTCACCACTGCCATTCAATTTGTAAGTGTCACAAAAATTACATAATCAGGCTCATTCAGGGGTTCATCCTTAATACCAGTCACCGCAATGATGGCGGGCGGACTCGAGTCCGCCCGCCATCGTAATGACCCTCTTAGAGAGGAAACAGGCCCTAATGTGATTCGCGCATCTCAGCGTGTCTTTCTAGTGCAGCAGCTCAGCCAACTTTAACCACAAAAGACTTCCTGACATTAACATGTGATGTGACCTGTCTATTTCTGCAGAACCCACTGTGTTTCATCAGTCTCTGCTTCTATATATTGGCCCGTGTTACTTACATGCGCCTAAAAATATCTCTAACCTGAAAGATTCGAAAGGGGGTCTCAGGTCTTAGATCTGTGTGGGTCTTTATATGATGTATCTCTTAATTCCCTGTATTAACCTGGAGACACTTTATGTCCATTCTCAGCCAGGTGATTCAATAGCGCAATGGTATCTTGCTTTCAAGCTTCTAGTGTCTCTGATGCCACCAATAGGTCATCACTATATTGCATGAGGACTGATCTGTGGGGCATCTGTAGTGACTCTAACATCTTTTTCAAGATCTGATTAAAGATGGACGGACTCTCCGTATATCCTTGTGGGACTCTGCACCATGCCTAAACTCTCTATTGAAACAAGAAACAAAAAAGAAACTGGTCATCCTGGCACTGAAAAGAAAGCCTTACAAAGATCAATGTCAGTAAACTATTCTGTAGTACATGGAATTTGGGAAAGTATTGTGGCTCCATTTGGTACCACGGGACAACATGTGACAACTATCTCGTTAATCTTCCTAAGACCTTGGGCGTGCCTATATTTTCCATTTGATTTCTGTAAACCCATGATCAGAGAGTTACATGGACTCTCAATCAGTTCCCTCAGAATTCCATTGTGTATCATGTCTTCTATTACAGGTGTTATTCCTACATTTGTTTCTGGGGTCAAATGGTATGAGGGTTAGATACACTGCATTTGCCTTAAGGTTATTTGGACTGGTTCTACAACTTTAGTCAGTTGGATGTCTTTCACTATGAGATCCTACACTTCTGGGTTCACAGCTTCTCTCAAATCAGAGGGTAGTTCTTCAATTCTCATTGAGAACAATCCTACAGCTGTCTTTTGTTCAGCCATTTTAAATTCCACATCTTCATCATCAGTCTAAAACTCTACACCGTCGGGTGTAAAGTAAATTGTACAATTTAACTTGCACAATAAATCTCTCCCTAACAAGTTCACAGGACTCATATCACATAAGAAGTACTCGTGATTTTCCTCAAATGAACCTATTTTTACAGAAACTATTTCTGAGACTGGATTTGCAATTGATTTAATTGAAACTCCTACATCTTGGATCTTCTTTCCCAAGAGGGGCAGGTGGTTGATCTGGCAGCACCTGTATCTATAAGATAAGATACGGGGTGGCCATTCACCTCACCTTCTACGAATGGACCACTCTGGTATACCTCTAAGCCTGTGCCACGCACGCAATCTTCCTCCCCCTCAGGCACTATCATTGAGAAATGCTGGAGCCTGAACTCTCATTATCAAAAACAGGAAATTGTACAAAATGTATTTTGACTTTGGTTCTGGAAAGGGTTGAAATTTGCTTTTGGCATCTGGTTTAAATTAAATCTAGGATTCCCCATATATTGCAGGATCATTTGGGCTTGTGGGATCTGTATCTGCAGAATTTATTTGTTTTTTTTATGCACATTTGCATCTGTTGTACTGGAATGTGCAGCATCTGCATTCCACTCTTCATCTGTACATTACATTTGTATTTTAAGTATTAAATCTACAATCCATCTTCCAATGCCGGTCCCTGTTACAAAAGTGACAAGGGGTCATCTTCTTCAGCGTTACAACATCCATTCCTGAACTTGGATCAATTGGAATACCTCTGACACTCTACCTTGTGATTTATTCTGACAGCTGATTACACTTTATTGTATATCTGTACTGTTGGAAATGGCCCTTTTTGCAGGGTCACCCCTAAACTTTTTGCCTGCCTCCTGTATTTTTGCTGAGCTGTTTCTGTTGGTTTTATGACTCTGGGCACTTTACCACTGCTGTTCAGTGCTAAAGTGCATATGCTCTCCCTTTGTAAATATGTCTATGTGAATTGGTGTATCCCTGATTGGCTTATTTGGTTTACCTGTTAGTCCCTAGTAGTGGGGCCTGTGTGTGCCCAGGGCTGGTAAACCAAATGCTGCTGGTGGGCCTGCAGCACTGATGTGTGCCACCCACAGAAGCAGCTTGTAAAGTGTGTCTCAGACCTGCCACTGCAGTGTCTGTGTGCAGTCCAGAACTGCCATCTTGGCTGTGAAGTGCACCCACTTCCCAGCCCCTGAAGCTTCCCTTGGCATCCTGTAAGTCACCCCTATGGTAGGGTGCATTGTTTGTGTGAGGTAGGACATGCCTTGGTGTGTGTAGCATGTCCTGGTAGTGAATTACACCCCATTTCGTTTTTCACTACTGTAAGGCTACCTGTTCCTCATAGGCTAGAATGGGCAGTTTGACTATTACATCCTATAGTCCTAACTGTCCCCAGGAACATGGTAGAAAAACGAATATAGTATGCCTGAGCTCAGAATATTAAAATACATCTTTTAGTGAAGTTTATTTTTATATTCTGTGTTTGAAAATACCACTTTTAGAAAGCAGGTATTTTCTTGCCTAAGCCTTCCAGTGTGCTCTGCTGTTATGTGTATTGGCTGTCTGGTTTTGGAGGGGCAGGGCAGGCTGAGTCAGACCTGGGTTGAATAGAGAGATCTGCATTTAGAGTATGGGGAGGGGTGGCTCCTTGACCTGAATAGGGCTGTGCCTGGCAAGGTGAATGCTGGCTCTACCTCTCACTGTGTGTCTGCTAGCAGACCCCCTCTTTCTGAAAGGAAGGATGCAGCCTGGTAAACAAAGTGCTCCAGGCCTGAGCAGAACTGGTTCTGGCTAGGTTCAGTGACTTGTGGCTTCTAAGAACAAAGACTTTTGGGGTATAAATATCTGTGCTCAAACCCCTACATTTTGTATTGCTTTTGGATCTGGAGAGGAAACTCTGTCCGTGCCACTGGAGGAATCTGCAGGAAGTGACTGTCCTTGTGCTTGTGTGTTGTTCCTTGCACTGGCCTGCAGCAGTGACCACTGGACCTTGGAGAAGAGGAAAAGGAACTTTTGAGAGAACTTTTATTTTTGTTACAGCAATTACCCAAGGGCTAGGAAAAGAGCTAGCCTCCTGCTGGAGTCTCAGGCACATCAGACTCCACCACCAACCTCCTGCTTCCTCCCTGCGAGGATTGCTATCTGCTGATGAGGCTCCTGTGAGTTCCAGGGCCTCTAGTTTGCTTCAGAGAAAAGAGTGCTGGAAATCGACGCTAACGCACCTTTGCGAGCCGCTGCAGCCGAGAGCGCTGGAAAAATCATCGCGCTGCTGCCGCTGAGTGCTCGCAACACGAAACCATCGCTAACGCCTCTTTGCGAGCCGCTGCAGCCGAGACGCGCTGGAAAAATCATCGCGCTGCTGTCGCCGAGCGCTCGCAACCCCTAAAGAAATCATCGCTTCAAGACATCGCATTGCGGACGCCGTGCGTCCGCTCATTTTCATCGCATCGCACCGGATTTCGTCGCTCCCTCGCGGAGCGCCATTTCTTCGCATCGCAACACAATCGCACAACGCAACAGGCTCGTTGCATCGACTTCTCCCTCGCGGCAAGAAAGTCATCGCATTGGCGGCCTAGCGTGCATAAGTTGGTCGCATCGTCTCCGCACGCATCAGCAGATCGGCGCATCATCCTCCCTTGCGGCAAGGATTTAACGCATCGCCGGCCTCGCGTGAGGAAAATCATCGCTACCACTTCTTTGCGACATTTTGTTGGGTTTGCTACTGAATTCAGGTACTTTGTGCGAGAAAGGGTCGCAGAGACCACTGCTTTGGATTTGAACCTTATTTTTGCAACCTCTGAACGAGAAAGGGTCGCAGAGACCCCTGCTTTGAATTTGAACCTTATTGTTGCAACCTCTGAATGAGAAAGGGTCGCAGAGACCCCTGCTTTGAATTTGAACCTTATTTTTGCAACCTTTGAACTATTTTTGACAGCCCTTCAACAGCTATCCTATTTTTGACAGTATTGTGGCTTTTACAGTTATTGGTCTTGTGATAAATCTGCCTTTATATAAAGATACTTATTTTTTATAACTACTTGTGTGGTGTCCCTTTGTAGTGTTCCTCACTGTGTTACTGTGTATGGTCATAAATGCTTCACACCCTGCCTCTGAGATAAGCCTACCTGCTCGTGCTACGTTACCACAGGGTTGAGCAGGGGTATCAAGGAGGGTAGCCCTCTTACTCTGACTTAGGAAGAAGGGTCCCTACTTGGACAGTGGCCAGCCATTGCCAACTAGAGACCCCCATTTCTAACATTGGTGGTCAGCGGTGAGGATCTGGACTTGCATTTATGATCGCATACAGTAATTATAGTGTACACTACTAGTGAGTGCAGACCATAACGTACCACATACATTTTTGAAGTTTTTTTTTTTATTCTATTTTTGATTGATATTGCCCGTGATTGTTACAATGGGCAAGCCTATGTTTTATTGATATTGCCAGGTGATAGTACCCGCATACATTTTGAGAATTGTTGGATCCTATATTGTAATTGATATTGCCGGTGATTTTTTACCCGCATACATTTTCTTGAGAAGTTTTCTTCTATCTTTTATTGATATTGCCCGTGATTGTTACAATGGGCAAGCCTATGTTTTATTGATATTGCCGGTGATAGTACCCGCATACATTTTTGAGAATTGTTGGATCCTATATTGTGATTGATATTGCCGGTGATTTTTACCCGCCTATATTTTCTTGAGAAGTTTCTTCTATCTTTTATTGATATTGCCCGTGATTGTTACAACGGGCAAGCCTATTTTTTTATTATTGATATTGCCAGTTATTGCTACAATGGGTCTTACTGAAATGAGACCTACCTTTTATATAGATGATCTGTTAACCTACAGTCTAGAGGAGCTAAGGGGGTTCTGTGAGGAGAGGGGCTTAGCAGTGAGTAGGAAGGAGACTCAGCTATCCCTGCAGACATCCCTGAGACTTTGGCAACAAGACAGATGGAGATTCTTGGAGTCCCAGTACACCTACCAAGAGGGTAGTTGGTCTGAGGGTGGCTCTGGAGAGTCTGAAGAGGAGGAAGAAAGTGTTATGGAATATCTCATAGGTGGGGAGTTCCTTGATGAGTCTAGTGCCCATGGTAGTGCCAGATTCCCCTCAGGGTCCCCAGAGGAGTTGGTGGACAGGCGGGAAGGTCCCATAGGTAGGGAGTCCCTTGCTGGATCTAGTGCACAGGGTAGCACCCAATCCCCTTCATGGTCCCCAGAGGAGTTGGGCAGACAGAGGGAGAGGGAGTACCAGCTGGAATTGGAGAGGATCCAAATAGAGATTGCCCTGCTGGAGGCGCACCTAGCGCAGATAGCAGAAAAGGAGAAGTTAGCTCAAGAGGGTAGGTTACCCCTGGAGCGCAGTTTTAATTGTCTGGATTCCCCAGAGAGGGTGGGGTCCAGTGGTGGCAGCAAAATTGAAGTATATAGTGATGACAGTGTAGTACACCCACCCAGAGATGTAGCACCTGACTTGAAGGAGGGGATTCAAGGATATGAGGTAGCTCCATTAGTGTGCAGTGTCCCTGAGGTGGATTGGGGAACTAGCGCAGGGGCCCATAGTCCTAGTGAAGGGAGGGACACTCTACCGACTCTGGATGAGAGGTGCAGGGAGAGGGGTTCCCCGTGGTTGAAGTCCTGGTGTATGAGTGTGAGGACCGCCCAGAAGAGTGTGGGTTGAGTGATAGAGACAGTCAGTTAATGTCTCGCCCATTGCAGGAGAGTGGTGTGGGGTACGTATGTGAGGCACTGGATTGTGAGGTAAAGGTTAGCACCTGTGTGGAGCTGTGTAATCCAATTGTGGGAGAGCATATTATGAGTTCCTGTTTTCCAGAGCTAAACCAACACCTGTCAGATTGCGAGTTCTCTGATCCTAGGGAACTTGCACAGGGGGCAGACCTCTGGGTGAGTACCAGAGGCCCTGTAGAGGCATTAGGGAATGACCCTAAGAGGAGTGGTTCAGATGTCTTCCAACCCAGAGTGGTGGGAAAGGTTAGGAGTGTTACAGCTGGGTCCCCTTGTTGTGAGGAGCTTGTAGGGCCTCACATCCTGTCTTGTGGGAGCAGGAGTGAGACTGGGATAGGTCCCGAAGTGCCCCAACCTCAGTCTCCAGGACTGGATGGTTCCATGAGGGAACACCAGGTAGGGAGCCTAGTCTGTCCGGATGGACCGTCCATTGTGGGGGGTCCCCCCGTGTTAGGTGAGCTGGGATTGCCTGTAATCAGACCTCCAGCAGTTCTAGTGTCTGGCAGTACCGCTCCAGTAGGGAGGGTGCAGAAGGCCAGAGTGAGGGGTGAGGGGGGGAAAGAGTCCCCGGTGGAAGAACCAGTGGGTCAGGGGCCAGCCAGAAGGGCTTAGCCTCATAGTATTGGCCATGGTGACGCCACTTCTGTCCTGGGGCATCTTCACGCACTGTCAGAGGGACAGGAGGTCGTGAGCTCTGTGCCAGGCAGACTGTCACACGACACGCTAGGTATGTGTCACCCTCAGGAAGCCCTAGTTGGCCAGGCAGTTGTTCAACCACAGGGGTTGGTCCCTGGGATGGTAATTCAGGTCCAGTTGTTGTCTGATCTGGAGGGAGGGACAACTATAAGCAGTGTCCCGGCCATTTTTTTTCCTAAGAGCACCACTCCAGGTGGGAGGGTGCAGTATGCTGGAAGGGGGTGCAGAGGGAGTCCTCGCCTCTGACCCCGGTGCAACCTAAGGGTTTTTTCAGGTTGGTAGATCAGTTGCAGGGTCCAAGCCCTGAACTGGTGGAGGGGTGTGTTGTCCTTGAGGGGGGCCTGTGTGCTCCCCAGGAAGTCCTGGTGTGAAAGGCAGACCATCGCACAACTCTAGAGGAGTGTGCTTTCCTTGGGGGGAATTGGTGTACTCCCCCAGAAGTCCTGGGTTGCCAGGCACAGGCCCAGCCGAAGGGTACAGACCCTAGGTTGGGAGGCCAGGTTCAGGGTGTCCCCCCTGATCTGGAGGAAGGGGCAACTGCTAACAGTGCCCCTCCCGGTTTGTGTTATGGAGTACCTCTCCAGGTGGGAGGGTGCCAGGCCCCAGTAAAGGTGGCGGGGAGAGGGCAGCCTCACCCCTGACCTCCGCCCAGTCTAAGGGTACAGACCCCATGCTGGGATACCAGTTGCAGGATAGAACCCCTGAACTGGTGGGCGAATTATACAGGACACCTGCCTCAGGTGCCCTGACAATTCTGGAGTGGGGTACCGCTCCAAGTGGGAGGGTACCGAGCCCCAAAGAGAAGGACCGGGTGTGGGGGAGCCCACCCCAGTCACTGGCCCCGCCGTTGGGTACAGGCCCAAGGCTGGTGGGTCAGTGTCAGGACGCGTTGCCTGACCTGACAGGAGGGAGAGTGGACAAAAGGTGCCAGACACCTGGGGTTACTGCCCCGCACTCTCTGATGCCACAAACGTTTGAGAGCCCTGAGAGGTATAGGGCTTGGATTTCATCACTGACTACTGTCAGTGACTACTGGGGCTTGTTGTTTATCTGTTGGGACACACCTGGGGGCCAGTTAAGGTTAGATGCTGCACAGGTGGTGTCCACAGGTGGGGGAAGAGTTCCCCATTGGTTATCTTAGTGGGCCCTAGGAGTGTGGACAGAGGGATCCACCAGGGTTCAGATTGGAGTAGAGCTGGCATATGCCCCTGCAGTTGCGGGCCAGTTCCGTGTTCTATTGCCCGAAGCAGGGAAGCCCATCAAAGTAGTGATTGGTCTACCCTGCGTTTTGGCTGGAAGGGGTTGTGTTGGAAATGGCCCTTTTTGCAGGGTCACCCCTAAACTTTTTGCCTGCCTCCTGTATTTTTGCTGAGCTGTTTCTGTTGGTTTTATGACTCTGGGCACTTTACCACTGCTGTTCAGTGCTAAAGTGCATATGCTCTCCCTTTGTAAATATGTCTATGTGAATTGCTTTATCCCTGATTGGCTTATTTGGTTTACCTGTTAGTCCCTAGTAGTGGGGCCTGTGTGTGCCCAGGGCTGGTAAACCAAATGCTGCTGGTGGGCCTGCAGCACTGATGTGTGCCACCCACAGAAGCAGCTTATAAAGTGTGTCTCAGACCTGCCACTGCAGTGTCTGTGTGCAGTCCAGAACTGCCATCTTGGCTGTGAAGTGCACCCACTTCCCAGCCCCTAAACCTTGCCTTGGCATCCTGTAAGTCACCCCTATGGTAGGGTGCATTGTATGTGTGAGGTAGGACATGCCTTGGTGTGTGTAGCATGTCCTGGTAGTAAATTACACCCCATTTCGTTTTTCACTACTGTAAGGCTACCTGTTCCTCATAGGCTAGAATGGGCAGTTTGACTATTACATCCTATAGTCCTAACTGTCCCCAGGAACATGGTAGAAAAACGAATTTAGTATGCCTGAGCTCAGAATATTAAAATACATCTTTTAGTGAAGTTTATTTTTATATTCTGTGTTTGAAAATACCACTTTTAGAAAGTAGGTATTTTCTTGCCTAAGCCTTCCAGTGTGCTCTGCTGTTATGTGTATTGGCTGTCTGGTTTTGGAGGGGCAGGGCAGGCTGAGTCAGACCTGGGTTGAATAGAGAGATCTGCATTTAGAGTATGGGGAGGGGTGGCTCCTTGACCTGAATAGGGCTGTGCCTGGCAAGGTGAATGCTGGCTCCACCTCCCACTGTGTGTCTGCTAGCAGACCCCCTCTTTCTGAAAGGAAGGATGCAGCCTCGTAAACAAAGTGCTCCAGGCCTGAGCAGAACTGGTTCTGGCTAGGTTCAGTGACTTGTGGCTTCTAAGAACAAAGACTTTTGGGGTATAAATATCTGTGCTCAAACCCCTACATTTTGTATTGCTTTTGGATCTGGAGAGGAAACTCTGTCCGTGCCACTGGAGGAATCTGCAGGAAGTGACTGTCCTTGTGCTTGTGTGTTGTTTCTTGCACTGGCCTGCAGCAGTGACCACTGGACCTTGGAGAAGAGGAAAAGGAACTTTTGAGAGAACTTTTATTTTTGTTACAGCAATTACCCAAGGGCTAGGAAAGAGCTAGCCTCCTGCTGGAGTCTCAGGCACATCAGACTCCACCACCAACCTCCTGCTTCCTCCCTGCGAGGATTGCTATCTGCTGATGAGGCTCCTGTGAGTTCCAGGGCCTCTAGTTTGCTTCAGAGAAAAGAGTGCTGGAAATCGACGCTAACGCACCTTTGCGAGCCGCTGCAGCCGAGAGCGCTGGAAAAATCATCGCGCTGCTGCCGCTGAGTGCTCGCAACACGAAACCATCGCTAACGCCTCTTTGCGAGCCGCTGCAGCCGAGACGCGCTGGAAAAATCATCGCGCTGCTGTCGCCGAGCGCTCGCAACCCCTAAAGAAATCATCGCTTCAAGACATCGCATTGCGGACGCCGTGCGTCCGCCATTTTCATCGCATCGCACCGGATTTCGTCGCTCCCTCGCGGAGCGCCATTTCTTCGCATCGCAACACAATCGCACAACGCAACAGGCTCGTTGCATCGACTTCTCCCTCGCGGCAAGAAAGTCATCGCATCGGCGGCCTAGCGTGCATAAGTTGGTCGCATCGTCTCCGCACGCATCAGCAGATCGGCGCATCATCCTCCCTTGCGGCAAGGATTTAACGCATCGCCGGCCTCGCGTGAGGAAAATCATCGCTACCACTTCTTTGCGACATTTTGTTGGGTTTGCTACTGAATTCAGGTACTTTGTGCGAGAAAGGGTCGCAGAGACCACTGCTTTGGATTTGAACCTTATTTTTGCAACCTCTGAACGAGAAAGGGTCGCAGAGACCCCTGCTTTGAATTTGAACCTTATTGTTGCAACCTCTGAATGAGAAAGGGTCGCAGAGACCCCTGCTTTGAATTTGAACCTTATTTTTGCAACCTTTGAACTATTTTTGACAGCCCTTCAACAGCTATCCTATTTTTGACAGTATTGTGGCTTTTACAGTTATTGGTCTTGTGATAAATCTGCCTTTATATAAAGATACTTATTTTTTATAACTACTTGTGTGGTGTCCCTTTGTAGTGTTCCTCACTGTGTTACTGTGTATGGTCATAAATGCTTCACACCCTGCCTCTGAGATAAGCCTACCTGCTCGTGCTACGTTACCACAGGGTTGAGCAGGGGTATCAAGGAGGGTAGCCCTCTTACTCTGACTTAGGAAGAAGGGTCCCTACTTGGACAGTGGCCAGCCATTGCCAACTAGAGACCCCCATTTCTAACATTGGTGGTCAGCGGTGAGGATCTGGACTTGCATTTATGATCGCATACAATAATTATAGTGTACACTACTAGTGAGTGCAGACCATAACGTACCACATACATTTTTGAAGTTTTTTTTTTTTATTCTATTTTTGATTGATATTGCCCGTGATTGTTACAATGGGCAAGCCTATGTTTTATTGATATTGCCAGGTGATAGTACCCGCATACATTTTTGAGAATTGTTGGATCCTATATTGTAATTGATATTGCCGGTGATTTTTTACCCGCATACATTTTCTTGAGAAGTTTTCTTCTATCTTTTATTGATATTGCCCGTGATTGTTACAATGGGCAAGCCTATGTTTTATTGATATTGCCGGTGATAGTACCCGCATACATTTTTGAGAATTGTTGGATCCTATATTGTGATTGATATTGCCGGTGATTTTTACCCGCCTATATTTTCTTGAGAAGTTTCTTCTATCTTTTATTGATATTGCCCGTGATTGTTACAACGGGCAAGCCTATTTTTTTATTATTGATATTGCCAGTTATTGCTACAATGGGTCTTACTGAAATGAGACCTACCTTTTATATAGATGATCTGTTAACCTACAGTCTAGAGGAGCTAAGGGGTTCTGTGAGGAGAGGGGCTTAGCAGTGAGTAGGAAGGAGACTCAGCTATCCCTGCAGACATCCCTGAGACTTTGGCAACAAGACAGATGGAGATTCTTGGAGTCCCAGTACACCTACCAAGAGGGTAGTTGGTCTGAGGGTGGCTCTGGAGAGTCTGAAGAGGAGGAAGAAAGTGTTATGGAATATCTCATAGGTGGGGAGTTCCTTGATGAGTCTAGTGCCCATGGTAGTGCCAGATTCCCCTCAGGGTCCCCAGAGGAGTTGGTGGACAGGCGGGAAGGTCCCATAGGTAGGGAGTCCCTTGCTGGATCTAGTGCACAGGGTAGCACCCAATCCCCTTCATGGTCCCCAGAGGAGTTGGGCAGACAGAGGGAGAGGGAGTACCAGCTGGAATTGGAGAGGATCCAAATAGAGATTGCCCTGCTGGAGGCGCACCTAGCGCAGATAGCAGAAAAGGAGAAGTTAGCTCAAGAGGGTAGGTTACCCCTGGAGCGCAGTTTTAATTGTCTGGATTCCCCAGAGAGGGTGGGGTCCAGTGGTGGCAGCAAAATTGAAGTATATAGTGATGACAGTGTAGTACACCCACCCAGAGATGTAGCACCTGACTTGAAGGAGGGGATTCAAGGATATGAGGTAGCTCCATTAGTGTGCAGTGTCCCTGAGGTGGATTGGGGAACTAGCGCAGGGGCCCATAGTCCTAGTGAAGGGAGGGACACTCTACCGACTCTGGATGAGAGGTGCAGGGAGAGGGGTTCCCCCGTGGTTGAAGTCCTGGTGTATGAGTGTGAGGACCGCCCAGAAGAGTGTGGGTTGAGTGATAGAGACAGTCAGTTAATGTCTCGCCCATTGCAGGAGAGTGGTGTGGGGTACGTATGTGAGGCACTGGATTGTGAGGTAAAGGTTAGCACCTGTGTGGAGCTGTGTAATCCAATTGTGGGAGAGCATATTATGAGTTCCTGTTTTCCAGAGCTAAACCAACACCTGTCAGATTGCGAGTTCTCTGATCCTAGGGAACTTGCACAGGGGGCAGACCTCTGGGTGAGTACCAGAGGCCCTGTAGAGGCATTAGGGAATGACCCTAAGAGGAGTGGTTCAGATGTCTTCCAACCCAGAGTGGTGGGAAAGGTTAGGAGTGTTACAGCTGGGTCCCCTTGTTGTGAGGAGCTTGTAGGGCCTCACATCCTGTCTTGTGGGAGCAGGAGTGAGACTGGGATAGGTCCCGAAGTGCCCCAACCTCAGTCTCCAGGACTGGATGGTTCCATGAGGGAACACCAGGTAGGGAGCCTAGTCTGTCCGGATGGACCGTCCATTGTGGGGGTCCCCCGTGTTAGGTGAGCTGGGATTGCCTGTAATCAGACCTCCAGCAGTTCTAGTGTCTGGCAGTACCGCTCCAGTAGGGAGGGTGCAGAAGGCCAGAGTGAGGGGTGAGGGGGGGAAAGAGTCCCCGGTGGAAGAACCAGTGGGTCAGGGGCCAGCCAGAAGGGCTGAGCCTCATAGTATTGGCCATGGTGACGCCACTTCTGTCCTGGGGCATCTTCACGCACTGTCAGAGGGACAGGAGGTCGTGAGCTCTGTGCCAGGCAGACTGTCACACGACACGCTAGGTATGTGTCACCCTCAGGAAGCCCTAGTTGGCCAGGCAGTTGTTCAACCACAGGGGTTGGTCCCTGGGATGGTAATTCAGGTCCAGTTGTTGTCTGATCTGGAGGGAGGGACAACTATAAGCAGTGTCCCGGCCATTTTTTTTCCTAAGAGCACCACTCCAGGTGGGAGGGTGCAGTATGCTGGAAGGGGGTGCAGAGGGAGTCCTCGCCTCTGACCCCGGTGCAACCTAAGGGTTTTTTCAGGTTGGTAGATCAGTTGCAGGGTCCAAGCCCTGAACTGGTGGAGGGGTGTGTTGTCCTTGAGGGGGCCTGTGTGCTCCCCAGGAAGTCCTGGTGTGAAAGGCAGACCATCGCACAACTCTAGAGGAGTGTGCTTTCCTTGGGGGAATTGGTGTACTCCCCAGAAGTCCTGGGTTGCCAGGCACAGGCCCAGCCGAAGGGTACAGACCCTAGGTTGGGAGGCCAGGTTCAGGGTGTCCCCCTGATCTGGAGGAAGGGGCAACTGCTAACAGTGCCCCTCCCGGTTTGTGTTATGGAGTACCTCTCCAGGTGGGAGGGTGCCAGGCCCCAGTAAAGGTGGCGGGGAGAGGGCAGCCTCACCCCTGACCTCCGCCCAGTCTAAGGGTACAGACCCCATGCTGGGATACCAGTTGCAGGATAGAACCCCTGAACTGGTGGGCGAATTATACAGGACACCTGCCTCAGGTGCCCTGACAATTCTGGAGTGGGGTACCGCTCCAAGTGGGAGGGTACCGAGCCCCAAAGAGAAGGACCGGGTGTGGGGAGCCCACCCCAGTCACTGGCCCCGCCGTTGGGTACAGGCCCAAGGCTGGTGGGTCAGTGTCAGGACGCGTTGCCTGACCTGACAGGAGGGAGAGTGGACAAAAGGTGCCAGACACCTGGGGTTACTGCCCCGCACTCTCTGATGCCACAAACGTTTGAGAGCCCTGAGAGGTATAGGGCTTGGATTTCATCACTGACTACTGTCAGTGACTACTGGGGCTTGTTGTTTATCTGTTGGGACACACCTGGGGGCCAGTTAAGGTTAGATGCTGCACAGGTGGTGTCCACAGGTGGGGGAAGAGTTCCCCATTGGTTATCTTAGTGGGCCCTAGGAGTGTGGACAGAGGGATCCACCAGGGTTCAGATTGGAGTAGAGCTGGCATATGCCCCTGCAGTTGCGGGCCAGTTCCGTGTTCTATTGCCCGAAGCAGGGAAGCCCATCAAAGTAGTGATTGGTCTACCCTGCGTTTTGGCTGGAAGGGGTTGTGTTGGAAATGGCCCTTTTTGCAGGGTCACCCCTAAACTTTTTGCCTGCCTCCTGTATTTTTGCTGAGCTGTTTCTGTTGGTTTTATGACTCTGGGCACTTTACCACTGCTGTTCAGTGCTAAAGTGCATATGCTCTCCCTTTGTAAATATGTCTATGTGAATTGCTTTATCCCTGATTGGCTTATTTGGTTTACCTGTTAGTCCCTAGTAGTGGGGCCTGTGTGTGCCCAGGGCTGGTAAACCAAATGCTGCTGGTGGGCCTGCAGCACTGATGTGTGCCACCCACAGAAGCAGCTTATAAAGTGTGTCTCAGACCTGCCACTGCAGTGTCTGTGTGCAGTCCAGAACTGCCATCTTGGCTGTGAAGTGCACCCACTTCCCAGCCCCTAAACCTTGCCTTGGCATCCTGTAAGTCACCCCTATGGTAGGGTGCATTGTATGTGTGAGGTAGGACATGCCTTGGTGTGTGTAGCATGTCCTGGTAGTAAATTACACCCCATTTCGTTTTTCACTACTGTAAGGCTACCTGTTCCTCATAGGCTAGAATGGGCAGTTTGACTATTACATCCTATAGTCCTAACTGTCCCCAGGAACATGGTAGAAAAACGAATTTAGTATGCCTGAGCTCAGAATATTAAAATACATCTTTTAGTGAAGTTTATTTTTATATTCTGTGTTTGAAAATACCACTTTTAGAAAGTAGGTATTTTCTTGCCTAAGCCTTCCAGTGTGCTCTGCTGTTATGTGTATTGGCTGTCTGGTTTTGGAGGGGCAGGGCAGGCTGAGTCAGACCTGGGTTGAATAGAGAGATCTGCATTTAGAGTATGGGGAGGGGTGGCTCCTTGACCTGAATAGGGCTGTGCCTGGCAAGGTGAATGCTGGCTCCACCTCCCACTGTGTGTCTGCTAGCAGACCCCCTCTTTCTGAAAGGAAGGATGCAGCCTGGTAAACAAAGTGCTCCAGGCCTGAGCAGAACTGGTTCTGGCTAGGTTCAGTGACTTGTGGCTTCTAAGAACAAAGACTTTTGGGGTATAAATATCTGTGCTCAAACCCCTACATTTTGTATTGCTTTTGGATCTGGAGAGGAAACTCTGTCCGTGCCACTGGAGGAATCTGCAGGAAGTGACTGTCCTTGTGCTTGTGTGTTGTTTCTTGCACTGGCCTGCAGCAGTGACCACTGGACCTTGGAGAAGAGGAAAAGGAACTTTTGAGAGAACTTTTATTTTTGTTACAGCAATTACCCAAGGGCTAGGAAAAGAGCTAGCCTCCTGCTGGAGTCTCAGGCACATCAGACTCCACCACCAACCTCCTGCTTCCTCCCTGCGAGGATTGCTATCTGCTGATGAGGCTCCTGTGAGTTCCAGGGCCTCTAGTTTGCTTCAGAGAAAAGAGTGCTGGAAATCGACGCTAACGCACCTTTGCGAGCCGCTGCAGCCGAGAGCGCTGGAAAAATCATCGCGCTGCTGCCGCTGAGTGCTCGCAACACGAAACCATCGCTAACGCCTCTTTGCGAGCCGCTGCAGCCGAGACGCGCTGGAAAAATCATCGCGCTGCTGTCGCCGAGCGCTCGCAACCCCTAAAGAAATCATCGCTTCAAGACATCGCATTGCGGACGCCATGCGTCCGCCATTTTCATCGCATCGCACCGGATTTCGTCGCTCCCTCGCGGTGCGCCATTTCTTCGCATCGCAACACAATCGCACAACGCAACAGGCTCGTTGCATCGACTTCTCCCTCGCGGCAAGAAAGTAATTGCATCGGCGGCCTAGCGTGCATAAGTTGGTCGCATCGTCTCCGCACGCATCAGCAGATCGGCGTATCATCCTCCCTTGCGGCAAGGATTTAACGCATCGCCGGCCTCGCGTGAGGAAAATCATCGCTACCACTTCTTTGCGACATTTTGTTGGGTTTGCTACTGAATTCAGGTACTTTGTGCGAGAAAGGGTCGCAGAGACCACTGCTTTGGATTTGAACCTTATTTTTGCAACCTCTGAACGAGAAAGGGTCGCAGAGACCCCTGCTTTGAATTTGAACCTTATTGTTGCAACCTCTGAACGAGAAAGGGTCGCAGAGACCCCTGCTTTGAATTTGAACCTTATTTTTGCAACCTTTGAACTATTTTTGACAGCCCTTCAACAGCTATCCTATTTTTGACAGTATTGTGGCTTTTACAGTTATTGGTCTTGTGATAAATCTGCCTTTATATAAAGGGGCTCATTACGATGGCGGGCGGAAGCACAACCGCCGTGCTGGCGGATGCAAAAACCACCAGTTACCGCCGGCACGCAGCAGTCCACACGCCCGCCCAATTACGATGCGAAAAGCAGGCCAAACACCGCCGGCAAGCCAGCAACACCGTCCGCCATCAAAGTGCGCCCGTACACGTAGCGGCGCAGCTCAACTGACACACACCGTCCGACGAAACACGTCCCGCCCGGCGTATAAATTACGATGCCGCAAACAAACGGCTCCCACGGCTAAGAGACACCGCACGTGAAAGAGAGGCGGTAACACGGACGCAGAGCACGGAAAACGAAGAAGCGGCATCCCGAGCATGAATCCAGCACTGCAGGCCCTCCCCATGCTTCTGCTGATGCACCACCAAGGACGCAACGCACCGCGGAGACGCAGGTAGGCACACACACAACAAGTGCACGCAAACAGCGCACACAGTGCAAGGGCGGAAAAAGCGGACAACCCCCCACCAGCGCGTGTACACTACACATCCACCATCGCATCCACATATGACACACAGGCCAAATCCTAACATCGCGGAACACATGTGTACACACCACCTGGGACTAGGAACCAACCACCCCGTCACGGCCACAAAGCGCCGATGACGCCGCCACACATGCGCACAACGCAGAGGCCAACCGCAGCGCCATGCATGCGTCGCACACAGACACAGGGACACAACCAAGCAGCACACACATCAGCCCCACCCCGAACGCACATGACACGTGACAGGCCGGCCACAGACATGTCCCCAACGCCCAATTCACGGACAACACCCAACGCCACACAACCGACGCACACATGTCAGTGAAGACACGCAACAGCAGGACACACCCCAGTGTAACAAACATGGCGTAGCACACAGCGGCGGCAACACCAACTAGGAGAAGCAGGGCCCCTTCGGGAAGAGGAACGCCAGTACCACACTGGAAAACCCATACCACCCTGCACATATGAACAAGACATATAAAACGGAACACCAAAGAGCCCGGGGACCGACAACAGGTGGCCCAAGAATTACATCCACACACAAGGCCCAACGCAGAGCGGAAAGGCAGCCTGCCGCCCACACAAGGGAGAGCAGACAGCACTGAATGACCTTCCATTCCAACACCGAAACCACAGCCCTACGACAGAAGCCGGTGAATACAGCCATTGTCCAAGAATAGACCAACACAGGCATGCCGAGGAGACCGACCACAGGGCAGATAGCGCATATCACAGAAGCACACAACGGACGGGGAAGAAACAAGAAAACACTCCCCCATGTCGGCCACATGCAAGTTAATTGGAAGGAGTCACACAGCACCGACCTTGAACTGTCTGAGAAGCATGTGGGAAGAGGGCCCGTGTCCTCCAAACAAGCAAACAGAACACAAGTCCTGTCTCCCCACGACTACACAGAGCTCACAGCAACCCCGGAGCGTGCACATTGCAGACTGCACACACAGCCGGAGCACGCCACCTCTACGAACCGCTGCGAAATGGCAACCGCAACACACCTACCCAACTACGCCGAAGAGCTCAAGCTGTACAAAACCAACCTGTTCCATACATTGGGATGCGATCTCCTGTCCCTGCTGAACGTAAGTTACCGACTGACTTACCGCATCACATTGTTCAGCTGCGTCATGCCCGTCTTCTACTGTCGGAGGTGTCCCTACCAGCATCCCGTCGAGATATGCCTCTCCAACCCGGCATGTCTGAAGGCGGACCTGCTACCACTACTCCTCCCTCTGGACGCACACGACAGGGCCTGCTCTGCCTATGGGGGCATGGCGTATGTGGCCAACATCGCACCCGCACTGAAATGGGACCACTGTGCCTCCACACGACGGATCATCGAGAACAGCTACATCGAATGTCACCCAGCATGCCCCATCATGGTCCTCCAAGGGACAACCTACGAACAACACCTTGACAGCCACCATCCGCTTCATTGGCTGGCAAACATGTACACCACCAATGACATGGAAGCCCTGCTGGGCGGCATCGCATACCTGACAACCTGTAAATACGTCGGACCACAACGCAGGTTCCCCGAGTGACCTATGAAGTCCAACCCCGCACCCATGCTCAGCTTCCGCACGGACTGGCCAGTCACCACCACAACAGCCAAACCAAACGACCGGCAACTGTAACCACACCATCAACGACATCGCCATGACATCGGATATGACCGGGACATGCACACTGTTCCCCATCACATCCAGGAACACCGCATGCATCGTGGGAGGCAGTGGCATGGGCTCTGTGCATCGCACCCACATGGACGGAACTGCACGTACAACCAGGACACGACATGGATCCAGCGCACATGGACACACACACCGCTCAGTGGACATGAATAGGTTGCCTGGAGTCTGTGGGTGCTGCACCCCTCCCACCCCCGCCCCGGGAATCCCATACCAGGACCTTTGCATGGACGACAAGTGCATACAACAACAACACGACCCCAGTGACTGTGACATGTCCAGTAACCACCACAGTGCAACAACAAGTGGCACGCCGCTGCATGCACGCAAGCACATGCCCTGATGTCATCTCACATGCACGCGTGCATGAGGAACAACCGCAGCAAACCTGTCACATGGAACTGAGATGGACTGTGCCCATGATGCCGAGCGGTCTGGTAGGCTACATGTATACCGTCTGTGTCAAAGTCCGCAGCTCCGCAGCTATACGTAAATGTACATTAGCACAGCCTTGGCCAAGCAGATGTCACTCTGAAGCCCACATCCCACATGCAACAGCCAATCACATGTAACCCCACACCCTATCCCATTTGCAATCATGCTCAGTATATCCCCAACATGTATTCCGCTGCCAGTAGTGTCCACTATACTGCATCACAGAGGACAGAAGACTCAATATAATGTTTGAAACCAGAACTGTCTCCGCTGACTCATTTCACAAGTACGAATGAGAGAGGATGAGAGTATGTGAAGTACACGGCAGTCGTGACATGACCATGTAGTCCACTGGTATTGGATGTCAACGCAAATGAGTAGCACTACTGTGGAAGACACACATGTGTCGTGTGAAGTCGTATGGACGCAGTGCTCAGGTGGGTGGGTGCGACGGGTAGATGCGCACATGACAAGTTGGAGCACGCCGTGTTGGGAGGGGTCATGAACAGTACACCACCGCTTCCCTGGGCATTGTGAGAGGACACCTGTCGGGGGGAGTGAACACGTGTGTGCACAGCAGCCGGGCACACGTACAAAGCGGTACCAGGCGCACCTCAGCCCACCCTCTGTGGACAAGCTGGATCCTGTTGTGCGCCCACCATGCCCCTTGACAAGGCACACACAGCCCCAGTCGACCAGGTGTAACCCCAACATAGTCAATCCGCACTGGCGATACAGGGCACGGGATGGCAGTGGAGCATGGTGTGTGAGAGGTCTCCTCGCGCTCCTCCTGGTCATATCACGCAGGCAATAGAACCTCAACGTCTAGCATGGCACAAGTCACATGGAAGTGTAGGGGGACGCACCACAGCACGAGCAGCACTGACGTCACGGGAGGTGGCTCGCACCATCCCATCCATTGCCCATCATACCAACCACGCCACATGCCATTGCGACTAAGTGCAAGCGCGTGCGCCACCACCCCCGAGCCCTCCCCAGAGAGGCCAAAGAGTGAATGTGTGGGCCATCAGCCACAGACGGACGCGGCCTGGCCGCAAGGGCAGCCACAGCCACTGGGTGTCGCAGGTGGCGGATCCGGAAGGCGAAGACTGTGATGCATAGTCCATGCAGGCCGGGTCTCCATTTGGGGCACCACGCAGGTGGACGGCGTCCCGCCACACATCATACCCTGAGACAGCCCACTCGTGCAACTGGACCCACACATACACTCCTTGCCCTCTCTGGTGCGAGCTTGGGGCTGCCTGTGCAAGCGCTAGCCTCGCAGGTGAGCATGCATATTGGGGGGCGAGGGGAGGACATGAGGGCTGGGGCGAAGATGACTGTATCACTGTCAGTTAGTACAAGGGATGACCCAGATGTGGAAAGGAAGCGACGTGTCCCGTGTGTACTGCAACTAGTCGCCAATTCAACTACCCCCCATGTCCGGAATGTAAGCCCGCACCTAGGCCCGCCCATCCGCCACATCGAACATACCACCAGCACGACAACCTTCCCATTCGAAACACTGACTGGGGGTGGCGACCAGTGAACAATCATGTGTTGCCTACCCACGCGTACATGTGGGCCCTCCATGATCCATGTCACCTGCGGCAAAGACATGACATGCGCAATGAGGGAAGTGAGGAGTGCTGTCCGCCCCACGCGCAGAAGGTGCATCAGCTCCACAGACCCAGCAGCGAGTCCAGCAGGGGTCACATGTGCAGGGGCAGCTGTGCCTGGTGTGAAGGCACATGCATATAGACAGCACATCGACCAATGTGTAGTCTGCCCACATCCACAGTCCATCATCATGCGGACATAGGAATTGAACACAGGGCAACACATCTTAGTAGGTGCACCCACCGTGACCAACAATGCGCAATCATCGACGTACCCGCCCTGTGCATGGCCCCCACCCAACGGAGGCACATCCAGTGCCACCATCCCACACACACAAGCCTACCACGGAACATGCTGTGTCCAATGGTCAGTACAGAGTCAGCGCCCATCTGGTGGATCCTGAACAGGAGACACATGCACACACATGCCAGCTCCCACCATGTACGTCTGCCACCTGGCGCGTGCAATGTAACCTCTCACCTGTGACGTGTGACTGCAAGCACACAGCCGTCTTGGCATGGGGCTGTCAATGTGGACACCTGTCAATGTTTCGGGAGCTGTGATCCGTACAGTGCTGTACATAGGGTGCAGTGCTGACACCTACTACTGTCTCATTTCCCCTCGTGCCACAGGTCCCACTTGTATTGGCCGCTCAGCCCGTGCCCACATCGTCGTCGTCGTGTGCCATACTCATCCAGCCTCGGAAGCAGTTCCATGCTCAGCAGACACTCATGTCGCCGTGGCGTTGCCGCTTGACGAATATGCAGTCAGTCCCCATCAGCACGCCCCGCAAGTCATTGGGGCCTAGATCCCCATGTGCATGACCATGGCAGTGGTATGTCTCACTTGCCATTGCCATTGTTGGGAGATCTGTGTAAGTGTATTGTGGCCGTGCCGTCCCAGCTTGACAGCTGGGCTGTGGCACATGTGCTTGCTCAGTCATGTCAGTGATGTGAATGCGCAATTGCTATGTGTTGTGTTGCTTTGACATGTGTCCTCTGCCATTTTCCCCAGGCGGAGACCGAACATTGACCGCCCATACCAACTGCTGGCGGACATGGACGATACAGAGGTTATCAGGAAGTTTCGTCTGGACAGGCCAACCCTGCATCGACTGTGTGCCATGTTAGAGCCCCATCTCCGTCCCCGCAGGGTGTATCCGACTGCTGTCACCCCCACGGCTAAGGTGATGGCCGCCATGCATTTCTTCGCCACTGGGTCATTCCAGCACACAGTGGGCAGTGGAGGTGGGATGTCCCAGCCCATGTTCAGCAAGGTGCTGAGGGATGTACTGGCAGCCATGATGCTTTACCGGAACAGGTACATCCGCTTCCCCAGGGCTCGTGAATTGGCGGCAGTGAAGGGTGCATTCTATGCCCTTGGCAGGATCCCACACGTTGTGGGAGCCATTGACTGCACACATGTTGGCCTTGTTCCACCACAGGCCACTGAGCACCTGTACCGCAACAGGAAGCACACGCACTCCCTGAATGTGCAAGTGGTGTGCCGTGCGGACATGGTGATCACCCACGTGTGTGCAAAGTTTCCAGGCTCGGCCCATGACGCACACATAATGCGCAACAGCATCTTGCCACGACTGATGGCCAATCTGCAACAGGATCGTGGCTGTATTGTCGGTGAGTATGTGGAGTGGTGTAGCGTGCTTGTTGTGCGATGCTGTCCCCTGTCCAGTTGGAATAGCAACGGTTCTCTGTGTCCCTCACACCCAGGTGACTCTGCGTATCCGAATGGGGCATGGCTGCTCAGTCCATTGAGGAATCCTCGCACCCCAGCAGACGATCGATACAATGAGGCACATGGGAGGACCAGACGTGTGGTCGAGCGTACCTTTGGCCTCCTCAAGTCCAGGTTCAGGTGCCTGGACCGCACCGAGGGTGCACTGGCGTACTCCCCACAGAAGGTGTGCCAGATAGTGGTGGCGTGCTGCATGCTGCACAATCTGGCCATTCGGAAGCAGATCCCCCTCATTGTGGATGACGGAGATCAACCAGGGCCCCAGCCCGCAGACCAGGACAGCTCGAGTGAGGAGGACAGCGGAGAAGAGGAAGCTGGTAATGTGCGGCAGCAGCTCATCGCCCGCTACTTCACTTGACGGTGAGTGTCCATGTACGACGGCTGATGTGGCTGTATCTGTGCAGGTGTGTGTGTGCTGTGTCAGGATGGCCGTTTGTTCACTACGTGCTGTGTGTCAACGCTCCATGGCCAGGGTAGTATGCCACTGTCGGTGACTGTGGCATTGTGCCCTATTGCTCTGTGCGATGTGTGTACATTGCTTGTAGTTGTTGACATGTACTGTGTGATGGGTGTGTGACACACTCATTGAATGTGCTCCTGTTCTGTCTCCCACCCCTAGGTCCCTACAGGCCCTCCGGATTCCATTGCCATGCCACGCATCAGGTGCCTTTCCGCCCAAGGTGGCCGTTGTATTCCGTACAAATAAAACACAGGGCACAAACAGCAGTTAGTGAAAAAGGTGCATTTATTACAAACTGTGACATGTGATTGTGCGTAAGGTGATGACAAAAGTGGTGCGTGCAGTGTCAATGAGCTGTCGGTCATGGCTGCGTGAAGCTCAGGGTGTACCCACTGGTTCTATGTCCATGGTCCAACACACACATGCCATCCAGCTGGCTGTGTGGAGTGGGATCGTAGAGCAAGTCAATGCAGTGGCTGGTCAAGGCAGGCTGGCGGAAGGCTGGCTGGCTGCCTCACTTGCGACTGGTGCGTGCGAAGTCCTCCCGGGAGACCTGTTTCCTCTTCGGACGGCCCCTTCCACGTTTGGGAGGGGGTGTGTGGTGGCGACCTGCTGGTGGTGGGTGAGGTGTGCTCACTGGCTGTGGTCGCAGGGGATGTGGACACTGCTGGCCGACCCTGCGCCCTAGCAGGTGGTGGCGGAGGTGGTGCTGCTGGCCTTGCCTGTGACCCCACCGCCACCACCAGCTGGCCCATGAGGTCCACGAGTTGGTCCATACGGGACACGAATTGGCCCATATGGGCGTCCATGGACCTCAGCACCCCCAGCACCTCCCGCGTGTCTGAAGCAGACCTGACCCATTGTTCTTGGGCCTCTTCATAGGCCCCAAGGACTCTGGCCATTTGAGGCAGGGCATGGCTCCCAGGGGAGGCTGGCGTTTCCCTGACCCTGCTCCTCCTACCAGTCCTGCTGCCACCGGCCTGCCCACTAGCCACATTGCATACCGCGGTCCTCGCTGTGGCTCCCAGGGTGGATCCAGTCGGCCGGGCCACCACCTGCGCTGGGGCTGGTGCCAGCGAAGACGTGGTGGTGGTGGTGGCGGTGGTGGTCGGTGCGGCGATGGTGGCGGTTGCGGCAGTGGTAGTGGCCGCAATGACCGTGGGTGTGGCCGCAATGACCGTGGGAGTGGCCGCAACGACAGTGGCAGCAGGGGGCTGGGACTGTTCAGCAGCCCTGGATGATGGGTTGGTGGGTAGGAGGGGTCCTGGGGAGCGGCTGGGCCCTGCCACGCCAGATGGGCCAGCTTGGTGGTCCGTGTCCGAAGAGGTGGACAGATCCTCCAGATCCGTGTGTCCTCGTTGGGGGCTTGTAGGCTGGCTGTGCTGGCTGCTGTCTCCATCCCCAGCGTCCAGCAGTTCGTCACCTGTGGAGAGAATGAGATTTGTTATTGTGTTGCACCTGGCGAAGTATGTATTAGTCGTCTGACATTGGCAGTTCGTGCAATCTCGTACATGGGTTTCCCGGAGGCGAGTGTGTGGCTGTGGCATCTGTAGTTGTGTGTGCTAGGCAATGGGACTGTGTGCTGTGCACATGTGGCATGGGACGGATTGGCCATGCCGATGGGTGTGTTGCTTTGCCCCTACTCATTGTGACTCTGGTGTATGCGGGCTCCTGGCCCATCCTGGGTCTGGTTTTTACTTTGCTTTTGGAGTTCATATGGAACGCTTAGGAACGCATATGGCAACATGGGGGCCATGCCCCAGATTCACATTTGGGAGGGTATATGCTTTTGGGGTACATGCTGTGAGCCATGGGTGCCGAACGTGACATGTGTTGTGGCAGCATGACAGTGCATGGTCTGAGGTGTGTGCATGCCTGACATGCCCTGCATATTTGCTGTCTGTTGTGGTTACTGGACATGGCATTGGACGCATCGTTATGAGTGAGTGATAGTTGTGTGCCAGCCAACGTATTGCAGTTGTCCCATCTCCTTGGTGTGCGTGCTGCCCTGTGCCATGTGCATCACTGCAGTGCTCGGGGGTGTGTGGCGCATGTTGTGTGTTGTTGCTCACAGTGTGTCGTGCGCTTCATTGACTTCTGGCACATGGTTGGTCATGGGCATGTGTCTTAGCGTGACTGCTGTATGTGTGGCAGCTGTGCGGATGACATGCCTTTCATGAGACTGGGGCTGACGGATGGGATGGATGGTATGTTGTATGTGCATGGTGTGTCTGTGTGTTTGATGGGTTCAGTGGTGTTCGTGTGCATTTCTGTTGTTCCGCTCTGTTGCGTCTAGTGTTGTTTGTCTTACATAGGCGTAGTTGTGGGGTGTGGGGTTGACAGGCAGTGGGGGCTACATGGACAGGTCTTCAATGGTGTTTCGGTTGTGTGTGATGGGTTGCACAGTGGCTGCCGTGTGGTACTATGTTCAGTGTGGCTTGTGCATGCAGACGTGGCTCCTTGGGTGTTGCTGTGTTTGTGATGGGTCATGTGGGGTGTGACTCTGTGTTTCATATCCGTGTGCACATTGTTCACTTGTTCGTGACGGTCGGCGGTGCTGCGTGTTCGTCTGCTACGTGACATGTCCCATGTGTTGGTCGTGTTCCGGTCCTCATGCCTCCAGTAATCCAGCCCTGTCCAGTTTCCCACCTGCAAGTTGTTCGTGCGTGCACTGTACTGGATGCCACATGGCTCTAAGCGGGGGTGCTCCATGTTGCAGGTCTGTGGGGGTGGGGGGGTGTTGTGGGTCGTAGTGGTGGCTGGACACCCACTGATACCGATTGCTGTGGACCGTGATGTCTACCTTTCGGCTGTCGTTGTGCACTGCGGTGGCTGACACGTGGCTGTGGGGTGTGGGGGATGCTCCTCCTTGCTGTACTGTGGGACTAGGGGCCTGGTGTGTGTTGTACTTGAGCTGTCCACCCTCCCACCCACTGCACTTTGTGTTCCTGCCACTTACCTGTTACTTGTCGGTTAGTGCAGCTATGGCGGACACATGGGTGTGGTGGGTGCTCGTTGTGGCGCTTCTGGCATACTTGGGGACCTGTTGGTGGTTACGTGGCTGGCTGAGTGTACACATGCCCCCACGTATCTTACAGTTGTTAGGTTTGGGCTGTGTGTGGTGGTGTCTGTTGCATATGTGTGTGATGTGTTGTGTATTGTGTGCTGGACATGGGGGTGTTTGTCCCTGGGAGCTGTGGCATGGTGGTAGTGCATGTGAGTACATAGCGGTGTGCTGGTATACATTAGTTTGTACTTACCAGCCTCCACTCCCCCTGCTAATCCGGCGAGGATCTCCGGATGGATTACGACTCGCACCTTCTCCTCCCACGCTTTGAAGGTCTTAAAGAGCGCGGGATTCCCTCCGCCAGTGACGGCAGCCAGCTCTCTGTTTTTGCCCTCCTTCTTCTTGACCAGGCTCTTGACGTCATTCCAACGTTTGTTGATCTCGACTCTGTTCCTGGGCAGGGTCCCGACTGCATTGACCTGGTCTACGATCCGGTTCCACATTCTGTTTCTGGTGGCTAGTGGTGTGTGCTGGACCATGTTCCCATAGATTTGTGGGTACACCTTGATGATCTCGTCGACCATGACCGTCAGCTCCATGGGCGTGAACTTGGGCATTCTTTGTGGTGCCATGATGTTTGTGGTGCTGGTGCGGTGTGTGTTGTGTAATGTGCAGGGGGTTTGTGGTGCCGGTGTTTGGTGGTAGTGGAGGTGGTGGTGGTGGTGGTGGTGGTGGTGGTGTTTGGTGGTGGTGGTGGTGGTAGTGGTGGTAGTGATGTGTGCGTTTCTGTGGTGTGCTGTTGTCCTTGCTGTGTCACTGTGTCCTCTCCTCTCCTCTCTGGTTTACAATGTTGCAAGGGGTTGTGGTCTGTGGGAGTGCTGCTTTTGTACTTACCTATGTGGGTGTGTCCTCATGGTCTGTTGTTTTCAGGTGTGTTGTGTCTGGTGTTCTGGCCTTTGTATTTTTTGTTTGTCCAGGGGGGTGTTTTCGGGATGTGTACTGTGCTTGTGTATTTGTGCGTGCCTTGCTGTGTGGACTTATTGGCCATGTTGTGTGCTATTGGTTTTGTGAGCGGATGGTTTCTGTGCAGGGACGTGGGCGCCATGGTTTCTGCCGTGTCGATTGGCATCGGCGTTGTTTGCGCTGGCGGGCGGTATATTTGTGGTTTTCCCGCGCTCATGGCGGTGCGATCGTAATTTCACGTGCGGTGTGTCGGCCGTGAGGGCGGGCGGTTTTGTGTTGTCGGGCGTGTTTCCGTCCGTGGCGGGCGGTTTGACTCCGACTCGGACGATGGCGGGCGGTATTTTGTGCGATTTTTCCGCCGATGGCGGTTTTTGGTTTGTGTTATCGTAATGGCGTGGTCGGTGTTCAGACGGTGTATGCGGGCGGTATTTTGCCGATACCATGCCTGGCGGATTTATTTACGCCGGGTATCGTAATGGGCCCCAAAGATACTTATTTTTTATAACTACTTGTGTGGTGTCCCTTTGTAGTGTTCCTCACTGTGTTACTGTGTATGGTCATAAATGCTTCACACCCTGCCTCTGAGATAAGCCTACCTGCTCGTGCTACGTTACCACAGGGTTGAGCAGGGGTATCAAGGAGGGTAGCCCTCTTACTCTGACTTAGGAAGAAGGGTCCCTACTTGGACAGTGGCCAGCCATTGCCAACTAGAGACCCCCATTTCTAACATTGGTGGTCAGCGGTGAGGATCTGGACTTGCATTTATGATCGCATACAGTAATTATAGTGTACACTACTAGTGAGTGCAGACCATAACGTACCACATACATTTTTGAAGTTTTTTTTTTTATTCTATTTTTGATTGATATTGCCCGTGATTGTTACAATGGGCAAGCCTATGTTTTATTGATATTGCCAGGTGATAGTACCCGCATACATTTTTGAGAATTGTTGGATCCTATATTGTAATTGATATTGCCGGTGATTTTTTACCAGCATACATTTTCTTGAGAAATTTTCTTCTATCTTTTATTGATATTGCCCATGATTGTTACAATGGGCAAGCCTATGTTTTATTGATATTGCCAGGTGATAGTACCCGCATACATTTTTGAGAATTGTTGGATCCTATATTGTGATTGATATTGCCGGTGATTTTTTACCCGCATACATTTTCTTGAGAAGTTTTCTTCTATCTTTTATTGATATTGCCCGTGATTGTTACAATGGGCAAGCCTATGTTTTATTGATATTGCCGGTGATAGTACTCGCATACATTTTTGAGAATTGTTGGATCCTATATTGTGATTGATATTGCCGGTGATTTTTTACCCGCATACATTTTCTTGAGAAGTTTTCTTCTATCTTTTATTGATATTGCCCGTGATTGTTACAATGGGCAAGCCTATGTTTTATTGATATTGCCGGTGATAGTACCCGCATACATTTTTGAGAATTGTTGGATCCTATATTGTGATTGATATTGCCGGTGATTTTTTACCCGCCTATATTTTCTTGAGAAGTTTCTTCTATCTTTTATTGATATTGCCCGTGATTGTTACAACGGGCAAGCCTATTTTTTTATTATTGATATTGCCAGTTATTGCTACAATGGGTCTTACTGAAATGAGACCTACCTTTTATATAGATGATCTGTTAACCTACAGTCTAGAGGAGCTAAGGGGGTTCTGTGAGGAGAGGGGCTTAGCAGTGAGTAGGAAGGAGACTCAGCTATACCTGCAGACATCCCTGAGACTTTGGCAACAAGACAGATGGAGATTCTTGGAGTCCCAGTACACCTACCAAGAGGGTAGTTGGTCTGAGGGTGGCTCTGGAGAGTCTGAAGAGGAGGAAGAAAGTGTTATGGAATATCTCATAGGTGGGGAGTTCCTTGATGAGTCTAGTGCCCATGGTAGTGCCAGATTCCCCTCAGGGTCCCCAGAGGAGTTGGTGGACAGGCGGGAAGGTCCCATAGGTAGGGAGTCCCTTGCTGGATCTAGTGCACAGGGTAGCACCCAATCCCTTCATGGTCCCCAGAGGAGTTGGGCAGACAGAGGGAGAGGGAGTACCAGCTGGAATTGGAGAGGATCCAAATAGAGATTGCCCAGCTGGAGGCGCACCTAGCGCAGATAGCAGAAAAGGAGAAGTTAGCTCAAGAGGGTAGGTTACCCCTGGAGCGCAGTTTTAATTGTCTGGATTCCCCAGAGAGGGTGGGGTCCAGTGGTGGCAGCAAAATTGAAGTATATAGTGATGACAGTGTAGTACACCCACCCAGAGATGTAGCACCTGACTTAAAGGAGGGGATTCAAGGATATGAGGTAGCTCCATTAGTGTGCAGTGTCCCTGAGGTGGATTGGGGAACTAGCGCAGGGGCCCATAGTCCTAGTGAAGGGAGGGACACTCTACCGACTCTGGATGAGAGGTGCAGGGAGAGGGGTTCCCCGTGGTTGAAGTCCTGGTGTATGAGTGTGAGGACCGCCCAGAAGAGTGTGGGTTGAGTGATAGAGACAGTCAGTTAATGTCTCGCCCATTGCAGGAGAGTGGTGTGGGGTACGTATGTGAGGCACTGGATTGTGAGGTAAAGGTTAGCACCTGTGTGGAGCTGTGTAATCCAATTGTGGGAGAGCATATTATGAGTTCCTGCTTTCCAGAGCTAAACCAACACCTGTCAGATTGCGAGTTCTCTGATCCTAGGGAACTTGCACAGGAGGCAGACCTCTGGGTGAGTACCAGAGGCCCTGTAGAGGCATTAGGGAATGACCCTAAGAGGAGTGGTTCAGATGTCTTCCAACCCAGAGTGGTGGGAAAGGTTAGGAGTGTTACAGCTGGGTCCCCTTGTTGTGAGGAGCTTGTAGGGCCTCACATCCTGTCTTGTGGGAGCAGGAGTGAGACTGGGATAGGTCCCGAAGTGCCCCAACCTCAGTCTCCAGGACTGGATGGTTCCATGAGGGAACACCAGGTAGGGAGCCTAGTCTGTCCGGATGGACCGTCCATTGTGGGGGTCCCCCGTGTTAGGTGAGCTGGGATTGCCTGTAATCAGACCTCCAGCAGTTCTAGTGTCTGGCAGTACCGCTCCAGTAGGGAGGGTGCAGAAGGCCAGAGTGAGGGGTGAGGGGGGAAAGAGTCCCCGTTGGAAGAACCAGTGGGTCAGGGGCCAGCCAGAAGGGCTGAGCCTCATAGTATTGGCCATGGTGACGCTACTTCTGTCCTGGGGCATCTTCACGCACTGTCAGAGGGACAGGAGGTCGTGAGCTCTGTGCCAGGCAGACTGTCACACGACACGCTAGGTATGTGTCACCCTCAGGAAGCCCTAGTTGGCCAGGCAGTTGTTCAACCACAGGGGTTGGTCCCTGGGATGGTAAGTCAGGTCCAGGTGTTGTCTGACCTGGAGGGAGGGACAACTATAAGCAGTGTCCCGGCCATTTTTTTTCCTAAGAGCACCACTCCAGGTGGGAGGGTGCAGTATGCTGGAAGGGGGTGCAGAGGGAGTCCTCGCCTCTGACCCCGGTGCAACCTAAGGGTTTTTTCAGGTTGGTAGATCAGTTGCAGGGTCCAAGCCCTGAACTGGTGGAGGAGTGTGTTGTCCTTGAGGGGGCCTGTGTGCTCCCCAGGAAGTCCTGGTGTGAAAGGCAGACCGTCGCACAACTCTAGAGGAGTGTGCTTTCCTTGGGGGAATTGGTGTACTCCCCAGAAGTCCTGGGTTGCCAGGCACAGGCCCAGCCAAAGGGTACAGACCCTAGGTTGGGGGGCCAGGTTCAGGGTGTCCCCCCTGATCTGGAGGAAGGGGCAACTGCTAACAGTGCCCCTCCCGGTTTGTGTTATGGAGTACCTCTCCAGGTGGGAGGGTGCCGGGCCCCAGTAAAGGGGGCGGGGAGAGGGCAGCCTCACCCCTGACCTCCGCCCAGTCTAAGGGTACAGACCCCATGCTGGGATACCAGTTGCAGGATAGAACCCCTGAACTGGTGGGCGAATTATACAGGACACCTGCCTCAGGTGCCCTGACAATTCTGGAGGGGGTACCGCTCCAAGTGGGAGGGTACCGAGCCCCAAAGAGAAGGACCAGGTGTGGGGAGCCCACCCCAGTCACTGGCCCCGCCGTTGGGTACAGGCCCAGGGCTGGTGGGTCAGTGTCAGGACGCGTTGCCTGACCTGACAGGAGGGAGAGTGGACAAAAGGTGCCAGACACCTGGGGTTACTGCCCCGCACTCTCTGATACCACAAAAGTTTGAGAGCCCTGAGAGGTATAGGGCTTGGATTTCATCACTGACTACTGTCAGTGACTACTGGGGCTTGTTGTTTATCTGTTGGGACACACCTGGGGGCCAGTTAAGGTTAGATGCTGCACAGGTGGTGTCCACAGGTGGGGGGAAGAGTTCCCCATTGGTTATCTTAGTGGGCCCTAGGAGTGTGGACAGAGGGATCCACCAGTGTTCAGATTGGAGTAGAGCTGGCATATGCCCCTGCAGTTGCGGGCCAGTTCCGTGTTCTATTGCCCGAAGCAGGGAAGCCCATCAAAGTAGTGATTGGTCTACCCTGCGTTTTGGCTGGAAGGGGTTGTGTTGGAAATGGCCCTTTTTGCAGGGTCACCCCTAAACTTTTTGCCTGCCTCCTGTATTTTTGCTGAGCTGTTTCTGTTGGTTTTATGACTCTGGGCACTTTACCACTGCTGTTCAGTGCTAAAGTGCATATGCTCTCCCTTTGTAAATATGTCTATGTGAATTGGTGTATCCCTGATTGGCTTATTTGGTTTACCTGTTAGTCCCTAGTAGTGGGGCCTGTGTGTGCCCATGGCTGGTAAACCAAATGCTGCTGGTGGGCCTGCAGCACTGATGTGTGCCACCCACAGAAGCAGCTTATAAAGTGTGTCTCAGACCTGCCACTGCAGTGTCTGTGTGCAGTCCAGAACTGCCATCTTGGCTGTGAAGTGCACCCACTTCCCAGCCCCTGAACCTTCCCTTGGCATCCTGTAAGTCACCCCTATGGTAGGGTGCATTGTATGTGTGAGGTAGGACATGCCTTGGTGTGTGTAGCATGTCCTGGTAGTGAATTACACCCCATTTCGTTTTTCACTACTGTAAGGCTACCTGTTCCTCATAGGCTAGAATGGGCAGTTTGACTATTACATACTATAGTCCTAACTGTCCCCAGGAACATGGTAGAAAAACGAATTTAGTATGCCTGAGCTCAGAATATTAAAATACATCTTTTAGTGAAGTTTATTTTTATATTCTGTGTTTGAAAATACCACTTTTAGAAAGTAGGTATTTTCTTGCCTAAGCCTTCCAGTGTGCTCTGCTGTTATGTGTATTGGCTGTCTGGTTTTGGAGGGGCAGGGCAGGCTGAGTCAGACCTGGGTTGAATAGAGAGATCTGCATTTAGAGTATGGGGAGGGGTGGCTCCTTGACCTGAATAGGGCTGTGCCTGGCAAGGTGAATGCTGGCTCCACCTCCCACTGTGTGTCTGCTAGCAGACCCCCTCTTTCTGAAAGGAAGGATGCAGCCTGGTAAACAAAGTGCTCCAGGCCTGAGCAGAACTGGTTCTGGCTAGGTTCAGTGACTTGTGGCTTCTAAGAACAAAGACTTTTGGGGTATAAATATCTGTGCTCAAACCCCTACATTTTGTATTGCTTTTGGATCTGGAGAGGAAACTCTGTCCGTGCCACTGGAGGAATCTGCAGGAAGTGACTGTCCTTGTGCTTGTGTGTTGTTTCTTGCACTGGCCTGCAGCAGTGACCACTGGACCTTGGAGAAGAGGAAAAGGAACTTTTGAGAGAACTTTTATTTTTGTTACAGCAATTACCCAAGGGCTAGGAAAAGAGCTAGCCTCCTGCTGGAGTCTCAGGCACATCAGACTCCACCACCAACCTCCTGCTTCCTCCCTGCGAGGATTGCTTTCTGCTGATCAGGCTCCTGTGAGTTCCAGGGCCTCTAGTTTGCTTCAGAGAAAAGAGTGCTGGAAATCGACACTAACGCACCTTTGCGAGCCGCTGCAGCCGAGAGCGCTGGAAAAATCATCGCGCTGCTGCCGCTGAGTGCTCGCAACACGAAACCATCGCTAACGCCTCTTTGCGAGCCGCTGCAGCCGAGACGCGCTGGAAAAATCATCGCGCTGCTGTCGCCGAGCGCTCGCAACCCCTAAAGAAATCATCGTTTCAAGACATCGCATTGCGGACGCCGTGCGTCCGCCATTTTCATCGCATCGCACCGGATTTCGTCGCTCCCTCGCGGAGCGCCATTTCTTCGCATCGCAACACAATCGCACAACGCAACAGGCTCGTCGCATCGACTTCTCCCTCACGGCAAGAAAGTCATCGCATCGGTGGCCTAGCGTGCAGAAGTTGGTTGCATCGTCTCCGCACGCATCAGCAGATCGGCGCATCATCCTCCCTTGCGGCAAGGATTTAACGCATCGCCAGCCTCGCGTGAGGAACATCATCGCTACCACTTCTTTGCGACATTTTGTTGGGTTTGCTACTGAATTCAGGTACTTTGTGCGAGAAAGGGTCTCAGAGACCACTGCTTTGGATTTGAACCTTATTTTTGCAACCTCTGAACGAGAAAGGGTAGCAGAGACCCCTGCTTTGAATTTGAACCTTATTGTTGCAACCTCTGAACGAGAAAGGGTCGCAGAGACCCCTGCTTTGAATTTGAACCTTATTTTTGCAACCTTTGAACTATTTTTGACAGCCCTTCAACAGCTATCCTATTTTTGACAGTATTGTGGCTTTTACAGTTATTGGTCTTGTGATAAATCTGCCTTTATATAAAGATACTTATTTTTTATAACTACTTGTGTGGTGTCCCTTTGCAGTGTTCCTCACTGTGTTACTGTGTATGGTCATAAATGCTTCACACCCTGCCTCTGAGATAAGCCTACCTGCTCGTGCTACGTTACCACAGGGTTGAGCAGGGGTATCAAGGAGGGTAGCCCTCTTACTCTGACTTAGGAATAAGGGTCCCTACTTGGACAGTGGCCAGCCATTGCCAACTAGAGACCCCCATTTCTAACATGTACTAATCCCTGGTCTCAACTCTAGTACGAACTGAGATACAAAAATGTCACCTCAACATCAAAATATGTACGCCGAAGGGCCCCATTGGCCGATGGCTCATTCGCATAGTGGTTGCCACACCGCAGCGGCCGGGAAGCTGCGACCGCAACCTTGCATCATCCAATTGGGGCCAATGCGTGTCATTGCCGCGGATGCCAGCTACCGCGTATGCGAACACATACTGCATTTGCATTGGCGCCATGCGAATTACATCACCCATCACAACTCATTTGCCTAAAGTGATTGGTGCACCCCATGTGTAATGTTGTGGGGCACGAGGCCCCCATGCATATAAAGTAACCACACAGACACCGTACATGTATAGGAGAACTGCCCCAGGGCACGTGCATCCGGCCCCGTTTGTTGGCAGGGTCACATGTTCAGTGACGCCTGTGCTGGGTGGCTGTGGGGTGGGGGGTAAGCCAGCCCTCTGGGAGTGGCTGGTACATCAGAACAACTAGAACAGTGACCAGCTGGTCACTACACTGTGAAGGTATGAGAGAGTGTGACCCTTGAGTCAAGTCTACACACATGGCATGTCCAAGAAAAGGAAAGTGAAAGTACATACATAGTCATGCCCTGTGGCCAGCATGGACCGAAATGAGTGAAGGAGTCTAAAAGGACAAAGGTCTCTTGCACTGTACCAATGTTGTGTAATGAAACATCCAACCTGTGAACATCGCTTGTACATCCCTTGACAACTGACTGGCGTCACTTGGCCAGGGGTCGACTTGTGAAGGGCCAGTGACGTAGGCAGACAATCAGAGGTGTCCACTGTCTGCAAATCAGACATACTTGTAACCCCAGCACTCCCAACACACGTACTGGTGTGGCGTGCAGTGTGCACAGCTGCCATTGCCTGTTAATGTTCACACACACGTCATAGGAGTACACATGTGGAACAAACAAACATAGCTCTGACCGACATCATCGCTCATTGGCAGCCATGTGGGCATGTATACACACTCCATGTGCATTTTTGCCTCATTCAGGTGAACATTGCAATGTCTGTTACGCAAATTCCACACACACTCACGCAGGACTGACCCCATAATGTCCACATGTGTCTGTCCACCGTGCTGAACAACCATGTAGCGTTGTCCAGATGACACTCACTGCCCCATCCCGTAATGGTGTTGCGTATTGTGGGACTGACGCTTGCGCTCGTGCAGTGACAGCAGCAACATGCAACTCAGCACTGATGCTGGGAAACACTAGTGCTATGCCATCTGACCACAGGGCAGCTCATCCTTGATGTAGCAGTGTACTACATGCCATACACATCGACTTCTTTGGATGTCGCAGTGTCAGTATGTCGAGTGTGTGAAGAAAAACAACGTCTGAATGCAGGTCACTTGTGCATTTCACGTGACCATGAGGCCTGTCAATGTTGTGGGTGTGCGAGTCTCTGGGTAAGCTGTGCACCACATTTCATCTAGAACTCAGCCCATGTCTGTGTACCCTGACATACGTAGGAGAAGACCACCCATCTTTCACCCTGTCCCCGACCTGACGACGATGGAGGACATCGAAATCATCCGGGGATACCGTTTGGATCGCCGCACACTACGAAACCCATGTGCCCAGTTGGAGCCCCATTTGAAGCCCAAAAGAAAATATCCGGCTGCATTGTCTGATACAGTGAAGGGTATGGCTGCACTGCATTTCTCCGGTACTAGGTCTTTCCAGTACACTGTGGCCATCACCGAGGGGATGTCACAGCCCATGTTCAGCATGGTGTTGTGTGACGTCCTGTCAGCATTGATGCCTTACAAGGACAGACCTGTCCACTTCCCGAGGAGGGATGAATTGGCAGCTGTGAAGGGGGAGTTCTATAACCTGGGAAGCATTCCAAATGTTGTGGGAGCCATTGATGGTACCCACATTGCCCTCGTTCCACCACAGGCAAGTGAACACATCTATAGGAACCGCAAACACTACCACTCCATCAACGTACAAGTGGTGTGCCAGGCGGATCAGATCATCTCACACGTGTGTGCAAGGTATCCTGGGGAGGTCAAGAGTTGGCACCCATACGGAATTGGACCTTATAAGGCACCATAAACCAATGTATGGACAGTGATACTTGGTTCACAAAATAAGTTAGCCGTGTTCTGCCTCCAGTAGGACCTTTTCTCTAACATCGAGAACACATGAGGATACAAGGAAAATAGGTCCCAGAATGTAAATTAAGTTGGACACTTGCACACACCACACACACAATGTATAGTTAATGTTTGTAAATTATAATGTAATGTTTTGTCATTGTACCTACTCATTTCCGTCACTTTTGGTCTTGTGATATTTGTATAAGTCTTTAGTTTGCTTGTAAATATTTTTGTCATTTTTTATATATTTGTATATATGTCACCACTTTCACTGAAAAAAAACTGAAAATAAGCTTTGAATGAAAGAAAATTCTTGAAATTTATAAAAAAAGAATTGAGACAACGTTTTTAGTTGAATACCTGGCTCGTGTGTAGTAGGTTAACAAACAGACGTGTGGTTGGTAAAAAGTATAGAAAAACTTGGGAAACCTTAGTTTTATTGTGAATGAATTTTGAATCATGTTTGCACATTAATTGTACTTACAGAGGGAGAATTTTATAGCTCTTTTTGGACAAAATCACTGTGAATCAATGGTCTAGGAGGTACTTTTTTGCAGAAAGGTATCCTGGGTTGGCACATGACTCCTACATCATGCGGAACAGCACCTTACACCAATTGATGGCCAATCTGCACCCCGAGCGGGCCTGGCTTGTTGGTGAGTGGGCTGTGTCAATGACTGTGATGTATGTGTGACATGCTGTTCTCCCCACACATTCAGATCACACTGTTTGCCTGTCTGTCTCACAACTAGGTGACTCTGGGCATCCCAATCGTCTGTGGTTGCTATCCTCACTGCGGAATCCAACAACGCCGGGGGAAGTCCAATACAATGATGCACATGGGAGGACATGTTGTGTGTTGGTGCGCACTTTTGGACTGCTGAACTCAAGATTTAGGTGCCTGGACCAGACTGGTGGTGCACCTAAGTACTCACCACAGGAGGTATGCAAGATGTTAGTCGCCTGCTGCATGCTACACAACCTGGCCATGCGCAGAAGGATCCCCCTGATTCTGGACGACGATGAACAGCAGCAGCCCCCCGCACCCAACCCACACATGCCCAGTGACGATGACAGTGGTGAGGAAGAAGGCCTTGATCAGCGACAACAGCTCATCGTCAACTACTTCCGTTGAGTGTAAGTGAACAATGAGCGACTATGACTGTGTCTGCGTGCCTTGCTGTTGTCTAACAAACTTTGAGATCTGTTACTGGCATTTTGTACACATACAGGACTATGCGCTGGATTGGAGAACTTGGGCAGGCAGGGACGGAGCACCCAGAAACACTCATTAGCACAGCACCCAATTGCTATAGTGCCTCACTAGCTCTCCCACTCACTCAGAGGTTTGCAAGCGCATGTACACAAGTCGATAATTTGCAGACAAGACACAATTTGAAATGTGCTTTTTTACTACATTTGCAATACAGGCAGGAAGTTGAGAATGCATGAGTACATATACAGTTTCCATAGTGACACATGCATAACACATGAAGCAAGATGTCATATCAATAATCCCTCTGGATGAAGACCCATGAGCATCCCCCCCACCCCTTGCTGGGAGGAGTTGAATGAGATGTCCCAGGTCCATGGGCTTTGCCAGCAGACCCATTGCTCAGCCAGTACATGGTGAAATGTACATCCCATGTGCTGTGTCGCTCACATCACTGGATGGATCACTCTCAAAGTGTGTTGCAACTAGCCCGCCTCCCCATGACATCTAAAAGGCACCCGTATCCTCTAGCAGCAGTGACACCTTGTTGAGTGGGGGTGCTAGGGCCTGACCAGAACAGAATGACAATGGACAATCCCCTCCAACTACGGACAGAATATACAGGCAGTGCTCCTGGACCGCGCAGAGAACATGCTCTGCAGACACTTCTCATGTGACAGACAAATACTAATGTACTTGCAAAACGACTACGCCATATGAATTTTGTGCGCTACAGCTGCATGATGGAAGCCGGACTCATGCCAGTCGACAATGTCCATGACGGTCAGATGACAGCCTCCCCGTTGCTCAGGTCTGTGGTACCAAGCGAAACAGACCGCAGAGGTCAGCAGAGTCAAAGCAAATGCAGATAGGGCAAAAGTCAGAGAGCTGAATGACAATTCCTGTTAGTAGGCGTGAAAAAGTTAAAAGGACATTGAATTAGTCACCAACAGTTCCTGTTGCTGTTAAGTAGTTACGAATCCAAGAAGGCACAGGTAGCCTCGAAGGCAATCAGTTCCAAAAGACGATCCAAATCATCTCCAGCAAAAAGAACCGCCATCCAATCCAGCAGTATGAAGGAACAGATGTGTTCCTCACACCACGAGGATGAAAGGAGCATCCAATGGCACACGGGGAGAGGTTCGATGTAGGCATGGCACAGGAGCCTTTACGCAAACGCACAGGCGCAGCTGTCAGCCTGTCTGACACATTGGAAGGCATCCCACAAACGTGTATCACCGGAGCAGTAGTGATCATGGACCAACAAAGGACTCACCCACAGCTCATGATCCAGGGCAGCAAGGGATGTGTTGGAAAGGCAGAAATCCAGGGGCCACTGAAAGGGGCATCTTCGGCAGTAGAACACAGACTGCACGCAGGTGAAATAGGCATAGCGGAAGGTTAGCCTATAACTGATGCGTAGCACAGCTAATGGGACACATCCAAAGAGGAGCTGCATGCGGTCACGGTACAGTTGCAACTGACCGGGGTTCGACTGGAGCACAGGACGGGCAGACATGACGTGAGAGCACTCTTAGAACCAGCGCTCAGCTGTACAGCCACGAGTAGTGATATCAAACCACTAAATGCAGTCGGTAAATTGGAGGAATGACACCCGGTAGAACTCCAGAAATTGCATGATACGAAGGGACAAGGCCAGAGCCACAAGTTTGAAAAAAGTGAGCAACGGCCTTCAGTATCAGAGGCTTTCGATGATTCTTGTGTCAGTCCCCCGGAAAAAAGTGGGAGTGCCGTGTTCAGCAGTGACTGAATCGTGCGGGACGGTCAAAGCACCTGGAATTCGAAGGTATCAGGGCTGGTGTGGGAGCAACTACTTGTTGAAACAGAAGCCCATTGTGCCTGCACACTTAATGAAGTCCGCTTACGGTGTGGGAATGTGAGGCCACAAATGGATATCCACAATCACATATTGCTATGGCGTGCAACAGTTCCTTTATACGCGATGCCTGCACTGTGACCGCAGCACTTGTGCCCATTCAGGAGAAGATAACTTCGTTTGTAAAACAGATTTAGCGTGGGTATGTTGTCAGGGACTGGTCTACATGTGGGTAAACATGCATAGACCGTACATGTCACTTGAAAATCCCTGTGCAACAGTTGAGTGTGTGAATGCAACAATGTCAACATCGTCCACATGACAGGATGTGTTGTGATGCTGGCTCTTGTTGGCACACTGCTAAGGATTTCATTGTTCTGTGCTGTGTGATCTGTGACAACTTCCGTCATGTCCATGATGATGTTATTAGGGGGATGGGAGCACACTGCTTCACCTCCCTGCACAGTTCACCCCTTGGCATTCTGGTAAATGCAGTTCAGTCATGATGCTTACTTGTCATGTGACTGAGGTGTTTCACCTGAGTTGGGCAGGGAGAGGTACAGAGACCCGAGTAGAATCTGGCAGCTTGCTCAGCAGACACCGATCACAATTTATCTTACCCCTACTGATGTGGGTGGATAACGCGACACACGTGTCTAGAGATTCACAGCACTGACCTGCACCAACCTAGGTGACACACGACAACTGTAACAGAAGTAAGCTTTTCAACTGGACTGCATTCACCAGGATGCTAAGGGCTAAACTGTGTTGGGAGGTGCAGTCGTGTGCTCCAGTCCATGTTGATGGTGTTTGCCAGTGTTGTCTGTAATGCATATTGTACAGTGCTTCCTCGTGGTGTGCTTTTGCGGTTATTGCATAATATGGCAACGCACTGTTGTTTCCTTGTGTCTTTCCAGGTACCTCCACTCTCTCAATGGATTTTCGCTTTTACATATTCGGATACATTGCCATGTGAGTCAACATGCCACTTACTGTGATGAGTATGCTCTTGCCACGTAGGCATACTGTTGTGAGTTGTGTTAATATTTTGATGTGTGACAGGTGAGGGGTGAAGTAGGAGGTGATGGTACACAGATAGTTAGGGTAGGACACACAATGGTAGAGTTCCAAAGTCCAAGCGAACACTCCCATCCTTGTGGCAATGTGGTTTGGTATTTACAACGACAGTCAATGCTCGGAGTTACAGTGGTGACATCAGCGGTTGTTCCGAGAACTGGTACGGCACGGTGCTGTGCCACGTGATCCTAACGGTGTCCTTTTCGGACGCCCCCTCTGCCGTTTGGCCAGGAGGGAACCTGATGCATGCTCAGAGGTGTCTGAAGATTTGCCGTGGTGTGACTCACCCCTCCCTGTGGGGGGGTTTGGCAGCGATTTGAGCCACATGCATGTCTCTCAGGACACCCACATACTGGCCCATGTACTCCACATGTTGTCCCAAGTGAGTGTCTATGGAGCTCTGCAGCCGGCTGAGTTCCCGCAGTTCTTCATGGCCCTGGCCCATCTGTCCGTGGTTCTGCTGGGATGCACCAAGGACAGTTAGCACGGTGTCCAGGACCTCAGTCTCATTGTCCTCCTGTGGCTGTCCCCCAGTTGGCCTCCCACCTGCTCTGCTGCCACGGACCTGTGGTGGTGCCACGCACTGCAGCAGCACACCGTCACCAGCATCCCCGGTCTGCCTGGTGGTATTCGCAACTGCAGGCAATGGGACAGTGTTGGAGGCAGCGGTGGTGATGGTGGAGGTGGCTGCCACACAGGTCGTTGCTGCAGGGGTCTGCGTTGGTGGTGCAGCTGTTGTAGGTAGGAGTCGTGGTGGTGGTGGTGGGGACAGTGAGGGCCAGAGACTGAGCTGACCTGGGCACGCCGGAGGAGCCAGGTCAGTCCTCCTCACCCGAAAAGACCAGAGAGTCTGCATCCAAGGGTTCTCCTTCCTGGGTGGGGAGACTGGCTGGGCTCGACCATGGCATGGGCGCCTGCTGTTGCTGGCTAGTCACCTGTTGAAGAGAGGTTACATTGTCAGCTGTTCAGTACACAGCACAACTTTGATGTTCATGTTTGGCACATTTGATTTGGGATGGCCTTACTTTTTTAGCTTGGCATTACTATGCATTCATAACAGTTTGTCAGCAGTCGAACGTGATGTGGCGGTACATACATTGCTCGTTGGCTCTGTGTCATGGCTGAAGCAACAAAATCATATCTACAGATATTGTATTTCCAAGGAAATGTCCTCTGGTACCAACCTGTTGCTCATCCGATTCAGTTTATGCTTGGACATTTGTGTCTTCTCAATGAGTATCTGACTGCTATGCCGCAACTTCATGATTAGTGTTATGCTTTTTGTACTTGCCTCCTGTGGTTTGTGAGGTTTGACAGGGTTTCCATGCATGTGTTGTGTTGACCCGAGTCTTTCTGCTTTGAGGAATGGGACTTTCACATTGGATTTTTGTGATGGCGTTCTTGTATTTTGCTTTGCAGTTACATATGACTTCATCCCCGACACTGTGAATCATGTGGCCTCTCGATGGTATTGGCTGTATGTGCACTGCCTCCAATTTATGGGGGGTTCCAGAGTTGTCCACCAGGTGCGGGATGTGGGGGTCATTTGGCTCCATGCTTTCTGTGAGGGAAGACAGAGGGCCTTGTGGGAGTTGTGGTCTATCTGTCAGGGCTCAACGACCCCCTCCCCATTGAGATGTCTACCTACCTGTTAGGAGGCACTGTCGACGGAGTTAGCTGACACATGGGTGTGGGGTGGGGAGGGTGGGCCATGCTGTTTGGGAGGGAGGCCAGGGTGCATGAGCTGACTACCTACCTGTGGGGTGAAGCTGGGTGAGGGAATGCTCGCCTTGTGATCCATTCATATTGAAAGCATGCATTCCACATGAGTTTGATGTGGGCTGGCGGTTGAGGCTCACTTGTTGTGCACAACAGTACATTGCAGTGTGATGGGAGACATTTGTTAGTACTTACCAGCCTCCACTCCCCCCTCTATTCCTGTGAGACCCTCTGGCTGTAATGTGGCAAGCACCTTCTCCTCCAATTCGGTGTAGGTTAGTGGTGGAATGGGAGGGCCGCCACCAGTTCTCTGGGCCGCCGCGTGGTTCCTCTGTGCCCGATGCTTGACCCGGCCCTTGAGGTCACCCCACCGCTTCCTGATGTCAAGCATGAGCGTGAGGTGGTCCCTACGGCATTGACTTTGCTGTGGATCCTTGCACACATCTGAGTCTTGCGCGCAAGTAGGGTGTGTTGGACCAGGTGCCCAGACAAATGTGGTTCTACCTTGATTGTCTCGTCTACCGTCACTCTCAACTCTGAGTTGGTGGATTTGGGCATTGTCTTGGGGGGCATGGTGCAATTGTATGAGGGGTGCAGGTTGCAAGGTAGTGGTAGAGATATGTGGTGTGTGTGAGGTGTGTCCTGTCTCTCTGTCTCGGCTTGTGGTGTGCAAAGGATGCTGGTCCAGGAAGGGGTTGGTTTCTGTGGTATATGGGTGTGTCCACATGAGTGATGACCTCCAGATGTCTCTTCCATGCTGCACATGGCTTTCCTTACCAGGAGCAAGTTGGGGTGTATCATTGTGGCGTGTGTGTTGTGATTGAGGGTGGCAGGGAGTACAGGCACACTTCGAGCATTGTTGTGTAGTTGGTTCCGTCTGCCATTCATTTGGCCTATGTGCGTGCGCGGCGGTCGGGCGCAGTGCTGGGTCCGCCAGCTCCGCATTCTCATCGTAATTAGCCTTGCGGTCATGCCGCGGCAGGAGCGGCCTTTTCAAGCCGTTTCACAGCTTTCCCTGTCCGCCGCGGTCGGATTTGCAGCTTTTCCGACCGTGGTGGACGGTCTTTTGTGACATCCATCCACCGCGGTGTGATTTTGCGTACATTGCATCGTAATTTGGCCAACGGAAATGCCGCGGGTCATGCAGGAGGTATTTTTACGACACCATGAGGAACGGAAAGGCTTTTCTGTCCGGCATCGTAATGGGCCCCTTAATATTGAGTGGGACTAGGAGGCATTTTCATTTCATATAGTTTGTCTTTAAATTGCTCAATAATTCTAATCTCAAAGCTACAGTATTTTGGAAATTTTAATGGACCTTATTTCTCTGCAACCTTGCACTTTTGATGAAGCCACAAACATGTATATAATCCCAAATCAGTTGTCATGTAATGTGCAGGCATACCCTCAGGAAGTGTTCTCCACCTTTCCCTTATCAGAATTGTAACATCACTCGTTAAAGCATTTCACGACTCTCCAATTCATAAGGCAAAACGATCCCAATTCAATATTTTGATTGTGTTTTGTAAACGTCATATTTCTTTTGCTACAATCGGTTCACTGACAAAATATCGATGTTAAAAATATAGAAGTAAAAAATATTGATACAAAAATATAGAATGCAAAAATTAACCCTGGGCGTAGCAGGCGTAGTGCCTGTACGCGTATTTCCACGGAGTTTAAAAAAACTCTGTGGAAATACGCTACGCTCCCTCCCCCCTCCCTCTCCCTGCCGCTTCCCCTGCCTGGCCGCTCTCCATCCTGCTCCTCGTGTCCTTCTGTAATTAAAAAAACACTACATTGCACTTCTGACGTGCGTGTTATTATTATATAATAAATATTAAATATGTTAAATAATAAAATAAATATAAAAAATAAAGTACATTTAATATACATTTTATAAAATATAATAAATTAACTTAATTAAAAAAGTTAAATGAACATACATAATAATTCATATATATTTACTTAAAAACAATTAATAAACTATTAATTTTAATTTATTTTATAATTTACAAATTTTATAAAAATTTACAAATATAATTTAAAAAACATTCTATTATAAATTAAAACATTAAACTATTTAAAAATCTTCATACTTACATTTCCCACTCCAGTGAGTGTAACATTAGGGAAAATGTTGGATAGCGGAGGGGTAAAAATTACTATTCCCACTCAAGTGAACACAACAGTAGAGAAAGTGTTGGATAGCGGAGGGGTAAAAATTGCTATTCCCACTCCAGTGATTGCAACAGTAGGGAAAGTGTTGGATAGCGGAGGGGTAAAAATTACTATTCCCACTCCAGTGAGTGCAACAGTAGGGAAAGTTTTGGATAGCGGAGGGGTAAAAATTACTATTCCAACTCCAGTAAGTGCAATAGCAGGGAAAGTGTTGGACAGCGTAGGGGTAAAAATTACTATTACCACTATAGTGAGTGCAACTGCAGGGAAAGTGTTGGATAGCAGGGGGGTAAAAATTACTATTCCCACTCCAGTGAGTGCAACAGTAGAGAATGTGTTGGATAGCGGAGGGGTAAAAATTACTATTGTCACTCCAAAGAGTGCAACAGTAGGGAGAGTATTGGATAGCAGAGGGGTAAAAATTACAATTCCCACTCCAGTGTACAGTAGGGAAAGTGTTGGATTGCAGAAGAGTAACAATTAATATTCTCACTCCAGTCAATTCAAAATTAAAAACAAACAACATTTTAACAACAATAAAAATATTTAAAAAACAAAATAAATAAAAAATATATAAATGTTAAAAATTCAAATACAAATATATTTAATAATACATTTTAAAAAGAAACATATTATAATGTTAAATACATATAACAAATACCTACAAATATTATATTAAATAAAATAAAAAATAATTTCCAAACAAATAAATATTTTTAATTAAACATTATTTAGAAACAAAAACATTAATTATTACATAAATTTACTTTTTATTTCCTACCATATAACACCAATAAATCACACAATTACCATAACCAATTATCAATTAATTAGTTAATATAAATTAACAACTAATTATGAATTAATTAAACATAAATTACTTCCCACCCTTTACCCCTATAAACCCCACAACCCGCACCTAAAATTAATAAAACAATTTCCATAGTTAATTTTCTATCAATTAATTAATATAAATTAACAACTAATTATTAATTGATCAAAAATAAATTACTTCCTACTCTTTACCCCTATAAACCCCACAACCCACACCTAAGAAAAATTACACAATTACTATAATTAATTATCAATTATTTAATTAATATTAATTAACAACCAATTAATAATTAATGACAAATAAATTACTTCCCACAATTAACGCTATAAAATCTAAATTAAATAAATAAAAAATAATCATTAATTTATTATAATTAAATTACTTCCCACCCTATTCCCCTATTAACCCACAACCCACTACGGAACTAAAAAATGCAAAAATGTATTAAAATGAAAATCATAACTACTAAAAATTTAACACATATATTAAAAAACATAAACAATACTTATACAAAAAAACATACATCACATACATTTAAAATATAAACTAAAATACATAACACTAATTAAAAAATCGATATTTTAAGCATCTATATTTTTGCAAACCGTATTAATGGCTTCTACATTTTTTAAAACAATATTTCTTACCTTAAATTCGATATTCTTGACCACGATCTTCTTGCTGTCGATATTTCTGAATCACAATATTTCCAACTCAATATTTGTGTAAGTCGACATTTCCAACTCGATATTCTGTCTCATCACCACTCCAATCCTGCCACAGTTGATATTTATCGAACTCCTGTTATCAAATGCCAATGCAATATTATCGCAACTGCTGACCAACCAGTCACAGCGCGAAACACTATGAGGTATCATTTCACTCCTTGTAGCAGCTCACCCTTCTTTACAATTTTTCTCCTACTTGAACTATTAAATCAACAATCTTTAAAGCAACAATTGCAAACAAATAGCAACACTTGTTTGCTCTGCTAAAGAAAACAATAGTACTTCAACAACCAGAATATTAACGTTTTTACACCCTCTGACTTTTACCACACAAAAAGAGTTTCAGATTCGCAAGTGAAATCTCGACCAGCGAGAAATCACTCTAATCAATGCAGCTTCACCCTTTGTGCAATCAGGTTCTGCTAATATTAATCAATATTAGAGCAATCACAACAATTCATTAGTGTCCCTATCTCAATTATGTAGGTGATGGAACCTCACACTGTACACCACAAAAACCTGCAAACAAGAAATACAGTTCGACAATGGCTACTCAAGTGTCTTCTACACTTGTCTCAATATCTATTCATTATCTATTTTTCTCTCAATTTATCCCGGGATCTTAGGCTATGTGCAGCCTGAAATCTTCAACTTCTTTACATATAAGCACTAAACATCTCCTTTCATCCAACCATTCACTCTCAAATCAATAATACTCCAGTAAACACAATTACAAGAAACAATGCTTCACCCTATTAATACTCACACATTCAAAACAGCAGCCGCCTTCGAAAATCGCACCTTGTAAGTTCTTTAAGCTCCAGGCATTGGATTTTAGGATTTAGATATTTTTTTTTAAACTTTGGCAATTATTTTATAACACCTTGTTCAAGGCAGGAACCGTATCTCTGCTACCAGAAAGTTGATAGCGTGGAGGTAGGGTGAAATTTAAATAATATGGTTCACACTTTCCTTACCATCAAGTTCAGGATTAAGCCCTGTTCCCGCACTGGCTTCAAAGTATCACTCAGTTCAGGTGATGGATCTTTGCCAATGTGTTTCGAACCAGGAGCTATTTCATCATCATAAATGAAACTACAACAACAGTTCTAATGTTCAGTCAACTATGAGAGTTTGAAGTAGTTTTAAAAGATTTCTTTCCCATTATGAGACTAGTAAGTATCTTTTTACTGTTTTCATTCAAATTAGTCATTAAATCAAGTAACTTTACAGAAATCTCATCAAAAAGTATGGTTAGAGCACACAATCAAATAATGCATAAAGCATGTTCCATAAAGGACCGAAATCCCTATTCTAAAGAGCAGGATCAGAATATGAAGTTAGTAGAACTCATGAAGAGTTCAAGTTCAAAGGAAAAGAGTAAGAGTAAGATAAAGAGAGCATAAAGCTAAAAAATTAAATTGAAGCAGCTGAACTTCCCATGAAGAGTAGTTTATGAAACTTAGCCGATTCTTAAAAATGCAAGCAATCAAACATACAGTTGGAGTAGCAATCTGTCAAAACTTAAGCCTCAAAGTAAAATAGAGGATGAACAGAAGCAGCTGTAGCCACAGCTGTCTGCAAGGGACAAAGAAAGAGTCTCTGGGAAAATGACTGGGAAAAAGATAACATGATAAAGTCTGCAAAATAATGGCATTGCCTCTAACCAAGAACATGCACTAACAAAAAAAAATTAAAGAGGCTGCTACAATGGCTCTGACTGACAGGGTTGTGTTACGACTGTGTTATTTTTCATGTCTTTCTTATTCTTATGTCTACACTAAGAAGATTTATGAAAAAAGGTAAAGAGGACATTTTTGTGAAGTACCCCAGCTAACCAGTGGCAACTGAAACTAGACAGGATTTTGCTGCTGCCCTCTGCCTGACGCCCTAGTATTCTCTACATACTCCCCTGTGGTTCTGGTGGCATTGGACGTGTACTCCAGTTGTTCTTTTGGCACGAAACTCAGAACTTTTTCAAAACTTTTGCTCCAGAGCAACTGCCTGCGAAAAGTATCCAAGCAGCAGTCTCATGAAATTGGCCTAAATTTCAGATGTGTCCCACCTGTAGAAGTGTTTTTCTTCAGAATAAAAGCAAAGTTCCTTTTCCTATTGGGATTTAGGATGGTTTTCAAAGTTCCATACTTCCAAGCACTAAAGGGGCAATCTACATGGTATGCCTGATCTGTGCTCCTTCGTGGTCAGCCTCAAATTATGCCTAGGGTCTGGTCCACTACAACAATGGACTACCATTGTCACATTGTGCTTTTTGTTGCTATTTTTGCTTAGAACTTTAAAATTCAGAGCTCCAGTTCCCATTATTGGATTTTTGTCATTTTGGTGCCATTTGCCTCTTAAATCGTGGTCTACATTTATTCACTGGAGTGGGATTTTTATTGTGTTGTGATAACAATTTGTTAACTGTTTTGATACTAATAAATGCTTTACTGATTTTCTTTAAATTAAGATTGCCTGCTCTGTGCCAGTGCTACTAGGGCGTGGGTTCAGATTTAAATTACTGATACCTTTGACTAGACCAAACAAGATAGTGACTTTATTACTTGTGGTGGACACCAATCCACCCCAACTAATAAAATAATTTCTCACAACTCTTGTCTTTGCCAAAGATGCCTTTGGACATTGTGGGGCTTATTTACAAGCCCATTGCACCACCAGTGCATCACTTTTTGTGGTGCAACGGCAGCGCAACCTGCTGCCCCATATTTGCAAGGACACGTAAAGCCACCCTGCGTGGCTTTTCATGTCCTTGTAAATATGGCCCCTTTACATGCAACACTTTGCGTGAAAGGAGCGTGCCATGGGTGTTGCTTTGGGTGTTCCCAAGCAAAGCCCATGGCTTCTGCCGCATTTTCAGATTTATGAAAAATCGTAAACCTGGAAATGCCTCTGAATGCTACGCCTCCCCAGGGGAGGGGTAGGGAGGCACAACGAGGTGAAATGTTTTCATTTCTCCTTGTTTTTTTCCTCTTTCTAAGTGTGCTGCATTCTGCCAGTCTCCCATGGGCTAAAGCATGTATTATGCCACCCATTGACCAAGAACTTACAGCCTTCATTCGCAATAATCAAATTCTTGACTCCCAGTTCGGGTTCCGTGCTTAGCATAGCACTAAACTAGCCTTTATTACAGCTATTGAAGAACTGAGGCAGACACTGGCTCATGGATGAAATGTTGCCTTGATACTATTGGATTTGTCAGCTGCAGTTGATACGGTCAATAAGCAAGTGCTGATTGACCGGCTTACATCTGTCTGAATCAAGGATCAAGCCCTTGGTCTGCTAACTTCCTTTCTTGCAGATCGTACTCAATCAGTTGCCTTTGAAGATTTTTTATCACCATCCTTCTGCTTATTATGCGGCGTACCGAAGGAGTCCTCCTTGAGCCCCACTCTTTTTAACCTAAATGTTACCCCCCTTGCTGACCTTATTAGATCATACAGATTTTCTCTAGTATCTCACACCGATGACACTCAAATCGTTGTGTCAGTAACAGGCAACCTAGGTGCCACAGCTACTCAGTTCCACAACTGTATGCTACACATTGGTTCCTGGATGTGGGATAATTATTTACAGTTAAATTAATCAAAAATGGAAATCTTACTCTTTGGTAATAATCCATCTTTTTGGCCCACTAAGTAGTGGCCATCTGATCCTGTACCTCACTTGACCCCCAGGGTCAAAGCAAAAAAACTGGGCATAATCTTTGGAAAAAACTATCTTTTGTTGGACAAATCAATCACACCACTTCCTCATGCTTTTTTATTCTAAAAGTTCTGAGGAAGATTCTTCCATATATACAATCGGCTCTGCAGAAAACCATAGTTATAGCACTTATATCATCAAGTCTCGACTACTGCAACTTCCTTTTTACCAGTATCCACAAAAGAGGTTTTAGAAAGTTGCAGGTCCTTCAGAACGCAGAGGCCCGTCTTCTCCTATGCATTCCAAGACACAAGTCTGTGGCTCAGGCCTTAGTCCAGTCGAAAAATTCATTCAATTTCAAAGCTGTGTGCATTGTTTTCAAATGTCTACACGGCCTAGGCCCAGCTCAACTCACTCAGGGGCATATTCACAAGGACTTTTCGCTGAGTTATCGCCACCTCAACGCATCAAAAGTGGAGATAGATTTAACGCACCATTTACAAGCGGGTGCAAACTGCAGACATCGCCAGTATTCCCGCGATAACTGCCGCAAATTTCATCCCCACGGGTGACACCACCAACTAACCCTAATGAGATGCAGAGTAGGCGTTCCCGTGCAAAAACACACGAAACACCACTACACCACTTTCACAACGAACTGCCAGATCTGCGATGCGAACAAAAACCACGCGATAAGCCGCGGTAGCAGCAGCTATTAAACACCTGCCTCTTGCTGGTGTTAAGCAGGACGACTACCTGCAGTAGGCAACAGAGCCCAGCACGCAGCCACAGCCGAGGAACAACCGACGCCATGGAGCTACTCATCATGCAGCTTGGGAACCAAACAGGGCCACAACACCAACCGCCACCACCCCCAGGACCGCCACCCCCCCCCCGGACCACCACAGAGGCAGCGCAGAGTAAGGCAGCGGACCTACCGAAAACGCACCAGTCTCACAGACCTAACGCCCGAGGAAGTCATTGCCCACTACAGGCTCAAAAGGACAACCATCCTCCGCATCATGACCCACATCAGCCCCAGGCTGCACACGTTGGCCTCTGGTACCTTCCAACCAACAACGGCCAGAGTCGGAGGAGTCTCACTGCCAGCCCTATCAAAGTTCCTCACACCTGTCCTGGATGCCATCATCAGCTTCATACCCCAGTACCTTCACTTCCCCCACACTGCGCATGAACAGCTGGAGACCAGCAAGGCTTCTACGCCATTGCTAGCTTCCCACACGTGTTGGTGGCCATTGACTGCACACATGTCCCACTTGTGCCCCCTGCGGACACTGCACACATCTACCGCAACAGAAAGCACAAGCATTCCATCAATGTGCAGGCAATACTGGACCACCGGGGAATGTTCCAATGTCGTCGCGAACTACCCAGGCAGTGTGCACGATTCCTACATCTTCCGACAGTCCATCATCAACCAGCGCTTCCAGGATGGCATCTATGGAACTGGACTGCTCGTTGGTAAGTACCAAATCAACACGCCACACATCTCAAAGCCACCATCACACAACGCACAACTGTGGGAATGCACACGTGACCAAACCACATACAACATGTCAATCAACATGCCCACCTACCAGACACGACAACACAACTCCATTGGGATACTGGGCTTCCCATGTACACAAGCCAGCTACATCATGGCACCACAGCCACACAACAGCTGAAAGTGTGGAGAGGCGGAAAGCAGGCATGTGCGAAGGACGCAAGTGACCCATGAATGGGAATGTACACAACGACAAGTGTGGCGTGAATGTGCTGGACAGACCTGGGTATGCAAACCACAGATATGTCCATGCAGACATTAACTGCTGGTGTCTGGGGTATAGTGAACAGTGGACGCAACCATGTCACCCCAGGCTGTGGGTTAGATCGCAGAAATGTCACTCGCTGTGTCCCCCCCTGTGTGCGTGAGCTTAGTGGGTTGGCCCAGCTTACGCCAGGCCTGCGCAGGGGTGTGGATGAAAACACCGTTGCGCTGAGCATGGTGCACTCCTGGAATGGCCAACGTCACTGCCAGGGTGGCGCCTCTCAGCCCGCCACAAGGCCGACGCCGTGAGCAGCGGGGCCTGGGAGCCTGTGCGCCTGCTGCACCCCAGGCCGCTGATACCCAGACCCGGCTTGCCTGCCCCAGCGCTCCATGGCTGCACTGCTCACCTGCCGACACCCTTGTGTGTCAAAGAGGGCCCACCACGTGCCGGTGCTAGCTCCAAGACCCATGCCCGCGGGCTTGGCAGCCTCCTCAGACCATCGCTGTCCTCCGTGACACAGGCCCCCAGGAGTCCACATTCGTTGACATACCCCACCGCTGCAGCCGGCCTACACTGGAGTCCAGTATGTCCCACATCTAGAACTGAGTCTTCATTAATCAATGGCAGAGTTCATGCCAGTGAACGCAGGGAGTGGAGTGAGAGACAGATGCGTTTCAGTCCGGTAGAAACACGGATCACCATTACGGAGGAGGTCAACCACTCGCAAGGACTGACCTGGTGCCACTAATCCTGTGCGCCGTGAGTCACCGTCAGCCTCCGGCAGAACATTGTTGGTGTCTGAGCCTGTGGCCTGGGGGTTGTCATCAGCAACTGGCAGGTACGGACTTGGTGTTTGGCATGAGTCTGTGGCATTCATATCCGCCATGTTGCCGGACACAGATGGTATGTGCCCTCTGCACCATGCCCTGGGGGTACACCTCCCACTCTCCCCCAAGACACTCCGTGAAAACCACCTTTGATACATACGAGACCCTGCTCTGCCCTCATGACCCTACCCCAGTCTTCCGCAAGTCAGCGTCCCGTGGCGGTAGGCCCGTGTCGGCCGCTGTGCATCCAGGGCCACTAACTCTGTGCAACTCAAGTCATGCTCCCTTGCTGTTCGTATATTGCATTCCTGAGTGCCTGATGACTGTTGAAGTTGTTGCCAGCACCAGCTACTCCCTGAGGGCTGGCTTACACACACCCCACACACAGCCAGCACAGGCGTCACTGGACTAGTGGGCCTGCCAACACATCATGCTGAACCAAGTATTGACTCTTATCTCTCTGTACTGTCACAGGTGATCAAGGATATGCACTCTGCCCTTGGATGATGACACCCCTCCGAGACCCGAACACACCCGCCCAGAGGCAGTACAATGCGGCCCACATACGCACCAGGGGCATCGTGGAACGCACATTTGGCGTCTTGAAGTCACGTTTCAGGTGCCTGGACATCACAGGTGGAAGGCTCCTGTACAGCCCAGACATCGTGTGCAAGATGATCGTTGCATGTTGTGTGTTGCACAACATCTGTGTACGCACCAATGCCCCATGGATCCCAGTTCCAGAGGTACCGGACGATGATGAGGACGATGGGACAGGTGGCCCACATGCCACTGCAGCTGCGGCAGGAATAGCCCGTAGGAACACCCTCATTGCCAATTTCTTCTCCTGAGCACGTCACATTGTGGTTGTCCTTGGCAATCATGGGACAGTACTATATGTCCACAAGTACGGCATGTGTGAATAATAAATATTTGCATGTTACAGGTTGTACTTGTACATTGTCATGTCACAGTTTCCTGCTGTGCCAGATGTGATTGGACATGTTGTGCACATATGCGGCACCAGTTGTGTCCTGTGTTCTGTTGTGGTGGTGTTGCTGTTTGTACCAGGATGTTGTCAATGTTGAGGTGCACTTATTCTTATGTGCGTATGCTGCACAGTGGGTGAGGCGCTCCTGCTGCTCTGATTTGGCTGCCACTTATCCCTTTCATGCGGTGTGCCTTTCAGTTCTGTGCTTCCACAGTGCTGAGATGTTGCAGACTTGGGTAACTTGTGCTCTTTGTCGAGTTGTGACTCTTGGGCATGGCTTGTCCGCAGATGTGTCGTTGACGTCAGGGGTGTTTGTGCAGGTGGTTGTGTCCGAGTGTGACCTTCTCCATTCCGGTTGTGGTCCGCACTCAGCCACCTCAGTGTTGTGCCGTGTACATTGTCATGATGATTGGACTGCAGCCATGCTACTCGTCATGTGGTGTCTCTTGCATTGTCAGTGTGGCTGACGTATATGCATGTTTGCTGTGTTTCGCACATGTGCATGTGTTGGTTGTGTGATTGTCGATGTGTTGACAGGTAATAGAAAAGGAAATTGGGATGTAAATGGCTAATGCATTGTGATATACTTCCTGTTCCGAAAGAGGTGAGTCTCCAACTCAACCTAAATTGGAGCAGCATTGGGAGGTTCTGATGGAACAGGAATGTTGTTTCAGATCCTGGGTGGAAATATGGAATTCGCCTGTTGTCTTGTTTTCTTCTGATTTTTTTGCTTCTTAATCTGCATTCTGATGATGTCCTGGCTGTAGGTGGGACTAGACCACCAAAGATGGTAAGCTTGTCAGAAAAATAAGTGGGGTTGCTGGTTGTGATGGCTTTGTTAGTGATGCAGCTGGTTTTGAAGATGGTTTGGGCTGGCAAGGCATCCAATGAAGTTGCATTCTGATGAGGGGGGCGATGTGATCATTTTTCTGCAGGCCTTGGAAAGTCTGGGAGGCCATGAAGTAGTGCATTACCACCATTCAGATGCTAGAGTAAGAGGGCTTGAAGAGCGGTACGATATCACTTTCTGGATGAAAAGGTTTGACTTTCTTCAGAAGAGTGAGCTGGTACCAGGTCATCTCGTTTTTTATGACAATGTATTCCTTGAGATGAGGTCGGCATCCACTGTGAATCCAAGTGGCTTGGCATTCAGTGAGAGTTGGGGTTCCATTCCTGTAATATACCGCACCACAAAGTATCATTCATTTTCTAGGTACAGTAAATATCTTGCTCACTTTTGGCCCACTTGAAATCTGGGTCTACATAGATTCATATCCTCAATTCTGCACGAGCAAAGGTTTGCAAAATGTGAAAAGTTGTCTTTTCAGTTCTGGGGCAACACATTGTTATATGTCAGTGCCTCAAAGCAGTGGAGTTAACATTCTTCAACAGCTTTAAGAGGGTAGGTTTAGATGGCAATTCTGCTAGTACTGGGCTCAAGAATGTATTGCTTTTGATTCAGGTAGGGCAAGACCACAAGGGGTACAGATGTTCCCTTGAAAAATATTAGGCCATCTCCAAGTATGTTTTTCAATCTTTAATCGATATTATGGACACAATAATTTGACTGGACGATATTTAAAACTCTATATTGTAGTAGAAGACCAAACAGCCCAAATCATGAAACAGGGTTACTAACAGCAACGTCAGTTAAAATGTTTTGAATATAAAATGCCTCTACTTGTCTAACAAAATGCCAGCCACAAAAGAAGGTGCCCACTTGCAAAAGCAAATCCTAACATCTATAAATGTTGTGAACTCGGTTTGCACTATCATTGAAAGATAAACTTTAAATCTGTTTTAGACTTTTAATCATTTCAGGACTAATGTGCAACGAGTGCATTAGGTAAAAGAGGTTGTAATTTTAGGGAATCATTCTTATTTTGGGAACAGAGCTATGTATTAATAGTCCAGTTCACAAAATACAGAATCATAGTGGTTCACAAGTCGACCCATCTCAATAAGGATAACGATTGACTACAATCATGGTAATGGTAGCCTGCTGGGGTCAGCAGACCATCATGAATGTGATTGCTTTAAAATAAAACACTTTTATAAAAATGCTGTCCCTTTTCAAAAAGGAAAATAGGATGCGTTTTAAACAAGAAAATGAAGATGTATACAACCTTTTTAAAAAAAAAAAAAAAGATTTAGCATTGGTGCCTTGGACTCCAGTGGTGAGGGGATACAGGACCATTTTTCGGGCCACTCCTAAGGATGAGAAATTCTGAACGGGGTGATACTCCACTCGCTAAATGCTGTATTATGTGGTGCCAGTATTCACTGGGTGCGGAATTGCCTCAACAAATAAGGAGTCTCTAAGAATGATGGGGCATATTAACAACGGCCAGCGATAATTATCGCTGGCCGTGCTTAGCGTGAGGAATCCTATCGCCGGCTATCGCTGGAAATTATCGCCATGCTAGCGCTGTATTAACAACGCTTAGCGCAAAGGCGATAATTTTCCAGTGATAGCGATGTTTTCCATGGAACATCGCTGGTTTTCCAGCGATGTCCCATGGAAAACGGCGATATACTTGGCGATAGGGCCTGTGGTCTTAGCCACACAATCCACCCCCATGTTAGGTATGCCTTAGTCAGGAATTTAGCAGACGTTAAATTCCTGCGTTAAGGCATACTTAACGCAATTTAAAATATCGCTAACCCACGTTGCTAATATGGCGATACCTGGGTTAGCGATATTTCCCTGTTGTTTTCACAGGCACGCCCCCTTTGCATCTCATTAGCGATGCGATGGGAGGCGCGCAGAAAACGGACGCTAAGTCAGGAATCACGCGCTAGCGTGTCCTTGTTAATTCGGCGATAAAATTATCGCCGCTTTTCGTCCGAAAACGGACGCTAAAGCGGCGATAATTCATTAACGCCGCCTTGTTAATATGCCCCGATGGTCCTTATATATATAAAGGGGCATATTATCAAGAAACGGCGTTAAAATTATCGCTGCTTTAGCGGCAGAAAACTGCCGCTAAAGCGGCGATGCATATTATCAAGCCCATTATCGCCGCTTTAGCGGCAGTTTTCTGCTGCTAAAGCGGCGATAATTTTAACGCCGTTCTTGATAATATGCCCCATAGATTTTTAATTATTGAATTATGTTAGTCCACTGAGTGGCTTTCTCTGGGTGTGGTCGCCTCACATTTCTGTATGTGAACAGCCCCATTTGTATACATGTTGTATACACCGAAAAACGAAGGAGAATTGCTGAACAGTCTAGACATTTGTGTCATGGTTACATCATAACATTTGCGGAGCCGCATTTTTTAAGCGGAAATAGGTTGCTTTGTGTAAATATATAAAAAGCTGCAACTATTTCACGGTTTTGCTTCCTGAATTGAAAAGCCCATATAATAAACAGATGGAACAATTATGCTGCTGGCTCTTTTCCAAGTGCCACATTTCTAGCTCTTCTATTTTGATAATACAGTGACTTCCATCATCTTTCAAAGACGTAGCTTTGGTTCCTGCTGTGCAGAGTAAAAGCAAATTATTATTTGTTGTACGGTACCGAGGAGGTAGTGCACTGTGCCACTTCACGGTAGTTATTTGTGCTCCTTTCAATTATCCCAAACACAAACAGAGAGCTGCTTAGGCAAAACACATTCTTATTCGGTTCCAGACCCCAGTGGCTGATTTGAATAAATACAAAAAGATTGTTTAGCCATTATGTGCAAACAATCATTACTGCGTGGCTTTCAAACCCATTATAAAAATCCTGCTCACATTTCTTTTGCATTCATAGTAAATAAGTAGATTATGCCAAAAAAATCATTATAGAAATTGAAGTCACATTTTTGAACATTTCTTATCAGCTTGAACCCACAAATCAAGTTCAGAATGTTTTTTCCTTTTAAAAGATAAAGAGTTTAGCCACAATAGGATATATAATGCACAGAACAGTATTGATGAAACCTTGGTTGCTAATTTTTAACCAGATACAAGGGGCACAATATATGAAAACATTTTCACCTTCGCCTAATTTCGCAAAAAGGCAGTCTTTGCCAGAGTAAAAAATAAAAAACCATGTGGCTCCTAATGTCAAGATTGCAATTCCTTGTTGTTATATCTGACAGCCTCAGGGTGGTCTTCCCCCAAACTTTTGCTGATCTTTTTTTTCTTGGCCACAGGACTCTGTGTACTCTGCTAACCAGTGCTAAAATGCATGTGTTCACTCCTTAAAATATCGCATATTTAATTTACTTGTAAGTCCTAGGTAAAATTGCACTACATGAGCCTATGGTGTGCACATAATTTGTTACTAGTGGACCTTCAGCACTCATTGTGCCACCCACCTAGGTAGCCCTTTGAACATGTCTCAGGCCTGCCATTGTAGTTTGTGTGTGCAGTTTTTAAACTGCCATTTCAACCTGTCAAAATAAACCTTTGGCCAGGCCCAAACCTACCTTTTTAATATACATAAGTCATCCCAAAGGTAGGCCTGAAAGAGCCCTCAGGGCAGGGTACAATGTATTTAAAAAGTAGGATATGTCATTTAAAGTTTTACATGTCCTGGTAGTGAAAAAGTCTCAAGGCCTAGCTCTCTATTAGACTAACATTGGAGTTACCTTATTGCATTTAATAAGCTGTCATTCCCAAATGGGAACAGTTACCCTGTTCCTATTTGGTGTCTTCGGAATTGTAATGAAAAATCTTAACTTATGATGAAGACCAAAATGAGACCAAAAATGTTGGTCTAACAGCAAGTATGGGACTCGCATAACCAAAATAAGGTCCTGACGAAGGCATAGACCCAATAGGGCTTGGAAAGCCAAAACATGTTGACCATTTTTTATGTTACGATAATCATTTTTTATTGATGTTACGGTTTATTCACACTTCCAAAAAACATCACCTCTTTTTTTTTTTATCTTACCCCAGTATTTTTTATCACATATTAAAGTAATTTTTATGAAGATACAGGAGGTAATTTTAGATTGTTTTAGATGGATCCCACCAGTACTTTCCCTCGAGTGGAGGCGGTACTCACCTAGGGAAGCGTGTACCTAGGTGAGAAAACCAATGATGATGCCACTAAAACAACAATACCATAGTGGGGAATAACACACGCCACTCACAGCTGAAAAGTTTGGTTGAGGGTTTTGGGAATAGAGTGGTTACCCCTGGATCCTCCCAGACCAGCAGGATTCCCTCCTCACTTCTTGATTGAGAATATAACCATATATGGAAGGAGAGTGATATCCCAAACTTCCATCTCCCCCCCTTGATATGATCGTCATTCTCCTGTCTTAGCCGTTTAGTGCCTGCAGCCTGTACCTAGGTCTCATGACTGGGTATAGCTGACGGTGAAACTTTGTGTAATTCTACTAGACACCCACATACAATAGGGAGCTTAGATATGCCTGGAAGGGCCATCACTGGCAGGGTGGGAGGGAAGAGATTGGCACAGACCGACTTACACCTGAATAGTCTATATCCTGCCTTCATATCCTCTGTAGTTAGTTTGGATCCAGAAAAGGGAAGACACGATGCATGGAGACTTCAGCAGGAAACCTCTAGAGGTTTCGCCACCACTTCAAAGGCACAACTGAGTATAAATACTGGACTACAACTAAAGAGAGAGGAAACAGGAGCCATTAGGTCCAGCATACGTGCTCCTTAATATATCTCATAGACAAACACGAGTATGCAGTTCCTTTTAAGGTAGATGAGGAAAATGTGTAGAGGTATGTTTTTGAAGTGTGACAGTGCTCCAATAGTAGCAAGAGCCCTCACATACCCAAATGGGTGTCATGCTTCATCACTGGGCTATCTCCTTGTCAGGCAAGTGCTGCAATGCTCAATGTGGACCCGAGAAGGGACTCTTTGCTAGAGATCTTTACACAGGCTGCTGGTTGATGAAGTGAGGGTGTAATGGGCTAATGGTGTAGATTTTTTTTATTTTATTTATTTATGAACAGTTGGCATATAACAGACAATTAGCACGAGGATAACATGAAAGGCATTGCATATATATCTAGGACACACATCTGGGCACATATCACAGTCTATTAAACAGCCAAGTTTTCAGGGAGATCTCTCCCTCCCACTCCTGTGCTTCAGTACATTACAAACAATTCCTTGCGATTATAGTTTTGAAGAGCCCCCAAGTGTACATCCACTCTGTCCAGTGTGTTCCACTGAGTTCGTGCTGGGAGGTCTTATGTGGTGCGAAACCCCAGAGTATGTAGGAGAGCTATCATTGTTGCCATCTGGGTCCATGGGAGAGCTGTCTATTTGGCAAAGGTAAATGGTGAGGGGTTCCCAGATGTCCCTGGGACGAATTTTCGGAGGCATCAGGTCCCAGTAGTTGGATAGTTGTTCATGGCAGTATATAATGTCTGTGATCCAATCTCGGGATTGTGGCGCCCATGCTCTTCTCAATGCATCGCAGTTCTTCACTTCGCAAGGAGCACTATTAAAGTGATCAGTTTACAGGAATTGCAAGGCATATCATTAACATAGCCCAGTAAACCCAGCAGGGGAGTTGGGGACACCAGCGTATTCACCAGTTTCCCTATTGTGCAAATATATTCAACCCAGTAGGCGGCAATTGCGGGACAGTGCCAAGCAAGGTGAATGAAATCTGCCTGTGATGAGTGGCAGCGTGTGCAATGAGAGTCCGGAGACAGCCCAATCCAGTGCATTTGTTTAGGGGGTCGGTATAAGGTGCAGAAATTGGAAATGGATGAGACGTAGTCTGTAATTGGGAGACAGCATCACGAGCTGGCCAAAGCAGAAAGCCCACTGAGCGTCAGTTAGGGGAAGGGCAGGGTCTCCTCTCCAAGCTTCTCGGGCTGGTGTGGCTGCTGCCGGTGTAGTTTGCTGCATGTGATTGTCTAGGGATGTTATCAACTTACGAGGCGAGGGTCTCGTATATATATGATCTAGCGCTTGAAGTGTCCGTGGGGCAGCTGGGAAAATACCGTGACCCTACATGTTGCGCACAGTTGGTAATAAAGAAAGGCATCTCAGGGTGAGTGTGTGGTGGTAGATGTCATTGGAGGGCTAAGGAACTGGCAGTCAGGGTAGAGGTCTGCAAAAGTATGAGTGTTCAATTTACTAGTGCGGCCGATTGAGCCTTTGTCGTGCAGAGGGGGTAACAGAGGGTGCTTTGCCACTGGGACGGATGGGGTGTAAAGCTGTGTGGTTCCTACACGTCTTGCCAACCCAGTCCATGCCCAGCGCAAACACTGCGGAGTGTCAATCTCTGAAGCAGGCGTTTGTATGGAAGATACAATGCTGTGGATAGTGGCCATGGGGAGGTCTTGTCTATCTCGACCGCGAAGTGTGGTTGAAAGGGTGTGGGGTGGGTCCAGTAGTGTAAAAAATGTGCCTGGGCACACAACGCATAGAGCTGTAGATCTGGTGCACCCATCCCTCCCTGTGACTGTGGCAGTGTTAATAATGTGTATGTTACACAGGGTTGTTGGCCCACCCAAACTAGCATGATTAGATTGGAGGGAAGACGCTTGTAGGTAATACAATCATTTTTGCAATGGCAATACGTCCTGCCATGGACAGAGGGAGCTTAGACCACAGTGGAACTCGGTCCTCCAGCCAGGCGATGGCTCTGCTGAAGTTGGCTTGCCACAGTTCTGCAATATTTCTGCTGATCAGGATGCCTAAATATTTGACTGGGCAGGTGGCCCATTGGAGCAGATAGTCCATAGGGATCGGGATAGTAGCATCTGTTAAAGGGAATAGCCTGGACTTGGCCCAGTTTATCTGTACTTTGGATAGCCCCCTGAATCTTATGACCTCACAAATTAGTGGGGCAAGGTTGCTCTTAGGTTGACTAACATAAAGGTTGTAAAACCCAGCCCTCGATTTGCTTGGTGTTGACGTATTTGTGCCACTAATGGTTCCATTGCGATGGCAATGAGTAGTGGGGAGAGCGGAATTCCTTGCCGCACGCCCCTACTGACTGGGAAGGGGTCCAGTATTTGCCCGTTGAGCCGCACTCGAGCAGTTGGCAGAGAGTAGAGAAGTCGTATCTGTGCAATGAAGGTGGAACCGAGCCCTAGTCTTCGCAACAGCAGGAACAGGTATTCCCACTCCAGCACGTCAAAAGCTTTCGTGGTGTCAAGCACAGCGGCCACTGCTGGGGTTTGAGGATGTAAATAGTGCATGACTGCGAATATGGTTCTTAGGTTGTGGGCTGTGGATCGGCTGGTATAAACCCGGATTGATCAGGTCTGATCATTACTGGAAGCAGGAGTTGGAGTCTATTTGCCTGTACCTTAGCATACATTTTATTGTCGATATTGATAAGGGACAGGGGGCAATATGAGTTGCATTTGTTAGCAGGCTTGTCTGGTTTGACAAGCGTGAATATTACAGCCTCTCGCATCGATGGGGGGAGGGAGCCCACCTCCAGGGCATTTTGGTAGATGTCCAGAAGTTTGGGAATTAAAATTTGGGATTATTCCTTGTAAAAGGCAGCTGTTAATCCATCCAGGCCTGGAGCCATATCTGGGGGGAGACTAGCAATGGCCTGTTGTATCTCCTCTGTGGTGACGGGGGAGTCCAAGAACTCCTGATGCGCATCTGATAACATATCAGTTCTAAGGCATCTAAACAGGCCTGTAAATCTATAGGTTCTGCTGTTTGAGAGGTGGAGTAAAGATGGGCGAAGGAGTCAACTATGATTTGTAGAAGCTCTGGGGTGGAGGAGCAATGCTGGCCCTCTGCATAGAGAAGGTCAGAAATGTAGGATGAGGCATGAGGCCTCTGGAGCAGCCTGGCCAGGGTTTTGCCAGGACGGTCTCCCTCACCGTATATCTCCAAGCTGTGGCTTCTTTTACCAGGAAGAAGGATTCCCTCAACGCCTCTTCTTGATACGCCAACATCTTGTCGCGTATGCTGGCCAAGGTGCTGGGGTCATTTGAGCTGTAAAAGTGGGCTTCAAGTGTGGAGATGCCAGTTTTGAGTTTCAAAATCGCCCCTCGAATGGATTTAAGGATGAGGTGCTGTTTGGCTATGCATGTTTCGCATATGACCGCTTTGAATGCATCCAATTGCACGGCTGGTGAATCTACCAAGCCCGTGTTCTGGTCAAAGTATTCTTGAATGGCAGCGCATATCTCCTCCTTAAAGTCCGTGTCCCTGAGGGCTCCCTGTAGCAATCTCCATGAGAATGCCCTGGGGAGAACGTGGGGAGAGCGTGGGGAGGCTAGAGAACCAGTTGCACCGGGGTGTGTTCTGAAAGTGTGTGCGGCAAATGGGTGACTGACGGTAACCATAACAGTATGTCCCTAATTGCTAGCCAGTAGTGGATTCTAGACCATGCTTTGTGTTGCAGTGAAACGCGTGTGCCTTCGCACATGTCACAGTGTGTATCTCACCCAATGTCAGTGAGGTAGTTGTCAGTGATGATCGTGTTGAGTGCTGAGGTTGCTTGGGGGTGGGGGAGCCTGCAGCTGCTGACTCTGTCTAGCCTGTCGTCCAGCGGGACATTGAAATTGCCACACCAGACTACTGTCTGTGGGCCAGCGACAGCAATTTGGTGCCAGATCTTAACAAAGAAGTCAGGATCATCAGCATTAGGTCCATACACGATGGCGAGGGTTATGGGGTGATTGTAGAGTGTGCCCACTAGTATGACATAGCGTCCTTCATGTATCACTGATGCAGTGGGTAGTTTTCCAATCCAGGCCCTACGTATAAGGACGCAAATCCCTCTTGCGTAATTGGAGTATGTTGATGAGTAGGACAATCCCCAGCCCCTAGTAAGTAAGGTAGGGAGAGTGTTACTGACTAAGTGGGTTTTTTGGAGGAGGCAGATATCGACTTTGTATCTGTTTAGGTAAGCGTGTACTAGACAAATCTTCCTGCCATTGTTGAGGCCCCTAATGTTCCATGTGATGAGTTTAACTGTGGCTGCCCTATTCATCCGTACAGTGGGGGGGCAGTGGTTATATCTCGAGGCGGTTGGCATGTTATGTATGTGGTGATATATGCTGTGTCCCATTCGTGGGTACAGCAATAGAAATGGTGGTTGTGCATGCCTGTTAGCCAACAACTTATAATATGCATTGAACAGTACCCCTTTAACTTCCCCGCAACATTAGTACCACCCTCAACCCTCCCCCTCCCCCAACCACACCAAACCCCCAATTAGGTTGTGTTACCCTTACCCATAACATTTACAACTGGGAGGTATCCCTTGGGGCAGTGGACTCTCCAACCTATCTCCCTGCCATAAAAGCTGGGTGGCCGAGCATCAGCTATAGAGAGGGATCGTCAGCCGCAAGGATAGCCGCGGTTCACCCTGCCAACATAGGCAAAAATAAACATCTTTGCAAACAGAGCATTAGCAAAATTATCTGCCAGCATTACATGACAATAGAAATGGACACCCCATTTAAAGAGACAGGGCACTTAGCCACTCCGGCAACAACAATGCTCCTAATTTACAATGCATCTTAGGGAAATAGTTCGGAGCTAATCGTTATTGCTCAGTTGCGCCTCTGTCATGGGACGGGATTAGTCCGCCTGGGATGGGGATAACTTGGCTTTTTGTTTAGCAAACTTGAGAGCTTGTTTCGCATTGGTGAACTGGTGTATTTTACCTTCGTGTATGATTCTGAGTTTGGCTAGGTACAGCATTGCATATTTTATATTGGCCTGCTGCAGCAGATGTTTGGTGGGTTGGAAATCCCGGCGGGCTGCCTGTACCGCCACAATAAGGTCGGGGTAGAATGATATGTTGTCACCCTTGTATTGGAATTGACCCCTTTCTCTGGCCAGTCTGAGGACCGTGTCACGGTCTTTATAGTTCAGCGGTCGGGCCACAATCAGGCGGTGGGGAGCACTTGGTGAAGGCTTGGGGCCCAACGACCTGTGGGCTCTTTCAACAATGAAGACTGGCAACAGGTCAGTGCCAAAGAGATCTTTTAACAGGGTGTCTACAAAGTCCTCCATTGTGGAGATCACAGTGGATTCCGGCCCTCCCACAATGCGAATGTTGTTGCGCCTCGACCGGGCTTCGAGATCTTAATTTTTAAGTTTAATAAGTTCCAGCACTTTGTCGATGCGCAGAAGTTGTTCGGATGTGGCAGCTTGGCTGGCAACAGTTTCCGATATGCGGGATTCCATGTGGTTGATCCTAGTGTTGTGGGCATCAACTCGGTTTTTCACCTTGTCGAGATGAGAGGTTAGTATATCTAGTTTAGTGTATGTTTTTTGTCCTGTCTTTACTGCTCTTTTCACTGTCTTACTGCTTTTTTCACTGTAATTTCTGTGCCTGTTTTTGTCTGTATTCTCTTCTTTCTGCCCTTCATTGTTTTTTGCCCATTCTCGCTGCCCTTTTTCCCGCCCCTGCCCCCCGCAGCCCGCCCTCTGCCATTCTCACACCTGCCTCCCAGCTGTGCTTCCCTCCCCCCACCCTATTTAATGCCGGCCACTGAGCGGCCGTGCCGCTGGCGCACCGAAGGTGTGCCAAAGGCAAGCCCATCCATGACCGGACCGCGGCCAGCGCCAGGAACGATGCATCTCCCACCATCCATCGCTACGATGCAGCCACCCTCCTCGCACTCGACCCCGGAAGGAGCAACAACTGCCAGTGGGCCATGCCGAGCACCACCGACAGACAGTTCTCCTGCTGTCACTGCCGCCATACCTTCACCACCACACGCACCCCACGGCCACACCCCCCACACCGAACGCCAACACCACCGAAGCCCTGAAATGCATCCTCCTCAATGTATGCTCCCTGCACAGACACACAGTAGAGATCTGGGACCTCCTCGACACCCTCTCACCAGCCGTCGCCTTCTTCACAAAAACTTGGACAAATGCCTCCTCCGCCCCCGACATCGCCACCACCATCCCTGACGGATACTAGATCCAGAGGAAGGACTTCCCCAACCACCCAGGGTGAGGACTCACCATCGCACACAAGAGCTCCCTCCGACTCTCCACCTCCACCACCAGCAACTCCTTCTCAACCACCGAAAACCTGAACTTCCAGATCCAGACCAGCCCTAGAACCACACTTAGCGGCACCCTCGCCTGCAGACCCCACTGACCTCGCTCTCCGTTCACCACCACCATCGCCGACCTCATCGCCCCCCACGCCATTGCCTCCATGGACTACATACTCATCGGAGACTTGAACTTCCACCTCGACAACCCCAGCGACCCCAACTCCGCCACCCTCCTGGACAACCTCGCCAACATCGGACTGAAACAGCTTATCACCACACCTACCCACAAGGCAGGACACACCCTGGACCCCATCTTCGCAGGAGGTAGCCACATCCACTTCAGCCACACCACCCAACCCCCATGGATAGACCACCACTGCGTACACTTCCGCGTCAAAAAACCCACATGCCCAATACTGCACCAGGCCCTCCACGAAGGAACTGGAGCAAAGTCACTGAGGAGCAGCTCAAATCCACCCTCAACCGAGACGACCCCCCCACCAACTCGACCGACGCCAACCTCGCAGCCAAGGAACTCCGCAAATGGATCTCCAACTGCGTAGACGAGCTTGCACCCCTACGTAACCCCAACAACAGACAGCGCACCAGGAAGGCCACATGGTTCACCGCCGATCTCCAAGAATCCAGACGCACCTGCAGACGCCTCGAAAAGAACTGGAGGAACATCAAAACGCCTGAAGATCGAACCACCTACAAGAACGCCATGACGTAACACCACCAACGCATCGGATCCACCAAAAGTACCTTCATCCAAAACAAGTTCCTCGCAAACTCCAGCTACTCGAAGGAACTTTTCAGCATCATCCAGGAATTCACCAAGCCCCCCAGCGAAACCGCAGACATCACCCCTTCCCAGGACCTTTGCAACAAGCTTGGATCCTACTTCCATCTGAAAATCAAGGGCCTCTACAACAATTTCAAAGACAAGACGCCTGACACCAAAACCACATCCTCCTCTAGCAACGCCAGCCAGCCCACCATCTCCTCCTGGACCCCAGTCACCACCGAAGACACCTCAACCATGAAAGGCATCCATTCAGGAGCCCCCACGGACCCCTGCGCACCACACATCTTCCACAGAGCCGCCACCACCATCGCTCCAGAACTATGACAAACAATCAACACCACCTTCAAGACTGGCATCTATCCCGACGACTGGAAACGCGCAGAAGTCAGACCCCTGCTCAAGAAGCCCTCAGCAGATCCCACGGACCTCAAGAACTACCGACCCATCTCCCTCCTCCTGTTCGCAGCCAAAGTCACTGAGAAGACCGTCAATGCCCAGCTGACAAGATTCATTGAAGAAAACTCCATCCTCGACCCCTCCCAATCTGGATTCCGCAGCAACCACAGCACCAAGACCGCTCCACTCGCCACCACAGACAACATCCGCAGGCTCCTCGACCAACGACACACCATGGCCCTGATCCTACTCGACCTCTCGGCAGCGTTCGACACCGTCTCCCACCGCACACTCACCGCCAGACTCCACAACGCCGGAATACAGGGAACCGCCCTCGACTGGATCCGCTCCTTCCTCACCGGCAGAACCCAAAGAATCAGACTGCCACCCTTCCTCTCCGAACCGACGGAAATCAACTGCGGAGTACCCCAAGGATTGTCGCTCAGCCCCACGCTCTTCAACATCTACATGGCCCCCTTGCCACCATCGTCAGACAGCACAGACTCAGCATAGTATCCTACGCCGATGACGCCCATTTCATCCTCTCTCTCACCAAGGACCCCATCAACACTAGGCTCAACTTCCAGGAAGGAATGAAGGACGTCGCATCCTGGATGAGCAGCAGCTGCCTGAAGCTCAACTCGGAGAAGACAGAGGTCCTCGTGCTCAGACCCTCCCCCTCTGCATGGGACAACACCTGGTGGCCCACCGCCCTCGGCAGCCCTCCCACCCCCAAGGACCACGCCCATAACCTCGGCATTGTACTCAACTCCTCCCTCTCCATGACCTGACAGGTCAACGCCGTCGCCTCCAGCTGCTTCAACACTCTCTGCATCCTCCGAAAGACCTTCAAATCGATGCCCCCCGAATCAAGTAAGACAGTCACCCACGCACTCATAACCAGCAGACGGGACTACGGAAACGTCCTCTATGCCGCTATCAACAAGTCCCTGCTCCGCAAACTCCAGACCATACAGAACACCGCTGCCAGACTCGTCCTCGGCATCCCTCGACACGAGTGCATCACCCAACACCTGCAGAACCTCCACTGGCTCCCCATAGAAAAGAGAATCACCTTCAAGATACTCACCCACGCCTACAAATGCCTTCACAACACCGGACCCAAATACCTCAACGAGACAATCTCCTTCCACGCACCCAAGCGAAACCTCCGATCCACCGACCTCGCCCTCGCCGTAATCCCATGGATCCGCAGAGCCAGAACAGGGGGAAGAGCTTTCTCCTACATCGCAGCCAAGACCTGGAACGAACTCCCGATCGACATCAGACGCGCCCCCTTGCTGAACATCTTCAGGAAGACACTCAAGACCTGGCTCTTCGACTGAACGGAGCTGCTTAACCCCCCCCAATTGCCTTGAGACCCCTTACGGGTGAGTAGTGCGCTTACAATTCCCCTGATTGATTTATTGATTGATTGATGTTTTTTAGGCTCAACTTGACCTCCAGTAGGATTTCTTTTAGATCCTGTTCGTCAATGTCATCTGTTTGGTGGGAGGCAGCTCCCTTGTCCACATAGTGATCAGCCTGCCTGGCGCTGAGCTTTCTCTTGAAAGAGAGCTTGGTTTGCCGGCCCTCTTGCTTGCCCATAGCTGTGTGCAAACGTGGATCAGCAGCGCTGGATCTAAAGCCAGAATATCGCTGAAGGGAGTGCCGCAACGTGGGTCTTTGCAGAGCGTGATTGTGGTGGTGTGCCCCGCCGCCTCTGGTCTATCTCATATTGACAGATTCTGTTCCTTAGGAGTGCCGGTGCCCAATCTGGATCAGACCGCTGCTCTCCGTATGCATGAACTCATCAGCTTCTGCTGCCCTCCGTGCCGAAAGGGAGAACAGCAGCGTGTCAATGTCGGTGCGGCCAGCTAGGTCATTGGATGGTCTGAGGTTTCCCACAGTAGGAATTCGGGCGCCAGTCACCTCCCCCCCTGGGTCCGCGGCCCACCGTCCCCGGAAGCCACTGATAGCGGGGGCGCTATTGTTTTCCAACGGTGAGGGGGGGCACAGAACACCTCAGCTCAATAGGGAGCGACTCGGGCACCTGTCACAGCACCCGGCCTGGACAGAGCAAGGCCATTGGTCACAGGAAGCGGCTGACTGCGGTCCCCCGCGGAGTCCGCAGCCCGGTGCCTCCAGGAATAATGGGTGCAAAGTTCTGTTGTCCTCCCCCCGGGACGACAGCACAATTCTGTGGGGAGCGGTGCAGGTGGGTTCCCTGCCGGAAGCCCCAGGGCGTGTTTGGCCATGCAACTCTCGCAGCGCCTTCTTCCCCTCTCAGCGCAGCCCAGCTCCGACTTTAGAAGTACAGTCTAAGGTTTTGGTTAATCATTGATAGGTAGCGAATGGTCTATCTGGACATCTTGATTGTTATGCACTATTGTAGTGGTCCAGTCCAGGTAGTATAAGGACCCAAGCCTTCTTTTGTCCAAAAATACTTTCTAAAAGTGGCATTTTCAAACACACAATTTAAAAATCATCTCCCTAAAAAGATGTGTTATTAAATTCTGAGTTCAGAAAGCCTAAACTCCATTTCTCTATCTTGTCTCAGTGGAAAGTTAAACTTTTAAGCTGTTACAAAGCAACTCCCATGTTAGTCTATGGGACAGATAGCCTTGCACTAGTGAAAAATTAAATTGGCAGTATTTCACTATCAGGACATGTTACACAAACCAGGACATGTCCAACCTTTTTCATACAAAGCACCCTACCCATGGGACTACCTTAGGCCTACCTTAGGGGGGTTTTACATGTAATAAAATGGAAGATTTGGGTGCACTTGCCAGGTCGACATGGTAGTTTACAACTGCACTTGCAGACACTGCAGTGGTAGGCCTGTGACATGTTTGCAGAGCTACTTCTGTGGGTGGAGCAATCAGTGCTGCAGGCCTACTAGTCGCATTTGATTTACAGGCGCTGGGCACACACAGTGCACTTTACTAGGGACTTACCAGTAAATGAAATATGCCAATCATGAATAACCACTCACAATCATATTTTACACAGGGAGCACTTGCACTTTAGCACTGATCAGCAGTGGTAAAGTGCTCAGAGTTCTAAAACCAGCAAAAACGAAGTCCAGCATACAGTTAAAATACAGGAGGCAGAAGCAAAAAGACATGCCAAGGAAGCCTGGTCTAACACCTGCCAAGTGGTACCACTCTAGTCCTGGACCCTTGGAAGTGGGCCTATGGTGCTCTGCTGGCCTCTGCGAATCCAGCTGGAATTGATGCATCCCCTCTGCTGCACTGCGCAAACTCGAGCAGAACCTATGCATCACCGCTACTCCTAGGATCAGAACCACCACAAAGACACATCGCACTGCAGCCCATTGCCGCTTTGGAACCGTCACTGTCCGACACATCCTCAGTGCATGCCCTTGCATCCCTTGTCGATGGAAGCCCGATGACGTGCTGGACTCTGCATCGCAGCTTCGCAGCTCCTTGGAACCAACGCATCGCCCCAATTGTGTGGCGCATCCTCGACTCCGGACTTCACATTGCAAGCCCTGGTCGACTGGATCCTCGACGATACTGCAGGACCTTGCAACGCAGTCTTGCCGCATCTCGGAACCAGTGCATCACTTCGGGCGCACAACGCATCTTTGGCGCAGATCCTCGCACCCCTCAACATACCATGATTTAAGTACTCTGTTCAGCAGGCCTAACTGGGTTCCTGTGACTGGGCCACGCTCTATTGCGGTTGGCTTGAGCTTGTGAATTTGTCCTTGTCTAACATGACAAGATGTCCACAGAGGGTGCTCAGTGCCTTTTGGGGCAATTTTTGCTAAAATATTTAAAATTGAATATCTCTGATTCTAATGATTAGATTCTTGTCATTTTGGTCTTGTTTTATTTATTAAAAGTTTCTCTGGTTTTCTAAAGTGGTGAGGAATCATTTTGTGGTGTGTTTTCACTGTGTTACTGTTTGATGTGTTGCACAAATACTTTACAGATTGTCTCTTAGTTAGGCTTGACTGCTCTGTGCCAAGCTACCCAAGGGTTGAGTTAGGGATTGCTTATGACTTCACCCTAAAAAGAATTGTGGTTGCTGCTTGAGAAGGGTTTCACCCTCCTCAACCAGTAGCCCAATTCCTTACACTGGTGTTCAGCGGTGAAGATTTGACCTTGTGTTTGTGCAATGCCATAATGTAATTTAGTATTACACTACCATCCCACGTAAATACTTTAAGACCAGTTCAAGTTTTTTAAATTCTCCTTGATTGGTACTTTTGGTTTTCCAGATCTATTCCCTTTGCTATCTACATGTCTGTGACCATACCTGCAGTGATGGAGTACGAGCTGGCCAACTTGGGAGTTACACTGTGGCTGAGCTCAAAGAGGGCTCTCCACCTAGAAGGGCACCAAAAAGTTTGAGCTGCAAAAAGCCCTGAGGCCCTGGTGGGAGGTCCACCAGTCACTGAGGAGCAAGAGGACGAGTATGATTTGTATGAGCGGGATCAGGGCCTGAACATCTTGCCATTCTCGCGTGGCCTGTCCCCAGAAGAGCTGGTGGACAGAAAGGCAGACAAGGAGTTTCACCTGCAGATGGCCAAGTTAAAATGGAGAAAGAAAGTGTCTGCCTCATGAAATGAGCCTTTGAGAGCTGGAATTGAAGGCAAAACAGACAGACTCCAGCAGTGGTGGCTGCATACACGCTTCATGCATACCTTCCTGCAGAAAAACAATCCTGAGAGGCTTTTTCCTCTTTCTATGTGTGCTTCAGAATGCAGCGCCCATGGCAGCAAGAGTAAACAAAGAAAAATAAAGATAGTTCTCCTCTTTACGCCTCTCCTGCGGAGGCATATCTTTTTGGCTCATTGTCAGGTTTACAAGCTCTTGCAAATCCGGGAATGCGTCAAAAACCATGGGAGTTGCATGGGAGCACCCACACAACGACCATGGAACACCTACCCATGCCAGAGTAGCACAGCACAGAGATTTGTGCTGCGTTGGTTTACTCCAGAATTTTTAAGCCTTTCAAAGCCACGTTAAGTGGCTTTGCATGGCTTAAAAAATCTGACTTAAGGTTTGCGTCGCTCTTGCACCACATTGCATTGTGCAACAGCGACGCAAACCAGGACATAAATATGGCCCTCAGTGTCTGAAGAAGACAAGAAGGTCCGGATACCCAAAGACCCGGTGCCCAGTTATGTGATGGGAGATGACATTGACAAATGGCTTTCAGCTTATGAGATGATCCTGAAAGTACACAAAATCTCAGAGGAGCACTGGGGGTGGTCCTTTGAAGCAAATGCCTCCAGTGGGCAGGGACACTCTTCTGACTCTAGAAGTAGAGGACCAAACCAGGTACACCCCCCCACCCCCATGAAAGCCATCTTGCTATCTAAATGTGGGATGTCCCATGAAAAGTATCCCCAGAGGGTCAGGGAGAGTTGCAAGCTCCCAAATCAGTCTTGGGTGGATTTCTTGATCTACCCCAACAAGGCACTGAAGGGCTGAGTGAGAGTCAGCAAGGTAACTAACTATGGTGGGTTATACAACTTGATTCTCAGGGAGCACATGCTCAATATTTGTTTTACAGAGCTGTGCAAACAACTATTATACAGGAAGTTGTTTGACTCCAGGAAGCTTGATGAGGAGGCGCACCTCTGGGTCAGCATCTGAGTGTTCAAAAAGGCACATTGGGTGAGTACTTCCAAGGGGGTGAACCAAGAATCCTATCTGAGGAAGAATGGGGGTCATAAAAGTAAGGAGTTCTCAAAAGGCACCCAAAATAATCCAGTAGGGAAGAGTGGTAACCAGTCCTGATCCGATCCCAAAAAGAAGGGTTTCTTTGATAAACAGAAAGGGAGGTCTGCCACCCAATGTACAGCATGTTACAATTATAGGCAAAATCCCTCATGGGTGGCGAGTGTAGCGCTTGGGGAGAAGGTGGTCCCAGCTAGCTTTAGGGAGCAGACAGAGATGACACCAGTGTCCCTGGGGGATAAAGAGATGGTGCCAAAAGCCAATATGGTTGCCAATAATTCTTAGTAAAGGCAGTGGGCAAGGATCTGAAAGACACAGGAGCCAGCATGACTCCTGTAAAGTGTCTGCTGGTGTCCTCAGAACAGGTCCTCCCTAATACATTCCACCAAGTCATAGTCATAGACAGCCGAGAGCATCATCTACTGGTAAATCTGGCTCCCTTTGAGTGTGGGTAGGGGTCTCAGGTTCTCTAAAAGTAGCCGAGAGTCCTTTGATGCTTGTAAATTGTCTGTTGGGTAATGGCCCGGAGCATATTGTAGGAGGGGTAGAGCTCAGGTCACACTTGGAAGATGTGCGGATTGTCTGATCAGGTCTGTATGACCACACGGTCTATGATTGTCTGGGAATGGAGTCAGGGTGCCTGGAGCCTGGACCAATGGCCTAGGCAGCAGCCAAGAAGAGGTAGAACAAGGGGCATAGGAAACAAGCCTCTGAATTTCCTGTGGTCCAGATTGACAGGGGCATGTGGAGGACATCCTTGAGCTAACTTGGGAGGACTTTGTCGCCCTTGGTGACCTAGCTGAACTGGCTGGATTTCAGGTTGAGGGTGGGCCTACCAGGGAAGAGTTCTACAAGGCGCAGAAAGTTTGCCTCACACTAGAGGGCTTGAGGTGGCAAGCTGAAGCCCAGACAGCAGGTGATACCCCTAGAGATCACCTTATCTATTGAGAGAATGACCTCCTATACACAGAGCCTAAGGGTTCTGGACCTGTTGCAGCCCCAGAGCTGGTGGTGCCCCAGTGGTACAGGACCGTCCCACTTGGGTTGGCTCATGACATTCTCTTGGCAGGACATCTGGGGCAAGACAAGACCCTCGATAGACTTGTTGCCCACTTTTATTGGCCATGGATAAAGACAGCCTCAGATCCAATCTGTAGGTCCTGTCCCACTTGCCAGGCCAGTGGGAAGTCAGGGAAAAAATTCTGTTGTGTACTTCCTAGGAATCCCCAGGATCTGCGCGTTTGTTTTGGATGACCTAAACTGAGGGCTTGGTGTCCCAACCGCTTCCGGACACCCCCACAGGATATGTCAGCCGTTAGACCAGCTAGCTTTACAATGCCACTACTACCCCCCTGTATCTTACTGTGGCGTAGGTAGTTTCTGGCAACCACTGAACATCACAACCCTGATTCCTCAGGGATCGTGGAAAACAGTACAGTACTTTTTGCTCGGACACTCGTGCTCCCTTTCTCTCAGAAAATACACAGAATGGCGATTAGGACGTTTCAATAAGTATTTATTGGTCCAGCGTCAGTCTTGAGTAAAACATATTTGCTGCGACAATCAGGAGACAGAAGCATACGAAAGAGATTGCTGGTACCAGTATAGTATAGATACATACAAATGTAGATACATTTCTACCATAGTGCTAATAAGATGAACATAAGCAGTTAAGATAAAAACAGTAGCACTTGCATATTCCTAAAATGAGTGCCCTGAGTAATTTGCCTAAATGTACCTAGCCTAGATCTGTATGTGTAGCAGGTATATGCGTATATATATATATATATATATATATATATATATATATATATATATATATATATATATATATATCCAAACACAAGGTGTCCCCTCGAAGAAGCCACACACAGGAGGGTAAAGTTCAGCGCTTTATTGTTGAAAGCGACAGCCAGGAAATCAGCACATTCCACCTACAGTAAAGCCTGACGCGTTTCGTGCAACACATGCACTTCTTCATGGGCTGAATTCTGAAGCACTCACACGACGAGCAGAGCACCTGATGTAGTCTATGGACCCGCCCCAGTGGGCATGGACAGCACTGCTGCCTCCCGGTCCTCGTAGGGCTCAAGATTCTTCCTCCAGTGAGTTGTCAGTGCGGTGCACAAATTGAGCAAAGTTCATCCCAAGTGGGTCGATAGAATGTCCTGTTAGACCCAAGCTGCCCTGTAGACCTTTCACAGCGCCCCTCCTGTCCGTACACATACCGTACGCCACCTGGCATCAGTATCAGTCCGCTACGATGCAATGGGGCTTCCTTCACGGCAGGACTGGCCGTAATAAATCCAAACACAAGGTGTCCCCTCGAAGAAGCCACACACAGGAGGGTAAAGTTCAGCGCTTTATTGTTGAAAGCGAAAGCCAGGAAATCAGCACATTCCACCTACAGTAAAGCCCGATGCGTTTCGTGCAACACATGCACTTCTTCATGGGCTGAATTCTGAAGCACTCACACGATGAGCAGAGCACCTGATGTAGTCTATGGACCCGCCCCAGTGGGCGTGGACAGCACTGCTGCCTCCCGGTCCTCGTAGTGCTCAAGATTCTTCCTCCAGTGAGTTGTCAGTGCGGTGCACAAATTAAAACAAAGTTCATCCCAAGTGGGTCGATAGAATGTCCTGTTAGACCCAAGCTGCCCTGTAGACCTTTCACAGCACCCCTCCTGTCCGTACACATACCGTACGCCACCTGGCATCAGTATCGGTCCGCTACGATGCGGCGGGGCTTCCTTCACGGCAGGACTGGCCATAATAAATCCAAACACAAGGTGTCCCCTCGAAGAAGCCTCACACAGGAGGGTAAAGTTCAGCGCTTTATTGTTGAAAGCGACAGCCAGGAAATCAGCACATTCCACCTACAGTAAAGCCCGACGCGTTTCGTGCAACACATGCACTTCTTAACGGGCTGAATTCTGAAGCACTCACATGACGAGCAGAGCACCTGATGTAGTCTATGGACCTGCCCCACTGGGCGTGGACAGCACTGCTGCCTCCCGGTCCTCGTAGTGCTCAAGATTCTTCCTCCAGTGAGTTGTCAGTGCGGTGCACAAAGTTCATCCCAAGTGGGTCGATAGAATGTCCTGTTAGACCCAAGCTGCCCTGTAGACCTTTCACAGCGCCCCTCCTGTCCGTACACATACCATACGCCACCTGGCGTCAGTATCGGTCCGCTACGATGCGGCGGGCTTCTTCGAGGGGACACCTTGGGGTCGATTCCGATTCGGGCCGGAAAAAGCACCGACCGACTCGGAGCCGGAATTAATTCCGACCGACACGTACCTGTGGCGCCCGACACGCCAAGAACGATGCAAGGCGTGCAAAATCCGACCGACACGTACTGAACCCAAGCCGAACGACCGAGCCGCACGGAAAACAGCAATCCGGCCGGAAAAACACGCGAATCGAACCGACGGACACGCACCCGGAACAAATCCAACCGAAACGTACACGCGAACTCCAAACCGCAAAGTACGATGCAAGGCGCGAAAACCACGACCGAGTCGTACGGAGGACAAGCCGTACGACCGACATGCATACAAAACCGAGCCGAAGTAACACAAAACACTGCGACCGATGCGTACGCAGCATAGAAAACTGCACAAACACAGCGTGAACGAAACGGAGAAGACCGTACGAGACAAATGCAGGGTCCGACTCGGTCACAAGAACGTTTCCAACATGCACAGAAAGTACTAAGGAAAAATACACAAAAAAGGCCAAACAAGCAATTACAAAGCCAATAAATACTGGGGGGTGGGGACAGAGAACAAAGACACACCCACAACTCCACCCATATAAAGGACACAAATCCCAACCATGATCCTTTGCAAATGCTATTCTACTGCCAGCACTCAACAGACAGCAACCACACACCCACAGCTCATCCCTCACACAAGCCACACACCATCAGCACACCAACAAATAGCTACCTCACATACACCCAGCAAAACACACACTCACACACCCTCACCTGCACACCAACACACACATCACTCACCATCACCACCCATCACCATGCCCCCCAAGAAGAATCACAAGTTCCTAGATTGTGAATTGGAAGTCCTGGTAGACGAGATCCTCAGGGTAGAGCCACAGCTGTTTGGCACACTGGTCCAACAGACACCCATCTCCCAGAAAACCAAGATGTGGGAGAGGATCATCAACAGGGTGAACGCACAATCACCATGTCTGCGCACAAAGACTGACATCCAGAACAGGTGGTATGACGTGCGCAGGAGGGTACGGGAGCTGCTCAAGAAGGACTACCTCCTGAGCCAATACACCGGCAGTGGCCCTCCTGCCAAGCCAGTATACCTCAGGCCCTGGGAGGAGAAGGTGCGGGCCATCCTTCCGCCAGTGAGCATCTATGGACTAGAGAACATCCCAGAGCCTGGTGAGTACACAACAAATGTACACAATATTCTGCCACAATACACACACACATCACTGTGAAGGGGAGAGTCAAACCATGCACTCATAGCAATTACACAGCAACCAGAACAGAATCATCCCAAAATGTGTATGTCAGTCAGATAAACACAACACATGCCATCTCAAAGTTACATTTAACCGTGTCATCACATGTACAAACACAACTACAACTACAGCTAGGCAGTGGCACAAATATAACTAACAAACACATCCAGACATGTAGCCACCACTACAACACCAACACACAGTGAAGACCACTGAAAGAAAGGAATTCTGTGTATGCTGGGCAAGTCAGTGTAGCCAATAGCATCATGGGAGTCGTAGTCACAGATATTGCTCACCCCCACAACTGTCTTATCAACACCACCATGAACCATGCGCACATCACAGGGAGTGGAAAAGGACTCACAAGATGGCTGACACTGGCTACTGCTGTGGGGAGCACAAGGCCCTGCTGGCAACTGTGCAACAACCAACAGCAGACACCACTGACTGACATCCTGAGAGACAACTTCCACTCCCTGCAATGGAAGCACGTTCCATGGTGGGATATCTGGCTGGGTGGGTAGGAGGACTCGCAGCACTGACCATAGTCACAAACACCTCCCCTCACACACCCCCTCAACACATACTCCACATAACCCACCTGGGAGAATGCAATGCCTCACATCCTAACTCAAGATCCCACAAAGAACCTCCACCCTGGGTTATGTTGTGTGAAGCACAGGGACACTCTTTGGACTGTTAGCCAAACAACTGCCAGGACAACACTCCCAGCCATCCTGTCAGCACAGGCAGCCCACCCCACAGGGAAGCAGAGTCAAAGGGAAGGAAGCATGGGCATGCTGGGAAGGGGGGGTGGAGGCAATAGCATGATTGGAGTCGTAGGCACAGCTATACATCCCCCACCACATGGCCCAGCAAGCTCACACTCACGCATGCACATCCCACAGAGAGTGGAAAGGCCCATCAAAGATGTCTGACACTGTTGCTGTGTCGTGGGGAGCACAAGGGCATGCTGGGAACTGCACACCAACCAACAGCAGGACACCACTGTCAGTTATCTTGCCAATGCTCTCACACCCACACACACTGAACTCCCCACAAAAGCAAGTAACTATGGGAATGCTGGGAAGTGGGGTGGAGGCAATAGCATGATGGGAGTCATAGTCACAGACATAGCTCACCCCCACAACTGTCCCATCAACACCACCCTGAACCATGCTCACATCACAGGGAGTGGAAAACAACTGACAAGATGGCTGACACTGGCTACTGCTGTGGGGAGCACAAGGCCCTGCTGGCAACTGTGCAACAACCAACAGCAGGACACCACTGACTGACATCCTGAAAGACAACTTTCACTCCCTGCAATGCAAGCACAGTCCATGGTGGGATAACTGACTGGCTGGGGGGAAGGAGGGCCGGCTGTCAACCAAATACAACCAATGCAGACCATGTTCACACCCCAACAAATACATAGAAATGCCCAAATAATGCAGGACAATGTGCTACACCAATATCAACCCCTGACTGTGACAACTTAGGACAATGCAATGTACAGGCCCGCACCCAGAGGCACAGTCACAACTGTCAGGTGTGTCAATCATTGATGCCTG